>JAODXP020000019.1:3566774-3569274 GCA_027497455.2 Sardinella longiceps | reverse complement strand
GTATGATGCAAACAATGACGTTACCTTGAGGAAAGGGATGTGATCCTGTGACTGTGAAAGCTGCTCCAGCTCAGCATCTCTCTTCTTCAGCTCAGCAATCTCCTGCTCCAGTCTCTTCAGGAGTCCTTCAGCTCGACTCACCTCAGCCTTCTCCTGAGCTCTGATCAGCTGTGTCACCTCAGAGCGTCTTCTCTCAATGGAGCGGATCATCTCAGTAAAGATCCTCTCACTGTCCTCCACTGCTGTCTGTGCAGAGCTCTGATAGGAGACACACAAAGAGGAGGACAGGAGAAACAGAGTGAGGTGAAGCTGAAAAGGGTTTCAAAGGATTTGTGTTTGTAAAGATGCCAGAAGTGTCACTGCCATTTGTACAGCAAACTGAACTCATATCAATTAACTCATATCAACAGTGGAACTGCTTTTTATTGTGTGTATGATCATGTTATTCATCATAAATTGTTTATCATATCATTATAGTCTGTTTTAGCAAATGCCACTGTATGCACTTCAACACAAACACCAGAATCATATCAATAACATCTGAGAGCTGAGACCTCCATCAGGCAACCCTAGTTTTCTCATTTCTCACCTTGAGAGTCTCTACAGCCTTCCTCAGCTCCTGCAGCTCCTCTCTCTCTCATGGATTCTCTGCTGGAATCTCCTCTGGGTCTCACCCAACTCTTTCTGTTCACAATAAACAGACATACTTCAGTAATATATTCTCTAATAATTTGTCTTCTCATTTCATAATTTCAGAGCACTGACAAAAATTGTATACTCCCTACTCTTCAAATAATGTTTTTTATTATTATTATTATTATTATTATTATTATTATTTTTATTTTTTTCAATTAATATGCGTAATAAGTCTCTTTGATAGTTAGGTATTGAAAATAAGTCATGCCAAACTACTATCACTTGCACTCTGTAATGAATTCATATTCAGGTTAAAGTGGCTTGTGAATATTTAAGAGGTTTTACAGGTTTTGCTCTATTTGAGTTTTGCCCCTGATCCTCCATTTATTTTCTTTCCTATGGGAGAGAGACTGTGGACATTGAATAAATATTTGGAAGACCTATATTATTTGACTGAAGTACTCACATGTTTATTAGTCCATTCATCTAGAGCTGTAACTGTGTCATGGCCTTTATGATTGTCCATCATGCAAAGATAGCAAATACAACTCTGATCAGTACGACAGAATATTTCTATAACTTTATTATGGCGGGAGCAGATCCTCTCCTGTAGTTGAACTGTAGCATCAATCAGTGAGTGTTTCCTTGGGTTTACTTCATTGTGAACTTTGAAGTGAGTTTCACAGTAAGACACCAGACAATCCAGGCAGGACTTCACAGCTTTGAGTTTTTTCCCAGTGCAGACGTCACACTCCACATCTCCAGAACCAGCAGTAGATAGTTTGTACAGCTTGGATTTTTGTCCTCCTGAATTTCTCCACCATTTCAGCAATCAGAGGGTTTTTGGACAGAACAGGCCTGGCTGTGAATGTCTGTTTGCACTGAGGGGCAGCTGTAGACTCCTTTCTGATCCTCCTGATCCCAGCAGCCATTAATGCACCTCATACAGAAATTATGTCCACAGGGAATAGTCACTGGATCCTTCAGCAGATCCAGACACACTGGACATGTGAAAGAATCTTCCTCCTTAGTAATCGCCTCCGCCATTTTCTGTCTTACAAACACCAAGCACACACTCTTCAGAAGCCGGAACAATGTGAGAATTCAGTTTCACTTTCTCAGAACTCTCATGACCACAGATAAGGCGAGTCCTAATGTGGGGGAGTGGCCAATCACAAACCTGTGTGTCTGGTTTCAGTGAATGTAAAAGGAGGTTGAATCAGATTCTCATTTAGAGAAAACAAACTGATGTAGACAACCGTGTTTATGTCTTCTTCCATTCTGTGTTACCTGGGAAGTCTCCTTATCAACATGCAGATTCCAGGGTTACTCAAAACACAATAGGCTATAAAAGGAAACTCAGATATCACATTTTCATCATCTCAGTAAAGATCCTCTCACTGTCCTCCACTGCTGTCTGTGCAGAGCTCTGATAGGAGACACACAAAGAGGAGTGCAGGAGACACAGAGGGAGGTGAAGCTGGAAAGGATTTCAAGGATTTGTGCCCTAAAGATGCCAGAGGTGGCACTGCCAATGACATTTGTACGGGGGTAAGGATTTTAAGGTGCCAGTGTTTGCTTGTATGATGTAGAAATGCAGCAGAGGCACAGGTGCTCACTGGGCTTTTATGGATTTGGCCCAACAGTGGAATTAAAACTAAATGCTGCTAATGTTGACCCTTCCCTCTCCTCAGATTTCTGTATGAATGAATGAACCTATTGGTAATCTGTTCATTTTACTTATTCAGCAAATGTTTACTTTCAAGCAATCAATGGAGTTTGTTTTGACCAATGATATTACTAAAGATCATGATCATTTGTACTTCAACACAACGTAATTGCAATAATGTGAGAGATCAGCTCT
>JAODXP020000019.1:3493060-3551796 GCA_027497455.2 Sardinella longiceps | reverse complement strand
TGAATTCAGCTAGTCTATATATATTTTATGAGCCTCATCCCCAATCCACTCAGCCTCCCAGTATAGCAGCGTCCACACAGAACATCTCTACTCCTGAGCTTGCCTGGCAAACCTCTACAACTACTGAATCAATAACACAATTCAATCAGAAAAGAAACAAAAACATTTAAATGTACAATTATGTACAAATGGACAAAATATATGAATTCAGCTTATGGTCTTAGAACACACATGGAGGTGCTTCACTGCATATGACACTGATATAAGCTAAATATTTCACTTGTTTATTTTAAAATATATTAGGACAAAATCATCTAAAGGAAAAATAAACAGTCCTTTGCACTTCTGTCTACCGTCTTTTTCTGAAACTTGATACTCTGACCCTGAAGTGAAAGTGTCGATCATTGACATTCTTCTCTCATTTTAAACTGGTAAATTTCCCAAAACTAGGACACTGAAATACAAATACATCATAAAAGCAAGCGAAATGCAATGAACTTGGTATACAAATGTCATATTTGGTAAAGTAACTCACAGATTATTTGCTTGTCTTGGTGACATCCATTTCCTTGAAGCTCAGACACTCGCTATAGAGAACAGGCAAGACCTGTTCATTTACAGGAATTTAAGGTGTGCTGATGCGGTCAAAAACAAAACAACTCAGCTCATCATGAGGATTTAACTCTTTCCTCTCAAGTCATGACAGAATTATTTGTCAGTTATAAATACAACAGAGAATATGAATGAACTTGTAAGAAATAAATCCTCCTTCGATCTTCCCACAAGCTGCATGTCTTTGTGTTACTAGATACAGTATGTACAGTAATTCTAATCAATACATGAGCATAGAAGTCTGTTTAACAAGTGTTTACAGTGACATACACTATGTGTGTACTTTTTCTGTAGATGATTGGATTGGGCTCTGCAGGTCACCATCAGCAGACACAGGATTAGTGTAGTAGCTGCAGTAGAGTGAGGATGGTCCTCTGTAGGATCAACAGCAGCAGACTCAGTGGAGTGACTGTATGAGGATGGTCCTCTGTAGGATCAACACCAGCAGACTCAGGATCAGTTTAGTGGCTGTAGAGTGAGGCTGGTCCTCAGGAGGATCAACAGCAGCAGACTCAGGATCAGTGTAGTGACTGCAGAGTGAAGCTGGTCCTCTGTAGGATCAACACCAGCAGACTCAGGATCAGTTTAGTGGCTGTAGAGTGAAGCTGGTCCTCTGTAGGATCAACACCAGCAGACTCAGGATCAGTGTAGTGGCTGCAGTGGAGTGAGGATGGTCTTCAGGAGGATCAACAGCAGCAGACTCAGGATCAGTGTAGTGACTGCAGAGTGAAGCTGGTCCTCAAGAGGATCAACAGCAGCAGACTCAGAATCAGTGTAGTGACTGTGGGGAGTGAAGCCAGTCATGAGGAACAGACTCAGGATCAGAGTTGATGGACCAAGGAGTTTGTTATAAAACTGCAGAAATAAATAATAAAATAATAATACATTGTATTTGTAATGTCCTTCCTTTATATTGCAGGATCTCAAAGGGCTACAGCTTAAAAGTGAAAGGATAAAAATAAGTATGTAAAGTGCAAGCAATTAGGTAAAAGCTATGTGATAGATGTTCATTGGATGTTAATGCATGTGAAAAAAACGCACATGGACGCGCGGCATCCTTTAACTCTGCCCCTAATCTGAACCCTGGTCTTCATGAGTATCAACAGCTGCATGACTATTGTGAACTCATTTGGTCAAAATCAAAATAAATTAACATATTTATGACTTTACCAATGTTCAAATAAAGTAAAACAAAGAAATAAAATTATTTATCATACATACTGTAAGTTTTATTTAGACATATAAAGTCCGGAAAATTCCAGCATTACCAATATGAAACAAGATGATCAATAATGTTAAAAAATACACATTGTTTAATTTTCTGTTATAAAATAAACTGAAAAACAGAACACTGCTAGATGACAAGGTTGGTCAAACTTTCAACAGAGCTAAGTAAAAAAAGACAAAAAGTATACTGTTGTGTTTATATGTTTGAGAAAAAGCTCCATCTGCTGTATCTTCCTGAAGTGCAGGGTTTTCTCAGCCCGTTGGAAATACTGCACGACAACCATTTGCATCATAAGAATATGCAGCTGGTGTGTGTGTGTGTGTGTGTGTGAGTGTGTGAGATTTGCTGATGTTTGCACATATTAAAAGGCCCTATTGGATTTAATAATGTAATGTTAAAGGCACTTTCATGAAATAAGATTGTGTAGTTTATATATAGCGCAACTATGCATCAACAATATGTCATGTTCTAGTGATATTAAATGATTCAGCTGATTCAGCAGTGTTGTATGTAGATTCTGTGAAGATGTCAATATTCAAATTTAAAACAAGTTGCAATGGTTTTGGTCCAAAGTGTCATAAACATACAATGTAATTTTGTTTAGACAGTGGGTCATGTTACGACACGTGCTTTGGATTTTTATTTATTTTTATTATTTTTTTTTAACATAAAAACATTGAACATTTTTTTTATTTGGAAATGTTATAGCAAGAAAAATGCCCGTTTCAAATACAAATAATCAGAAGAACACAGACACAGACTTAATAATTACATAATAATATAATGATTACATGTAATATAATTTAATGTCACTAAGAGAAATTACTTTTTTCTGGCTGACAGGATGCCTGTTATTTCCCAATAAAAAGTTTAATCACAATACCATATCAGAGAGAGAGAGAGAGAGAGAGAGAGAGAGAGAGGGGAGAGAGAGTGAGACAAACGAGGGAGGAGAAAAAGTAAACAAGGAAATATAAAAAAGGGGGGATGAGAAAGATAGAGGGGAGACAAGGGAAGCAAATGAGAACACATAAAAAAAGGAGAAAGAGGTGGAAGACAGATAAGATAAAGAAGTGTAACAATCAGCCCAAGGAGCTAGACTATTACTAATTAAAACACGGGTCTGAGATTGACTGCTAACGTTAGCTAGAATGATATGTCTTGGTGTTCAATGAGAATAACAGTCTGGAAACATGACAATGACTTTTCACAAAATATGTATATTGTAACAGGTTTCACACATGCAAAGCAACACTTTCGTTCGTTCAGTCATATCACCCACAGTGCTCAACAAACAATTATTGTCCCAGGCGTAAACGCCATGTAACTGGCCTGCGCTCTCCCTACGCAGCCAGCCGAATGCGCACTCACAGCGCATGCTCGCTTTTGACCCCAAGTCTCTCCAAACAGAAAAAAGAATCCACCGACAAAAGAGGTGTTGAAGTCCAATGAAAATAATAATACAATCCAGCAGGGATCCTCCCGGAAAAAAGGTATATTCCCCACACGGGCTACGGAGCTCCTCAATGAAAAACAGGATAGCCTTACCGGCCTTGGATAACGTTAGTCCCGACAGCGGAGAGATCTTATTGCCCGAGTTCGGGTTTATATCCCGGTAAACGGTGGTCTGTAGCTACAGCCACCAGAGGCTTCCAAAGTGCACTGTTTTGGCGACACACGTCAGGTCTCCAGCGGTCTCCCTGAGTATTTTGCGTGCCCCGTATCCTTCTATTTCCGCGCTTTTAAAGACTTTCAAAAGTCAGCGCTGCAATCAGCTGACCGACACGTCAGCTGTCAGTCAGCGTAATCAGCTGACGTCTTTGACAGTTGTGGACAGCCAGGCTCCCCCAAAGCATAAACAAACACTACAAACAGCCATTCACATACATATACACATACAGGGAAACAGGTACATAAAGCAGGATGGGAAACACTTAATTGGGCTACTGGTAGACCCTAAAAAAATAACCAGTTTTAACAAGTGAATCCTAAATTATGTGGAGGTGCCACAGAAGTTCAGAGAAAGGAGGAAGAGAGAAAAAAAGACAGAGGGGAAATGGGTGAGGAAAAAGAGAAACAGGAAGAGGAGGTAATACAGAGGGAGGAGAGAGCAGAGAAAGAAGAAGTAGGAGAGAGGGGGCAGAGAAAAGAAAGATAAAGTGGGGAGGAAGACAGGGGGGATGAGTGATTAAAAAGAGGAATGAGTGGGATGAGTGATTAAAAAGAGGAAGATGGAGGATATGGATGGATGAAAAAGGGAAAGAGAAACAGGGATGAGAAATGGAGGAGGAAAGAGGGAATAAAGAAAGGAAGATAATGATAGAAAGAGAATGAGCAGAGGAAGGAAGAAGGGGAGAGAGACAAAAGGAGGAGGAGGAGAGAAAGAGAGAGAAGGGAGGTGACAGGTGGCTGTACCTGTTGGAGGAGGAGCTCATGTGATCTGGCACAGGGACACTGAGGAGATAGTCCAAAACCCTGGATAGAGGGGCTCAGTGAATGTGGAGTGGAACGTGTGCAGGTGTGTGAGTGTGTGAGAAGAAACGCTGTAGAAGGACAGAGTGCCGCCCTGCCAGTCCAGGTAAACTCCTACTCTTCTGGAGCCGGAGGAGGGGGCAGGTATGTCAGTGTCTTTATTATTGTGCAAGGCAGAGTAACTGTCAGGAGAGCAGTACAGACTCCAGGAATTGGCATTATTGCCCATTATGGCATCATAACTGTACCCTTTCCTCTTGATGCTTTTATAGGCCACAGCTATATGAGCCCCATTATCCCCACTCCACTCAGCCTCCCAGTAGCAGCGTCCAGACAGACCCTCTCTACACAACACCTGATTATAGGAGTCAAATCTCTCTGGGTGGTCAGGATACGGCTGCTCCTCATCCACCCATGTCACCTTTCTGTTCCCCTCAGAGAGAAAGAGAATTCTGTGTGCTGTGTTTGGGTCCAGTGTGAGTTTACAGGCATCTGCAGACAAGAGGAGAGGGAGAGAAACATCAGAATATGGACAAACACACACACACACACACACACACACACACACACACACACACACACACACACACACACACACACACACAGCAACACACACACACACACACACAAATAAAGAAAATAAGAGAGAGGGAGGAGGAGGAGTGCAGAGATGGAGGGAACAGAAAGAGAGGAGGAAACACACACACACATAAATAAAGAAAAATGTGAGGGAAGGAGGAGGAGTGGAGAGAGGAGAGGAATAGAGGAGGAAACACACATGAACACACACACATACAGGTACACAAACAAACAAACACACACAGCCACACAGAAACACACACACACACACACAGCCACACACACACACACACACACACACATATACACACACAGCCACACACACACACACACACACACACACACACACACACACACAGAGAGAGAAAAGGTGAGGAAAGGAAGGAGGGAGTCGAGAGTTGGAAGGAAAAAAAAGAGAAGAGGAACAGACATGTACAAACACACACACACACACACACACTCAAACAAACACACACAGCCACAAATTAACACATAGATACACACACACACACAGACAACCACACACACACACACAAATAAACAAACACACACAACACACTGACAGACACACTAAATATAGGCTACACACACACACACACACACACACACACACACACACACACACACAGAAAGAGAAAGAAAACATGAAGTGGGGGGATTGGAGAGATGGAGGGAACATAAAGACTGGAGGGGAAGAGAGGAGAAAAGGGGAGGAGGGAAAACACACACACCCGTCTTGTACAAAATTCAGACTTTCAGAATTGAATTAAATTCAATGAATGAATTTCATTGAATTTCTCCCCCAACAGGAAGTTGAATTGAATTTGAATATGAATTGCAGAAAGTGGAATTGCAATTCAGAGCAACTCATTCTTATTACATATCAGTGACCCTTCACTCTTCCAAATGGAACTACGTTAATTCTTAATATTGAATTATTAGCAAACCAGCTCTGGCCCTTAATTATTTTATTTCACTATGTGTACACCAGACAAAATACCGTTTACAGTTTTAATTGATTGCTTTGACCTGTTTGAAGAAACTCAGAACCTCTCGGATTTCATCATCACTTTGACGGGGCGCATAGCCGCCGCCGCACCGCAGCTATATGCTGCTTACCGTTTAAGACTTTTATTTCATGCATTCACGTCATCATGTATGTTTCATATCAATGTCTAGTTTAAAAAGCAGTTTAAAAAGCAACATTATCGTTCACAATATCATGTCTGTTCCTGTGTAAAAAAAAGACGTCTTAAAACCATCAAAAGCAACGTGAATATGCCTTGGCTTAATTTCCCTTCAGTATCATTCTTACAGTTAAAATCATGCATTTCAATTCATCATTGTGTTAAAATAACCACTCGGACAAACATGTATCATTTAACCTTTTATTTAAGTTAAGATTTACAGCAGTAATAAGTTTAAAAGGTACTTGCGCAAGTTCTCCTCGCTTCTATCCAGCGGCTTGTCACTTGTTGTTTTGGCCAAAAGAATCACGGAGCCGACTTCCGCGGTTAAGAACGCTATGATTTCCGGGTTCACAGGATGTGAACCCGCAAATTATTTATTTATTATTTTTAGACTGTTGGAAGTTTACGGGTTATTCCTGTTATAGTGCCATGATGTAATTAATATTAGGTTATTTTCCAGTTCATTGGATACTGTTTTTAGCTGTTTTAAACATTGACATTGTTAGTCTACCTGAGTCACCCCATATGTCTATTTTGCTTATTGGTATGTTCTCAGGCCTAACTTAAACCCTTGGCTTCAGATGCCAAGGAGGGCTAGTTCATGAACAGATGTATGTTTCTATGCTCTCTTGAATTTTGACTAGTTTAGTTGGTCTATATTGTCTTGTCTATGTTAGCCTGATTTACTGACAAATAAGTCAATTTATTTTCTATTTTGAAAGTTTTTTTATTCTTTTTTTATTTCTTTTTTATTTATATATTATTACTATCTTTTTGCCTTACGGCCTTAATTGGGAGCTAAAATAAAGAATCCCATCTGAATCGTCATTCCATCTTGAGAGAACCATCTCATACCCGCTCCGACACACTCACCCTTAACATTTGGTGGCAGCGAAAAAGGGAAGCCGGTGGCCACGAGCAGCTCTCAGAGGAATATGGATCCAAGTGGGGCTTCGGCGCCCCCTACAGGACGCCCACCAACAGATGCGCGGTCGGCGACCAGACCGGGTGGTGGAAGACCGTTGGACGAGTGGAGCGCATCATGGGTCTGTCGCTGAGACGCAGCGGTGCCACCAGGAGCAGTGGAGTCGAGAGAGTGGCAAGACCACGGTGGAGGGCGATGGAGCATCAGTTCCAACAGCTGCAGAGAGTGCGAGAGATGGACGGCGCCGCACAGGCAGAGACGGCAAGCGGGGCCCTCAGCAGGTTGCCCTACTCCCGTCCCTCTTCAGCCCAGGCTGTGTTGCTCCGAGGTCCCCCCTGGATATACCAACACCACGTCCACTGCAGGGTCAAGGCCCCGCCCCCAAATCCAGAGCTCCCTGAACTCCACATCTCTTGGCATGGGCCTATCCAGTAGTCATCCGCCAGGGTGGAAACCCCCAAGAATGGCCGTTTATGAAGAAGATGAAGACATTGAACATTACCTCACGACATTTGAGCGACTGGCAACGGCTAGTCAATGGCCTCCTGAGGCTTGGGCTTTGTCTCTTATGCTTAGAGGAAAGGCCAGGGCCGGCTTCTGTAGGCTATGAATGCTGCTCCGTGACCGGCTCAAAGACTTCCAGGAGAAATGGCTCGAACCCCAGACAAAGACCAAGGACCAGATCCTCCTTGAGCAGTTCCTGGGTATGCTCAACCACGACCTGCAGGTGTGGGTGATGGAGCACACCCTCAGTCCTCCGCTGAAGCCGCAGACCTGGTGGAGACTTTCGTGGCTGCCAGACCATCCAGGAGAGGGTACCAGTTGGGTCCATTCGACGCCAGCAGAAGACCTCATGGTGTGCCCCAGCAGGAACTTGCCAAGACCTCTGTCAGTAAGTCTGTGGGTGGTAGTGGTTGTGTCTTTAGGCCCTCCAGTAGCCCCAATAGCCCTAGCCCCAGCCAACAGCCTGTTAATGTACCCCCAGCTAGTACACCCAAGGTCTCGGTATGTCATGGTTGTGGTCAGTCGGCCACATTCAGCCCAATTGTTAACAATAGGCTTTGTTACTTACCTGGCCCCAGTAGTCATTCACTGTTTACCCCTGCTGATGTTACTGTCCCAGTGAAGCTTGGAGAGAAAACTGTGCAAGCACTTGTTGATTCTGGTAGGAGCCAATCTTTTTTCCTTAAGTCCTGTCTAGATCCCAGTTATCAGCCTTTGGGTAGAGTCCGTGTCTGCTGCATCCATGGCGATGAGACTGAGCACCAGACTACTGAAGTCCCAATAGAGATAAGTGGTCAAAAGTACTTGTTAATCGTTGGCCTCTTAGATAACTGTCCTTATCCTGTCATTTTAGGTCAGGATGTGCCCATCCTTGCCGATTTGTTGCAGAGCGCTAGCACAGCTACTGGGTATGTTCTCACTAGAGCTCAGGCTAAGGAGACGACAGTCCCTGATCATTGGGCAGAACTACCATTTGATTGTCAGGGTGGTAAGCCCAAAAAGTCCAAAGCAGAAAGGCTCAGGGCTTAGGTAGCTGGCACTGCTATGCAGGAAGTTCCCCTTTTTCCACCTTTAAAGGAAAGTGAAGTCATCACTGTCGATTTCAGCAAGCTGCAGCAGGAAGACCCCACCATTAGCTCTTGTCTGTCTTCTGTCAAGTCCCCAGATGAGGTTGAGGAAGCCTTATTGGAGGGAGAGACATGTTTTGTTCTACGTAATGGGAAGCTCTATAGGGTGAGCGCAGAAAGAGAGCAACTGGTTGTTCCAGAGGCCCTTAGATCAAAGGTCCTGTTTCTAGGGCACACTATCCCATGGTCAAGGTACTTGGGTAAGGAGAAGACTGAGTGCAGGATCAGTCGGAGGTTTTATTGGCAAGGTTTTCTTAGCGATATAGCTCAGTACTGCAAAAACGGTCCTGAATGTCAGCTGACTGCTCGCTCTAGTAGGGGCTTGAAAGCGCCATTAGTCAGCCTCCCGATCATTGATGTCCCGTTCAGTCGAATCGCCATGGATGTATTTGGGCCTTTAGAGAGGAGTAGGTCAGGACATCGCTACATTCTGGTCATTGCAGATTTTGCAACCCGCTACCTTGAAGCTTTCCCTCTCAGAAATATCAAAGCTAGGAAGGGAGCCAATTGCCTGATCCAGTTATTTTCTCGGGTGGGTGTCCCCAAAGAGATCCTGACATCAAGGAACCAACTTCCTTAGCAAGACTCTCAAGCAGGTATACTCTCTGTTAGGGATTAAGGGGATTAAGACCACGCCCTACCATCCACAGACTGATGGCATGGTTGAGAGGTTTAACCAGACCTTGAAGACCATGCTCAGAAAGTTTGTCTCGGACAGTGGAGCTGACTGGGACCAGTGGCTGCCCTTCCTGTTGTTCGCTTACAGGGAGGTCCCGCAAGCTTCCACTGGATTTTCCCCTTTCGAGTTCCTGTACGGGCGGGAGGTGAGAGGCCCGCTCGACATCCTCCGGGAGAGCTGGGAGGGGAGTCTGCTCCCCAGCCGCAGAACATCGCGAGCTACATCCTGAAGATGCGGGAGAAACTGGACCAGCTGAGCTCCATGGCCCACGACCATCCGGCCAAAGCACAGTCCCGGCAAAAGCGGTGGGATGACCAGACGGCACGCAGTCGCTCCTTCACGCCTGGGCAGAAGGTGCTGCTTCTTCTACCATCTTCGGAGAGTAGTCTGTTGGCAAAATGGCAAGGCCCATACGAGGTCCTTCGCAAGGCCGGCGAGGTGGCATATGAGATTGCCATGCCAGACCGACGACGACCGAGGCAGCTCTTCCATATCAACCTCCTGAAGCAGTGGGTGGACCGTCCACCTACCACCTAACACCAGCTGTGGGCACGGGCTGTGGAACAGGAGGAGGAGCTACCCGAGCTGTTCTTTCCGACTGCTGGTGGTGAGTCCCTCTGTCCATCTATTACTCACCTGTCATCCCAACAGCAGGAGCATCTACGGAGCATCATCCCCAGAGGCCTGTTTAGAGACCAGCCAGGGAGGACTGACATCATCTCCCATGACATCCAGCTCACGTCTCCAGGCCCCATCCGGCAGACCGCCACCAGAGTGCCAGCACGCCTGATCAACGCGTTGAAGCAGGAGGTGTGTGATATGCTGGAGATGGGGGTGATCGAGCCATCGCATAGTGAGTGGTGCAGTCCAGTCGTCCTTGTTCCGAAGAAGGGGGGTGGACTGCGCTTCTGTGTCGATTTCTCTAAGCTCAACAGCATCTCGTCGTTTGACCCCTACCCCATGCCCCGCACCAAGAAGGGGGTGCGATCGTTCTTGGGGTTGGTCGGCTGGTATAGGCGGTTCATCCCCAACTTCTCCAGCCGTGCCGCACCCCTGACAGACCTCACTCGCAAGAACAGCCCTAACAAGGCAGCGCCCTGTAGCCTGATGTAAACAATCAAAGCCATTCCTTCAATAGCTCATTATCCTGTTAATTTTAGGCGTTTGGCGGGTAAAGTGACAGTGTGTGATTGGTGTGTGGGGTTTGGGGAGTGCTTTTTATATCCCAGATCACCGACAGTGAGACAGAAGCCGCCTCGAGGGGAGTGAGACGACATCACTGGCAAGCGTGAGGCAGAGAGAAAGGGGACCCGACGTGACAGTGACAGACGCGGCTGCGTTGAAGAGGATCATTTAGGGGAGACCACTCGGACCGATATTGATGCCGTGGATTCCCCTCTGGATGTAGCCCAGCGTGGATTTTGTATCCTGGAATTCTGGAAGGAAACGCTCGCCTACGTTGAGATAAGTGCCTGTCTCTTTGTTCATTGTTTGTAGCCTGGTCTTGATACACGCTAAGACGAAGTACCCATAGCTCTCCCTCGCCTGCATGTTTTGCCTTCCACCGGCAAGTAACTAGCCGAAAGTGCCTTGACGTTACGAGAGTAACCTGTGTCTAACTAAGTAACATTCTGGAACACCTGTTGTGCTCTGTACTAAGCCTGTTCACTGTGCTGCCTGTCTGTCCTCCCCTGGCTGTGTGAGCTAGTGCATTACCGACTAGCCGTCCACCGAACTGCCGTTTCCCCTGCTGGCCGTGTGAGTTACTGCATTACTGAGCCCTGTTCACTGTGCTGCCTGTCTGTCTTCTACTGGCTGTGTGAGCTATTGCATTATCGACTGGCCTGTCCACCGTGCTGCCTGTTTTCCCCTGCTGGCCGTGTGAGTTATTGCATTACTGACGAGCCGACCACCGTGCTGCCCGTTTCCCCCTGCTGGCTGGGTGAGATACCGAGCCCTGTTCATTGTGCTGCCTGCCTCTCCCCCGCTGGCTTTAAGAGTTACTGCATTACCAAGCCCTGTTCACTGTGTTGCCTGTCTTTCCCCTGCTGGCAGTACGAGTTACTGGATTACCAAGCTCTGCTAACTGTGTTGCCTGTCTGTCCCCCGCTGGCTGTGTGAGTTACTGCGTTACCGACGAGCCTGTCCACCGTGCTGCCCATTTTCTCTTGCTGGCTGTGTGAGCTACTGCATTACTGCACCCTGTCCACCGTGCCACTGACCACCTTGCTAGTTGCCTGTTCCCTGCCGTCTGTGTGAACTGCTATCCACTTGAGCCCCGACTACACAGTATCCACCTGCCCAGCTCTTGTATGTTGCCATTCCCTGTGTACTATTGACTATCTGCTACACACCACTCTTGAACCAAGTGCGGTTAGCGTGCTACCCCCTGCTGACCATCCAGGGGACTGCCTGACCGAATGCAGGGAGCAAGACCCTCTCCCTTTAGTTTAATAAATCTTGTTGATTTTTAACGTTATCCTTGGTGTCCTGGTCTATTGGATGGGTGTGGGTTTGCTCCTCAGTGTAGTGTGTAACTAGTGATTATTCAGGCATTTCCGCCTGGTTACATAGCTATAGGCCTAAATAAAAAAAATCACTGCCTGACAATTCTGTTTGATCATGACTGGCTACACAGTTTAACTTGCCTCTCCCCCAATTTAATTAATGTAACCATAATCATTATCATTTTCTTTTATATAGTAATTTAATAATTGTTATGTTACTCTTTTCTTGTTCCCTTTATGTTAACACTTTACGTGAAGGTACTTTCATAAGCATGACATGACACTGTCATATCTATGACATCATCATGTCATGAACCTGTCATAAATATTATTAACATGTCATAAGATGTTCATGACCACTGTCATGAAGTTTCAATTACACCTTGTCATGACAACTTGACATTGTCTGGGTTGTCTTCATTATCATTGTCTTCATTCATCTTGACATAACCAAAGTGACTACCAGAAGTTGTCTTAGTTATGACAAGTTGACATTATTATTTTTTTTTTGCGATGTGTTTGTGACAGTGGTCATAAACATTTTATGACATATTAATAATATTTGTGACAGGTTCATGACATGATAATGTCATAGATATGACAGTGTCATGTCATGCTTATGAAGGTACCTTCAAGTAAAGTGTTACCCTTTTGGGACTACATATCAGATATCTGACTATTCATAGGGGCCTACAGCAAGTACTCTGTTGACATTTTTGCTGCTGCCACTTTAAACTTAGCTTACACTTCTAAACTAATCTATATACTAATATACTTGGAAGCCTGATCTGAAATCCCAAATGCCAAATTAGCTTATTTATAAAGCTCACATATTGGTGCAAGATGACTGCACAAATGTCATAGCAATGTTGTTTTATCTCTTGGAATTCAGTTTTGGTATCTATATCAAGGATACTAGCATTTTGTATGAACAGGCAAATATCTGGATTAAGCTAATTTGCTAATTTAGTTGTAGGCTACTTTCGTTGAATTTGCGTGATAGCCTCTGTGTGGCATAATAAACCATGCATTAACAGCAGTGTGCTCTTGGTGCGTTTATATGCATAAAAAAAAGAACGCTTGACGAAAACACGGTCAACTTTTCAAACTGAAATAACATTGACTAGCAAACACAAGCTAGCTGGCAAATATCTAACAAATTGTCGTTATGCTATTAACATTATGACTAATTTAATTCATAATCTCAGTTTTTTTTATCTCACCAAGACGCACTTAAGACAGATAGAGGGAAGGAGGGGACTCAAGAAGTCAGCGCTTCTGCTGCTGCTGTGTTTTCACTTGCTACAATGACGCGAATACAGCATGATAGGCGCTCACTGGTAATGTTGAAGCCTATTTAAAGGTACCTTGTGGAATTCCTGTCAAAAAATCATATACCATACTCCACACTCAAGGGGGTGGTGTTCAGCATAAACCAGAGCCATAGCCTGTAGAGTTTGAGGCTCTTCACAAAGTATTTTTTTCTACCCTATCCAAAAATTAAAAGCTTCCACCATAATTTACAAAGATGGGTAACATGCAACTATATCAAGAAGCTTGATTTCTGCAAGAGCTTTTAACCTGTCCAGACGAAACATTGCAGTTCCACCACCTCTTCGTTTAGCCTACTTGCTCCAGCTGCCATGAATGGTTTTCAAACTATGTTGATGGTTTAATTCCAGTTTAATTGGTTCTTATCTTCGCTTTTCTATGAGTGTGTTCCTGGCTCCTATAACTTGTGGTGGTGGTGGGGTTGACGTTAGTTTCAGCTAATCCAGTACAGCTCAATCCTTGTACGCTCCTTTTCTAAAACTAATTTCCCATTCTGATGGAAACGTGGGACTTTATATCTTCCCTAGAATTGACAGCTACTCCAGAAAATGTGTAATAGCCATAAACATGTACATTAATAGGGCATAAATGGACTCTGACAGATTAATTTCAACTACAAGCCAAGTGCTACTAAGCCACAGATGATTTCTTCGTCAACAATCGGAGGTTTGCGAGCTGTGACAGGCATGTTAGTCGCTAGCGATTACTAGTGGCAAAAATGGTATTACAATAGGCAACAGGGCAGGGGCTAATTTTTAGCATGGTAATTTGGGTTGATATCTCAGCAGCTGAGGACATGGCCGTATTTTTTGTGTGATGACTGCATTTGTTTCTTCACATTCTCCTGTTGCATTTTGTTTATTTTTTCATATTTCAAACTTCAATTCTTACACAATACACCTTTAAAAATGACAGTTCATTTCTGCCGGCACAAAGTTTGCAAATACTGTAAGAAATGAGAATTTCTATGACGCTGCATTCCGGTTGACTATGAAAGTAGTATATTTATGATATTTAAGGCTTTCATTTTAAAAATTAAGACTTTGCAACGGAATTTAAGATTTTTTTAAGGCCTTAATTTTGGAGAAATTACTTTAAGACTTTTAAGACCCCGCGGCTACCCTGCTGAAATACATGTTGGCAATGGTGAGTAAGCTAAGCTAACACTTCCAATAGGCTGATATTAGCTTTCCATCACATCAGAATATAACTCATTGGAGTTCACAACTGAAATAAGTCTAGTAGAAGACACAATCTTCCCAAAACAGTCAACTCTAGCCTACCATTTGGGATGACTGAACTGTCCTGGCAGACGAGTCTCACTCTCTCACAATAAGGGGTGCTGAGAAATGCGGACCGCATTTTGGGTAAACCAGCTGAAAAAAAACAGAGCGCTGGAAAACGCAGAGGACTTTTAATAAAAAACGGATCGGAATCTGAATTTTTCTGTGCATGCCGATCCGATACCGGTATGCCTTTTTTACTCATATCGGCGGCGGACATCCCTAAAATAAAGCATAAAATGCAATGTAGCCATATCAGATCTTCCATGGCAGTAAGCGTGTAATGGATGCCAACTAGCTCGGCTAGTAGGCGACAGTATGTAGTAAATCCTCACATCTCACTTACTACTACAGTATGTAGTAAATCCTCAAGAATGCTTCTAACCTCTCAGCCAGAACCTGAGCTTTTCAGCTCAGTGGTTACAAAATTCAACTCCCATCCCATGGGTTTGTCGCAGATGGTGAGATGCTGGGTTCGAAACACGTGTGTGGTTTGAACACATTTCTGTTAAGAGTGCACAAGTCTGCAGTTCATTTCATTTTTAAAACTGTAAAACATGTTTGTGTTATGGTAAAGATTGAACTTACAAAAGTATGCTACAAACATGTTGGGCATTTCATACCCAGCGGACATTTGGATATCAATTTGAAGTAAAATTGACATCAAACATCGACATCAACTTGACGCCTGCATTAGGTGAAAAGTGAAAGATGAATCGATGTCAAAATGTCACTATTTTACATCATTCTATTGATGTCAAAATTAGGCTGAATTATCAACATCAATTTGACATCATTGTATTGATGTCCAAACTGTGTCAAAATGAGGTGAAACGTGAAAGTCAACTCGACATCAAAATGTCAACATCAATTTGACATCATTGCACTGATCTCAAAATAGTATCAACATCTGATGTCAAAATTAGGTGAAAAGTGAAAGTCAAGTTGATGTCAAAATGTCAACATCGATTTTACATCATTTTATTAATGTCAAACGTTAAAATTTCAACATCAATTTGATATTGTTGGATTAATATCAAAATAAGGACATCTTTCAATGCCAATATTTGGATAAAAGTGTAAGTCAAATTGACATTGAAATGACAACATCAATTTGACATTATTCTACTGATGTCAATATTGGTTAAGACTGCCAATATTAATTTGACATTATTCAATTCATATTAAAAGTGGTTTCAAATTGCAACTCAAGTTGACATTACATATGTCAGTGTCAATTCAACATAATGATGTGAATGACAAATTTCACCTACGGTATGTGCACAGTGCGTAGGCGGGGCTAGAGAAGATGGGGCTCTAAGAGTTAGCAATTTCACAAAACCTGACACTCTGGAACTGGAGGTGGGCTAGGGATTGGCAAGGGGAAGGGGAGTGTGGAGTGCATTCTAGGAGTTGTAGGCTTTCAAAAGTAGTTTTCTACCTTCTAGATATTTAGCATGGAGTCAAAATCTTGTTTACTAAACATCAAACTGGATATCCTTTTAATGTCAGTTTGATATCAATATGATGCTTTGTTTGGGACATTTATTTGACAACATTTTATTGTCAGCCTTATTGACCTTATGCTTATTAGAGCAATGACTGGATGTTGTAATGGTAAAATAGATATTTAACATGGAATCAAAATCTTGATAAACCCTAAATGTCAAATTGACTTTGACTACAATTCACTGGACATCATTTTCATGTCATTTAGATATCGATATGATGCTTTGTTACTGACATCAATTTGATATTATTTTAATGTCCACATTATTGTGTCACGGGTGACTATTGTCTCAATACAGACGGGGGGGAAGTTTACCTGGGGACTTTCTTTAGGTGAGCACCAACATGGCTGCCTCCTGTTAAGTGCCAATGAAGACTAAATGAACGGCAGGTGTGGGGAATGTAGCGGTGACTGGTGATTGGTGCACGGTGTAATGGTTTTGGGGATTAGGAGACACGGAGAGACAGAGGAGCAGGCAAGCAGCGGAGAAAGACGTGTGTAGACGGCCGCGGCTGAAGCCGAACGGGCAATCGAGTTGGCCGGAGAAGCAGACGCACAGGAGTGGAACCAGATCTCCTGGATAGCCGCTACGCTGTGTGGATGAATTGAGGGGTGGAAGCGTTCACCCCTCGTAAAGATAAGTGCTTGTTTTCTCTGATAACGGTGTGGGTAGCCCGCTCACTGTGGTTAGCCCCGCGGCTAGGTGGTGTAAGCTGTCTTCTGTTTACCAGTGGGTCCAGGCAGCTGCATCGCGTTGAGCAGACGACCGACCGGATCCTGTTTGGGATTTCTCCGCGCTACTCGGATGAAAGGGGGGTGGAATCGTCCGCCCCTCGCAAAGATAAGTGCAAGTTTTCTCTGCTGCTGTTCTGTGGTCTGGCGTAATTAGCGGCCAACATTCAACTGCATAGCAACATTTTGTGATTCCTCTGTTGTCTCCCGGTGGCCTCCGGCGTTCGTGCTGAGACTAACGGACCATTCAGACGGGGCGGCAGGCCGACGGCAACGCTCGGCGTTAACGCTCACATCAGCCAGTCACGGATCATTCAGACGGGGCGGCAGGCCGACGGCAACGCTCGGCGTTAACGCTCACATCAGCCAGTCACAAGCGTGAATCTTTTGACGCTGTGTTTTGATAGGACAACGCTGGCTACAGAGCGTTGAAACTTTTGCCGGATGACGTGCCAGCGGCAGCGAGCGTTGTCCTATCAAAACAGGGCGTCAAAAGATTCATGATTTTGACTGGCTGATGTGAGCGTTAACGCCGAGCGTTGCCGTCGGCCTGCCGCCCCGTCTGAATGCTCCGTCACAAGCGTGAATCTTTTGATGCTGTGTTTTGATAGGACAACGCTGGCTACAGAGCGTTGAAACTTTTGCCGGATGACGTGCCAGCGGCAACCAGCGTTGTCCTATCAAAACACAGCGTCAAAAGATTCACTGTTGTGACTGGCTGATGTGAGCGTTAACGCCGAGCGTTGCCGTCGGCCTGCCGCCCCGTCTGAATGGTCCGTCACAAGCGTGAATCTTTTGATGCTGTGTTTTGATAGGACAACGCTGGCTACAGAGCGTTGAAACTTTTGCCGGATGACGTGCCAGCGGCAGCCAGCGTTGTCCTATTCTGTCTCGCCCCAACTTTCTCCCGATGACTGCTGTCCCACTCACACCCTAAACTCTACCTACGCTTCTCTTGGATAGCTACTGTGCCTCTGGCACCTGCTCTGAACTCACTGAGATAATTCTCATGTGTTTAGCTGAGTGTTCACACACTCCCCAAACTGGCTTAGGCCACTAGCATGTTCTAGTCCATGACGTGTAACATATTCTATTTTATGGATTGCAGTGTATTCTATTCTGTGGCTTGCAGTGTATTCTCTTTTATGGGTGTCAATATACTCAATTTTATGGGTTGCAGTGTATTCTATTTAATCGGTAGTGTGTATTTTATGGGTTGCCGTGTATTCTATGAGTGACTGTGCTATATGCCATTTATTGTTACTTTGCTGTGGTATCATGTGCTGCTTATTGGTATCAGTTTGAGCGTGTGTGGGAGGACTGGGCATTTGATGACATAACCAAGAATTGATATCTGCTCCCGTGTTTATGCGCAGCTGACTACCTCCTGGCGCATCCAGAGCAGCATCCCCGGCAGGCTGCTGTGTAATTACTTAGGCCGAGGCCTGGACTAACAGCGGCCATCTTGGGACAGAGGCTCCTTCATCCTTGCTACGGGGAGGCACAGAGGAGGTTGGAACTGTGGGACTGTGGACCTTGGGACTGATGGGTTGCCGGACTGAATTTATTTATTTTTAGTGTGTCTTTATATAATAAAGCTATTTTAGTACCTTGTATTCCTGCCTCCAGTGTTCATTGTTGGGTATAGCAACCTCCCCAGTGGAACTTGGTAATTAAATAGTAACACCCCCCTTTCCGGGTTACAATTGACCTTAGGCTTAATAGAACAGTGACTGGATGTTGTAATGCAACCTCTTTACAGGCCACAACTGGTGCCTTTGAGATCCTAATGAAATTATAGATATTTAGGATGGAGCCAAAATCTTGATCAATACTAAACATCATATGGATGTGTACTACAAATTCCTGGACATCATTTTGATATCAGCTTGATATCGATATGAAGCTTTATGTAGGACATCAAAATAATGTTATTCTAATATAAAATGTGTTGATCTTATGCTTAATAGGACAGTGACTGATGTTGTAATGAAACCTCTTTACAGACAATAACTTGAGATGTTAAAAACCTATTGAAAATGTAAATATTTAATATGGAGTCAAAATCTTGATAAATCATAAACGTTAAATTGACATTGACAGCAAATTTCTGGATATCAATTTTATATAATTTTAATATCAAGAAGATGCTTTGGTTCAGGACATCAAATTGATGTCAATTTAATGACAATTGAAGCTTAAAAATCAGTAATTAGATTTTTTAACAAACCCTTGTGAGACCTCTTAACATGCCTTAACTTATGATGTTAACATCTTCATGAAATAATGTATATTTCAAGTCAAAATCTTGATGAATTCTAAACGTCAAAATACGTCAAAATGCCCACTGGGTAACCTAAAGGTAGAGGTTAAGGTGTAACTTAAGAACAACTTTGCCATTAGATGGCTTTGGAAAATTGGCCCCTGTATTGCTTTTAGGGCCCTATCTTGCAGGCGGCGCACCATGCCTTCGCGACTCGCGCAAGCTGTCATTGCTATTTTGTGCGAGCGCATGGTTCGTTTTTCTGTCAAGTAATTCACGTTGTCTAACTAGCAAGTGACTTTGCGTCCTCGGAGGTGTGTCGAAGGTGTGGCCAGGCGCAAAGCGTAAAAGATGCTATTATACAGACGCAGAAAGGGATCCGCCAGTGACTGGAAAAAACCTGGTCATTCGTCAGTCACGCATTCCTGAAATGCTATTTTATGGACGCACAACGCAATAGGTAATGCAGTCCTTGTTTCAGCATAACAATGACGACCCCAACAATAATTATTACAATCGGAAAATCATTATGATGCTCAGGAAGATGTGGTTAACCACGATTTATTAGCCTGTAACAGAAAACGAGTGAGGATATAAGAAGGGGGAACGTTAAATGGAGAATCAAGTTTACTTCCGCTTTCGAATGAATACTCCGAGATATCTATCAGGACTAAATCAGCTCCCTTCATGTCTTGTGCAGCCTGTAGACATCAATTAATATTACCATACCCATTAAGGCTCTAACTATGACTAGACCCGACGTGTGAGCTTGCTCGGTATTCAATATTTTAATTTCTTTAAATGCACAAGGAGGAGATCAGCTGGTGTGATAGCAATTCACCAGGCGCTTTGCGCTGTTCGTTCTTAAAGGCAATGAGAGATTGATCTGTCATTGGTTATGCCTGTATTACACCCATAACACACCCATGATTAATTAGGCATCCTAAGTCCAACCTTTTTGGACTTTGCGCCGGCGCGAAGTTCATTTTATGCGCTGTGAAAATAGCAAAAAGCCGCTGACACGCCCCCAAAACCATATGCGCCATCCGCCAAACAACAGTTGACTTTGCGTCATCAAAATAGGGCCCTTAATGTTAATTTGTGGTAATAAATATGGCAATTTACCATTATAAAGCATTTTGTTAATACATTCCATACAATAATGTCTGTATGACATCCATGTTGCTTTAAAGTATCATTTCTGCTGTTAAGTTTCAGCTTTATATAAACTTAAATATGCATCATGAATTTCTTTGAATTTCACAGTACAAAATTAAAACTACTTCCTGCATTTCAAATTTGAGTTGTAATTCCACTTCCTGTTTGCAACCTCAATTCAAATTCTAATTAAAATCCAAGAATTGAGTTGGAATTTAGGGGTCATTCTCAATTCAATTCATTTTGTACAACCCTGACACACACACACACACACACACACACACACACACACACACACATACAGAAACATAGAACCACACAGAGAGAGAAGATATAGAGATGAATGGAAGGGAGATAAGGGGAAGAGGAAACACACACACACACACACACACACAAAAACTCACATCTCAGCAAACGTGGTCGTGCTCTGTCTAATGAAGAATGGGCAGTTCTGTAAGAATACAAAACCGTCACCGACATGAACCATTTGGCAGAGGATGGAACGTAGAGGACACTGGTAACAATATGAAAAGCTTTGGTGGTGACTGTTGTTTTTTATGTGTTACCTTTATCTTTCTATAAATTACAGCATCTCTCTTTTATTTCACAAGGGTGAATATTTTACATCTCCCAGGTCTGTCTGTCTGCTCATCTTCATGTCTGTCTGCTCACCTTCCTGTCTGATATCTTCACACTATTTCTAAGGATCACTTTAATAAATATCTATTTTAAATATTCATATGACTGGTGTTTGTTTCTGAACATACTTAAGTATCTCTAGTTTATAGACTGGATCCTCCAGTCGAGCCGATAACAGCCACAGTCCATATTCTCCAGGATGATTGTAGCTCAGATCCAACTCTTTCAGATAGGAGGGGTTTGACGTCAGAGCTGATGCCAATGATCCACACCCCTCCTCTGAGATGAGACAACCAGACAGCCTGAGAGAGAGAGAGAGAGAGAGAGAGAGAGAGAGAGAGAGAGAGAGAGAGAGAGAGAGAGAGAGAGAGAGAATTGCATAATAAGAGTTTGCATCCAGGACACTGTTCTTATTCTGGCCTTTTTTATTGTGTGACAGTCAGATTCAGTTTTGAAAAAGAAGAAAAAGTTAACACACTAAAGACTGAATGGAAGATCAGTAATCAGAACACACACACACACAATTTGTTGTATTATCATTTTGTATTGCTAATGATGCATCTTCATAATCAATACACATATAACACACCAACCTTAAAATCTGCAATTTGCAGTGTGGACTGGACTGTCCCTTGGAGAGAAGCTGAACGCCGTAATCTCCAAGGTCATTGTTTTTCAGGTCCAGCTCTATCAGAGAGTTTGGTGACTGTAGAACTGAAGCCACAATCTCACAGGACTTATGAGTGAGTTTGCATTCAGCAAGTCTGCATAAGGTAAAGAATAATATATCAGATTATGTAAACAGTATTCCACACACACACACACACACACACACAGTGGCGCCTCCAGGCGTATGGCTGTACACACTGTGCGTACATTCGGAGAGAGAGAGAGAGAGAGAGAGAGAGAGAGAGAGAGAGAGAGAGAGAGAGAGAGAGAGAGAGAGAGAGAGAGAGAGAGAGAGACGCGCAAGCGGGAATCGGGCGGAGAGATTTGTCATTTGTCATGAGATTTGTCAAGTTCTGAAGTAGCCTACTGAAATGTTTTAAATGTGTCAATAGGCAAATTTATTTTTAGGAGTTAATAGGCTTGCATGGCCGTAGGCTATCTATTGACGTCATGATGCGATTTCGCTCTAGTCTACTCTATTTGTGATTAATGTTTTCATGTAGGCTATTCGCCAATTTTCTTTTGTTTGAAAGTTCGAGAAAAACGGTAGGGCCTAGCCTTTTTGCCTACATTTCAAGGTTATAAAAAAGTTGGTGCTCCCCATCAAGTAACACAGTGCCGCCCGCGCATATGTGTGTGTGTGAATATGCAACAAAATGTAGGCTAGATAATGTTCATGTAGGTCAATTTTAAAATGAAATTTCAAGTTCACGTTGTATACAAGTAGAACTACTGACTACTGTTTTTTTTTTTTTGCGAGGGGGGGGGGGGGCTCTTTGTGCGTACCCTACAGCTCAATCCTGCAGGTGCCCCTGCACACACACACACATACAGTCTCTTACAAACAATACAGACTTATAGAAATCAAAACACTCGCTAACCACAAACACTCGCTCCTCCAGAATCTTCTTCATTTGTAATGCAGTAAATGCATACTGTACTTCAAGGAAATATAATTCAAAAACAAAACTTAGATAGAATATGGTCACAATCACAATGCTTGAACTTGATCTGGAATGACAATGTTTCCTCTTACAGTAGCCTACTCATACTTCTGCTGTTGCCTTCCAATACTCTTACACATATTCCTTGTACTTATATTCCTGCCTCCCATATAGATTTCTTTCCATCTGTTGGTCCCCCCACAAATCTTTAATCATTTTGTTGGTACCTGTGCCGTAATTGATTTTATACATCTCTAAAAATTGTAATTACTGTAGTATTACAATTAACTAGAGAATGTAACTGCAAAATGCAGTTGCATCAGCATCAAATAGCATAGATGCTAAATAGCATGCTAACTACATTACCTAGCATGTTAATAATGCTAACATGATGACCACAAGACTTAGCTGAGTTAAATAACATCAAAAACCCAAACTGCTAATTAGCATGGTAACTATGCTAGCCAAGATGCTTATAATGCAAACATGATGACCACAAGACTTAGCTGAGTTGAATAGCATCACAAACCAAAAATGCTAATTAGTATGCTAACTATGTAACTATACAAGCTAGCATGCTAATAATGCTAACATGATGGCCACAACTTAACTGAATTGAATGGCATCAAAAACCAAAAATGCTAGTCAGCATGCTAACTATGCTAACTAGCATGATAATAATACTAACATAATGACCGCAAGACTTAGCTGAGTTGAATAACATCTAAAACCAAAAATGCTAATTAGCATGTTAACTATGCAAACTAGCATGTTAATTAGCCACCCCGCCATTAAGGACTTTTATTTTGAAATAGTTGTGGACAGAGAAAATAGTTGATAGGGGTCATAGCTGATGACAATTGGGATAGTTGAACAGTTAAATAGTTGAATAGCTTATAGCAAAATCATTTAATATCAGTTATTATAGTTAAGACTTTTATTTTGAAACAGTTGTGGACAGAGGAAACAGTTGGCGAGGGTCAAAGTTGGCGACAACTGACAGTTGGAATGGTTGAGAAGTTAAATAATTGAATAGTTTAAATAGTAAAATTGTCTAACATCAGTTAATATAATGAGGACTTATTTTGAAGCAGTTGTGGACAGAAGAAACGGTAGGCGGGGTCAAAGTTCAGTTGGCATGGTTGAGCAGTTAAATAATAAAGTAGTGAAGATAGTTGTAAGCAGAGGAAAGGCAGCTGACTCAGGAAGCTGATTAAGTGACAGTTGATTAAGTGATAGTAAGAGCACCTGGCCACATCATCAGACCACTGAACCAGAGCCCTATTAACGCAATTCCAATTGCAAATCCACTAGGGGCGATCGCGAGTCGGTGGAAAATCAATGGGCACCTATGAGGTATAAGGCTAAATAATTTTCACATATTTAGGGACAACATATCAAATATTGAATTTTATTATTACCGCCGCTAGCGTAGCAAGCGTAGTGGTCATATAAGGATTGTCAAAGTTTTTTTTTTTTTTCTCCCGTCATCTACTTCCTGAATTTTTGGTCAAGGATTCCCGGGACACCGTAACACCGGGGCACATGAAACTTGGTGGGCATGTAGCCCCAGTAGACTTTTTTAGAAAATTTTTGTTTGGTCCCCGGGGGCAACTCCATCTTTGAGCTGCCCCCCTGCAAAACCCAAAAAATGCAGTTTTTCCTAAAAAACTACCTGACCCGTGGCATTGAGGATGATGGAATGTTGGTCTCAAGAGCCCACATCAACTTAGCTTATAACCATAAGTCATTTGTGATTTGCACCCCCATGGTAAAAAATGAAAATGCAATATTATACTGCTTTAATTTCCCTTATCTTTAGATCAGATGTTATGAACTGCACCAAATTTAATGTGTATGATGAACCTGACATCTTCTGGGAATTTGTCAAGTTTTGTGGAATTTCATCCATGGGGGGCTATAAAATAAATTAATTTATATGTACATTTAATGACTGTACAACCATCGACCTGTAGGTGGTGCTATTAAGCGCAGGGTTATTTGGGATGATAGGCCTACTGTCTCACACACAGTGCAGAGAATTTGCAGAACTGAGCGGCGGTCATATCTAGTTTTAAGCAAATTTGACATGGATGTCAAATTGCTTATTTTAAGCAACTGGTATTAATTAACATGGATATCAATCAAAATGAAATGTATTAATACATGACCATTACGTTTTCATTCTATGAGCGTTTTTCATTCTGTGAGCAGTTTTTTTTCCCCTGACTGACTAGCATTCTGCTACTCTATTCTGGTGAAAGACTTCCTGTGTCACGTGACAGACACTTTGGAAGGGATTTTACAAATGAACAAAAAATGCAAAAAATATTATGTGTGTACTGAGAATGCAGTCAAATTACTCTGAACCGCATGTATGAATGCATTTATTGAAGAAAAAAATTGTATCTAAAAAAATACAGCATTTGAGGGTGCAGCTGCATAGAACCCAATTCATTGAATATTTGCATATCATTTGAATATTTGCATATGCCTAAGATGATTGGCTAAGGCCCCACTGTGATGTCACCCACTGTGGCTCCACTCTAAACAGCTCAATGTTATGTCTATGGGGAAAGTTTTAAAATAGTTTATAAGTCATAGTTTAAAAAAAAACAAATCGAATTCCAAAATAGTTGGGACACGCACAAATTGTGAATAAAAATTGAATCCAATAATTTACAAATTTCTTAAACCTATATTTTATTCACAATAGAATTTAGATAACATGGCAAATGTTGAAAGTGAGACAGGTAGCAATAAGGGGCCAGAAAAGTAAAATGTACAGATAAGGGACAGCTGGAGGACCCATTTGCAACTTATTTGGTCGATTGGCAACATGTTTGGGTACGAAAAGAGCCTCCCAGAGTAGCTGTGACTCTCAGAAGTAAAGATGGGCAGATGATGTGAGAGAAATTTCGGGAGTGTGTATTTAACCAGTTGCAACTTTAAATGTTTTACCAGTTGTGCCTAGTCAGCAAACCATACTTTGGAATGTTTGCCTAAACACCATTGTTTAGACCAGATGCTCATTTTATGGACCCAGTCATAAATCAACACATGGCATGAGAGTCTTCTGTGCCCCAAAAGGTCACCAGGAATACACACACAGGAAAACACAAAGTAACTGGTAGCTTAGCTTGCTACATTTACTGAGTAACTTGCTCACTGGCGGTTACATGCAAAATGTTATTTCTCTGGGGAGAGTAAAAGCAATATTTCATGATCTCTGGTTACTCTTTGCTTATTTCTTGAGGAGCTTGGGAAAAAAAGTGTACTGTCATGAATGCTATAAAACTTCAGGCATGTTTTCGACAGAACTTTCTTCCTCGTGTTGTATGGCAAACAAACTAGGTGCATTATCACCACCGTCTGGACTGAAGGACTACTGTTTTTGCGAAAATATTCAACGTGAATCCATGCGTCATTTCCAACTTTGGAACTTTGCGCATGGGCAGCATGGGCATGGCCGTGGTGTTCACAATGGCGTTGACTGTCAATTCACCGCATTTACTAGCCTAGCCTCGGCCATGCAGTTCTATGGAGGGCGGGACTTAGTCGTTGTCTCCAGTTTACATATAACCTCCTTGCCTATATCCTAAGTTGTGCTTGAGCTACAATCCTGATATTCCATGTCTGCAGGCTATAACTACCAAATATTGACAGTAGAGAGTTTTCCAGATATCACTGTTTAAAAACGGCATTTAGATTATACTGTCCAAAAAGCATGTCATTAATTCCTCATGAAATATTTGTTATAAAAAAACTGTTGATTGTAGCTAATATTTTGGATTCTTACTATCAAAAATTGTGACTCTGCACAGCGAAATCAGTCGCTTCGCAGAAGCTTGTTTCTGAGAAAATTCTAAAAATGGAATGCTTGCGCCAAAAAAGTCGAATTTCACATTTCAGCATAATTTGACAGAATAAAGTCTACCCTTTCAGATTGTTGTTAATTTATGCCGAAACTCATACCTTAAATGGGTTAAAAATGTGTTTATTGAGAAGGTGTATCCAGCATTGTACTAACTTAGCTGTCATAGATTTCTAGTGCTAATTGGTTTGTACAGTAAACTACAGCAGGGCATGTGAACATTTTCATAAACTAGGCTAGAAGGGTCATTCCGTGTGAAATCAACCAGTGACGGACCGGTCACCCTCTCTGAAAAATCTGAAAAAAATTACAGTTGTTTGTATGCTCAACCTATGCTTGAATCTGAAATAGTAAGTCTGTATCACTAATGGTTGCAAAAGTACAGCCATTTGAAATTTCAAGTATTTTTAAGCATTTTGGTGAACAAGCCTTTTGTTCAACTTCCAACATTGCTGGCTCTTTCAGTATTTCACACACAATTGTGAAACCATGTGAATAGAAACACATTTTCCTGTAGAATTCAAAAATCAGCTCAGATCAGATGTATCTGGTTTTATTTTCCCCCTCCAAAGCTTTGAAAATGTCAATAAATTCTATACTTGTTTGGACACCTCCACCTTTCAGGGCTTCTTGTGCAAAAACTAAGTGAGACAAATTTATCGGAGTATTTTTCCTATTCACATATGGATTTTGCAGTCCTGTTTGTGCATTAACGTTTGTTGATATTGTTATCATACTGTCAGAGCATTTTTTTAAAAACAGGTATGATTTTTACAAAGGCCATATTCATCCTCTCATTTCACCACGTGGACAGTTAGCAAGATTTTTTTAAATTTTACTATGAGTCATTCAGTATCTGAGGAACACCTATCCAAAATTTGGTGTTGTTGCTGAGTCTCGTTATTTAGATATGATTTTTTGAAAATATTGTCAGTAAATCCACTGAATTAAAGGAGAAATCCTACCCAACAACTTACTTTCATTTCTATTTAATTCTGCCCCATTCACTCAGCATTAGTTTGTTATTTGGTCTATAATCAATTTTTATGTTCTTTTTCTGAAAGACAGCATTCAGGTAACTGGAACAATGGGCCTATTGGCTTTATGCTGGATTTCTCCTTGGTTATCTGCAGTACCACATTGCGCCATATGTGGTGCACTTTCAATACAATGGAAGTCAATAAGCGCCGCGAGACAATGTACTGTATTTGTGCGCTCTACAAATAAAATTGAATTGAATTGAATTGAATTGAATTGAAATGTAAATTAGTGTAGTTACTGACAATATTTTCAAAAAATCATATCACAATAACGAGACTCAGCAACAACACAAAATTTTGGACAGATGTTCCTCAGATACTGAATGAGTCTTGCAAAAAATCTTGCAAACTGTCCACATGGTAAAATAAGAGGATGAAAACAGCATTTTCCAAAATTGGAACCATCTTTGAAGAAATGCTCTGACAGTATGATAACATTATCAACAAAAGTTAATGCATAAACAGGGCCGCAAAATCCATATTTGAGTGGGAAAAAAACTCGGATAAATTTGTCTCACTTCCTTTTTGAACAAGAAGCCCTGAAAGGTGGTGGTGTGAAATCACACATAGAATTTACAGCCATCTTCAGAGCTCTGGAGAGGGGAAAATACACAAGATACATCTTATCTGAGTAGATTTTTGAACTCTACAGGAAAATGTGTTTCTATGCACATGGTTTCATCATTGTGTGTGAAATACTAAAAGAGACAGTTATGTTGGAAGTTGGACAAAAGGCTTGTTCACCAAAATGCTTAAAATTACTTGAACTTTCAAATGGCTGTACTTTTGCAACCATTGGTGATACAGACTTACTATTTCAGATTCAAGCATAGGTTGAGTATACAAACAACTGTAATTTTTTTCAGATTTTTCAGAGAGGGTGACCGGTCCGTCACTGGTTGATTTCACACGGAATGACCCAGAAGTAACTTGCAGATTGAGTTGGGGTCCGTAAAATTCCTCTAGATGGAGCTAACGTCGGGTGGAGAATCTGACTGAGTTGAAAGCTGGCTAGTCAGAGGGGTTCTAAAGTCAGCGCAGCTAGTTGGCATAACTGGAAGTTTAATAAGCTGTTAAGCGTTCGGTAGTGCTATAAACGGCACAAGCCAAGTATTAACTGTCTGCTGATTTTTCTGCTTCAAGGATATCACTCAGATGAGGGACATGACAACCATAAATCCCATAATAACAGCTGCATCCACATTGCATCGTTGCGTAGCCTAGCCTACTTCATAGCAAAATACCAAACCATCCACTGGCTCTTACCTTTACGGTGAACTTCAAGTTATATCCATGTTATATCCATATTTCGTGAAAAGTCCACAAATAAGGGTATTCCTGTCTTGGTTGCATGTTAGATAAGTAGGCTTGATATAATTTAACTGGTTTGGTTGGACTAGTAGCAGAATTCATTCAGCTGAGTTCACTGATAGCATAATGTTCAAAATAGCTAGCATAACTCCCTTGCAACAAGCTAATAAACTTCAGCGTTGTTTTTCTCCGCTTTTCAATATTTCTGATTTGCAACATTGTAACACTTTGAACGCTCCTATCTATGTCATTTGTTGGCCAATAATATCGATATCGTGGTATCATTTGAAAGGTTATTTTCTTGCCTTTCACGTGAATGCAATAACTTAATTTTGAAAAAAATGCCAATGCGACTGATTTCGCTGTGCTGAGTCACAATTGTATCTTTTTACTAGAATTTTTTCAGGAAATTCTGGGATGGTCAAGCAGAAGGCATTGGGTGAATTCACACGGAATGACCCATAAAGAGACATTGAGAACTCACCTTACTATCTCCAGTTTGCACTGGGGGCTAGACAGTGCCTTAAAGATAAGTCGCACACCAGAATCTCCCAGGTCATTCTGACTCAAATCCAGCTGCAGTAGGCAGCTTGGTGACTGTATAACTGATGCCACAATCTCACAGGATTTTTCTGTGAGTTTACTCTCAGCAAGTCTGAAATGGAATTTGGCAAAGATGTACGAAATATTGAAATTTTCCCAATTCTACATTCATTTTGATCAAGACGCATACCTTAATATCTGCAGTTTGCACTGGGGACTAGACAGTGCCTTGGAGATAAGTTGAACTCCATAATCACCCAAGTCATTGTTACTCAGGTCCAGCTGTATCAGGGAGGTTGATGACTGCAGACCTGACACCATGATCTCACAGGACTTTTCAGTGAGTTTGCAATCAGCAAGTCTGCATCAAGATAAAGATATGTATGAATGGGGTGGTCTTCATATAACTTCAATCAAATATTTTGTCAAAAATAAGATCAAGTGATATTTTACGAGCCTAATTAAAACCTCATATTTAAGATTTGTATTGAAATTGGATTTTTGCCTAAACAACTCCATGGCAATGGCTTTGTGCTATTTGACATCACTTGTAGACTTTGTTCTAATTCACCCATGTTTCAGTGGCTATTTCTAAATGTAAGATTTCCATATGAAAGAGGGGAGAACCATATCTCATCAAAGCCATTGTAAAAGTGGTTTTCCAAATTGCCTTTGGTCTCACTGTATAAAAACACAAATACACATTCATTCCATTGCTTAAAGGTGACATAGAATGGATTAATGGAGTATTGTACCTTGTTTTCTGATGTTAAAATACATGTATTTTGTCAAAAAGAAGATCAAGTGATATTTTACAAGCCTAGTTAACATCTCATATTTAAGATGTGTATTGAAATGGGTTTTTTGCCTAAACAACGCCTCACTCTGGACACCTTAATTGAACTGCAATGGCTTTGTGCTATTTGACATCATTTGTAGCCTTTGTTCTTATTCGCCCATAGCCATTTAGTGGCTATTTCTAAATGTAGGATTTCCATATGAAAGAGGGCAGAACCATGGCTCATGTTCATGATAGCTCTTTGAACATGCACAACCTCTCTTAAGTCATCAAAGCCAATGTAAAAGTGGTTTTCCATTCTATGTCTCCTTTAAAACAAAAACACACACACAAATCGTTGCATCCATCCCCTCCCCTCAGCCACTCCTCCCAGCATACACTTCATATACAAGTCAGGCACCACTTCCAGACCCTTGGTTCTCTATACACCTTATAAGCTTTTCCATTGTTTGTTGACCATGGAGATTGCGTTAGGTATAAATGAGTGTTTGCATATGTCTCTTCTTGCCATGTGTGATCTGTAGCGCCTCCCTGAGGGAGTAGTTCAAATTCAGAGTGAAGGGGACGGGTATTATCATCTAAAATGTTCATAGTTTTTCTGTCAACTGCAGTCCTATAAATTGTCCAGTAGTTTTTGGGGTCGTCCTATGATCTTTCCTGCCATAGGGCAGGGGGAAGGGCATTCAGTTCTGGTTTGAAACGGTTGGACATCTCGTCTACTTAGCTTTGCTTATTGGCCGGTTGTCTGTCAACCTACTAAACCCCCTCAGAAGACTGTCTCCAGACCATGAATAAGGGTGAACAGCCGTATTATGAGAGGGCTATGTTAGGATAATAATAATAATTCTAGGTTTTAGTAACTGTCCCAAAGATATTACAATAGTTTTGTTGTTTTTTTAATTTTTGTGTTCTATCCTAAATCAAGTTCAATGTATTGGTACAAACCTCAGAGACTCTAATCTGCAGTTAGTGTGATTCAGTCCACTGAACAACACCCTCATAGCAGAATTCCTCAGAGGATTAGAGCTCAGGTCCAGCTCTTTTAACAGACTGTTTTCTGACTGAAGAGAAGATAGCAGTATCTCAAAGGCATCATCTCTGAGTCCACAACCAACCAACCTGCAGTAACATAAGAGGAAAGGTTTTAATTGTTGCTAATATAACGTAGCAATTAATTAACGCGAACAATTGTTTTATCTTGCAATAACGCAGTTTCAATTATCTTGCTTAAAGCGCTGCTGCCGTGCTTGCAGAAACCGGAAAAGAATAGGCAAACCTGCAATTCATTCAATGAGTTCACTGGTGGCATGAGTCTTGGGCAGACAAGCTGCTATTCTTACCGTGCTTTCTTACAGGTCCTCAGTACAACAAGCAGTCTCCTCTGCCCTTCACTTGTGGTGTTGTAGTTTGCCAGGTCAAACTCATCCAGTTTTTCTTCTGACACCAGAAGCATGTATGCCAGTCTTGAACACTGAGCAGGTGAGAGCTTTTTTCCTGACTTCATGTACTGCTGAATTTCCTCATGGAGGGAATTTTCCTTCATCTCCACCAAGCAGAGTAACAGATTCATGCATCTTTCAGGAGCTTTTGTGTCTCTACTTAGAAGTCCTTTAATGTGCAGGGCTGTTTCCTTAAGACTCCCTGAGCTGCTCTCTATGTGTGTCAGGAGGCCTTGTAGGAGTTTCTGGTTAGCCTCCAGTGAGATTCCCAAGAGGAAACGAAGGAAAAGGTCCAGATGGCCATCTTCTCTCTGTGTGGATTTATCTATTGCATCTTTGAAAAAATGGTCCAAAGAATGACCGCTTGTAAATACTCTAGTCAGATGTCTCTTTATAGATCCTCCTGAGGTGAGGTCCTTCACAGCCCTTGTGTCTTTATTTACAAATGAGTGAAATGCAAAGAAAGCAGCCAGGAATTCCTGGATGCTCAAATGAACAAAACAAAAAACCTTTTGCCTGTCAATAACACACTCACTCTTGAAGAACTCAGTGCACATACCCGAGTATAATGACAGGTCATTTACATCAATACCACATCTTTTTAAACTGTCCTCATAAAACAAGATGTTACCTTTCATCAGTTCTTGATATGCTAGTTCAGATAATTTTAGAATAGCATCACGATTGGCCTCCAGACGTTTTTTATCATCTGATTCAAAACGCTCATCATATTTTTGGCCCTTCCTGTTCGTCTCAGTGAGCAGAAACCAGATATAGACCTCAGTCAATGTTTGAGGCAAGTGAATTGTATGATGATTTATCAATTTGTGCAGGACAGTGGCTAAGATCCAGCAGAAGACAGGGATGTGGCACATGATATGGAGGCTTTTTGACCTTTTTATGTGAGTAATGGCTGTATCAGCTTCAGTTGGGTTCACAATCTTCTTCCTGAAGTACTCATCCTTCTGTTGATCATTAAACCCCTGCACTTCTGTCCACCTGTCGACATATTTAGAAGGGATCCGTGCAACAGCTGCTGGTCGAGACAATACCCACACAAGTGCATTAGGCAGTAGATTGCCTTTTATCAGGTTGGTTATCAACACATCCAGTGAAACAGATTTAGTAGGATCTCTCATGTCCATGTCCATGTCCATGTTGGGTCATTCCATGCCAACTCAACTAGTGTCTCCCAGTTCATGTCATAGATTTTCTTGAAAAAAATCACATATATTCTTCAGTATAAGTAGTGTCATCATGCCAAATCTCAGAGCTGTACACCAAACACTTTTTTATATATAAAATTTTGAAATATGCCAGTACAGGCAAGACCACCTCCCTACATTAACCCTTGCCAAATAAAGAATTTTTACTCGACAAAGCTGTAATTTTCACCAAGCCAAGGTATCACCCTAACAATGATTTCTAGTCTGACTTTTGCTTGTTTTATGTAGAATATGGTGAGCTATGGTGGAAAATGAATTCTGATACTGAAATGTCTACTGTTCATATTTCCAAATTAATATTTCATTGAATTTTCAACATTTTGCCACAAAACTTTCTGAGAATGCAGTGGTACTCACATTCTTCAAATGCTATGAGTAGAACATGTTTGCATGCAATTATAAGCAAGATACAGTAGCTCAAACATGGCTTCTGACTAAAAAAGACATTTTTTGGCCATCTTTAGACCACTATATTTCATAAAGGGAAAGGTCGCATCCCTTCCATTTTTTTTCTGAGAAAGATTGACTTTTTTTCAGAAACATATCAAAATTTCAGAGATGTGTTCTGTCTCGTTACCCCATTCATGATTTTCTAAAGTCATCAAACATACCTTTGGTGATAGTCAATTTCCTGTGGATTCCTTACACCATAGGTTCTCAAAGTGCGGCCCGGGGGCCAATGGCGGCCCGCGATAAGATCTGATAATGCCTGTGAAACTGTTTTAACTTTACATTGTTTTGAAAGAATGAATCTCTGTTTAGTGGTGTTTAGCATCGTCTATGGTCAATTATTTATTATTTATGTATTATAACTTTGGGAAACCCTGCCTTACGGCCACCATGTGCTGATTTGTTTATGTAGCCATGTGCTCTGGATCATTGTGTCTGATTTATTCAATAACTTGTTCCTGAATGTTTTTTTTTTTTTACAATTATTTACACATAAATATTGATTATTTGAACATTGCAAAGTGTCAAATATGAACATAGAAGGAAGGAACAGGCCTATCCACTTACAAAAAACCTAGAGAGCACTTTCTTTTATCCAACTTCAGAAGTTTATCATTCATAAAAGCAGGGATGTAATATTAGACCCACTCTTCCATCAAATCCAAATGTTTCAGAATTTCAAAGAATGCATGATAGATTAGATAGTATTACTAAACTGCCAAGTAAAAAAAGAGTTCAAAATGCGTTGAAAGCATCACTTTCTTTGCTTAAAGCCAAATTAAGTTTTAAACAGCATCACTATCATTATTGATGACAATTATTTCATTTGACAAGCAATGCATGCTCAGAGTAAGCAGGTGCTTCAATCAAGGACTTGCATTACAACAATATTGACTGACCAGCATGGTTTACCCCTCAGCAAATGTTTCACATGCTGTGGCATACCATTTCCTGCTGTACTCAGTAAGGGTTTCAACATGCAATATTACCATACTCCATGTGTTCATGCTCACATTCCCTAACAAAGTTAGCCTACACACGTCATTTTCACTTTTGTTGAAATTTAGCATTAAAGTGAAAATTACCATAACACATAACACAAACCTTGGGTGGTTTGAACATCACCAGTCTAGCTTTGGAATTATGGGTAATTGACCTCAATTATAGCCAGGTGTGGCTGAGAAAGGCAACCATGATTGAGAAGCCTGACACATTTGCTTAGAGGATGTGGCACATCAGAAACATAACTAAGAATACATATGTTGTGAGGCAGGTGTCTAAAATAAATCAGGCACATCTCATATCAAGCAGTGCATGCAGTTAGCATTGCTTATAGATACTGATGTTAAAAGAAAATAAAAGTATGTTTTTGTTATGATTGATAGCTCTCGTCTGACTTAGAAGATTTACCTTGCAATTGACTCACAATGTAATAGTTTAATTTGTTTAAATTAGTTTAAAATACTTAGTTTAAACAATATGTTATAGAAACGAGATAGATAAATATTGTCCCGCATCACTTTATATAGCCTTTCATTTCGACATATTTCAGAATTCAAATGCTATTATAAAGATAATGGTAATACAATTTACATTCCGGCATGAACTGGCCACATTGTTGATATTTAATATCAGATGGCATGTCAATATGTTGTGATTTTCTTCAAGATTTTTTTCTGAGGACCTAGACACTGTCCATGGTCTTCTGTCTAACCCGAAAAAGGGAGTCACAAGATGAAGAAAAATCCTTCACAGTGGGAAGAGCACATGGCTATATCAACAAAGAAGCACATGGTTTGTGTAAACAAACACCCATGACAACCCAGGGAAAATGACAATCACCATAGATAGGTCTGATGTCTTCACAAAATCTAAAAAGGAAGAATGGGATGTAACACATCTCTGAAATTTTAGTATGTTTCTGAGAAAAAGATTATCTTTTTCAGGAAAAAAATGGAAGGCATCGGACATTTCCCTTTATGAAAAACAATAGTCCAAAGTTGGCCAAAAATACCTTATTGCAGCAAGTGGCCATGTTTGAGCCACTGTATATTGTTCTTCGTTTATGGCACACATTTTCAAAATTTTTTACTAAAAGATCAGTGGTCAAACTGCGTTCCCAGAAAATTTTAAACTTGAAAAGTGAAGCCTCACTGAAATGTTGAATTTTGAAAGTGATTGATTTGACGTTTGGGCATATACTCACATTTCATTCCAAAATACCTATGATGTACATATAAACAAATTAAATCCAACTACAAAATTCTTAATAGGGTCATATCTAAACATGGTGAAAATTACAGCCTTATCCAGTGAAATTCCTTTATTTGGAAAGGCTTAACATATAGAGGCACATTTTCCCATACAGCTATATTTCATCATTTTATTATTCAAAAACGGTTTGGTGTACAACTCTGAGATTTGGCAGGACAGCAGAAAACGGATTGGACTAAGGACATGATTTTTTTCAAAAAAATCCATGGCATGAACTGGGAAAATTTCTCAAAATTGGGTGACTTGGCGTGGAATGACCCTGGTCTGTTCTACCTTCAGGGGGAGTTTGCTTTCATCTAGACCATCGAAGATGATTATGGCTTTCAACTTTTCAAAGTTGTTTAGATTGATGACCTCTTCATTCAGTTTAGGATGGAAATCAAGGATTAACTTCTGAAGAGTACATGGCTGATTCTGCATTAAATTTAAACGCCGGAATGGAAATGCAAAAACAAAAACAACATCCGGATTGGCCTTTCCTTCTGCCCAGTCTAAAATGAACTTTTGCACACATACAGTTTTACCAATTCCAGCAATGCCTGTGGTCATCACAAGTCGGATTTTCTCATCTTCAAAATTATTGAAAATGTCATTACAGTTGATTTTGCTTTTGTTTTCACATTTTGATTGTGATTCTATTCTGCAGACTTCATGCTGAGTGTTGACGCCTTCGCTCTCTCCCTCTGTGATGTAGAGCTCAGTGTAGATCTTACTCAGGAGTGTTTTGTTCTTCCCCTCCTCGATACACTCATAGATCTCACCAAACTTCTCCATCATCCACGTCTTGTGCCTTTCTTTCACTTCCTCGACAATTGCATCTACAGGACATAATGTTTCATACAGTAGGTTATGACTAAATATGAATTACTGTTAAATATAATGTAAACAACCATTGTACTGCAATCACACTGTACATCTTTCCTGTATTACAATGATCAGAATGAATGAATCAGAAACAAGTGTCAGAATGAGACTGCACTGAACAAGAAGTGTACTGTGTATGTATGGAAAGTCTCACCATGCTTTGCTAGCACTGCAGCATCACTGACAAAACACAGGAAGATTAAATGCAATTTTTTTAAAACACATTACAATTATTCACTTTACAGTAATACACATGATAAAGTACTGGATAATGATAATATTTTTCAGCTACCTCTCTAGCTTGTCTGCAAGGCTGTTGTGGTTCATCTTCCTCAGAAGGATCAGAGTAATTTCTAGTGAGTCTTCATCCCCGTAGGCCTCCTGCATCTTAGAGGCAACATCAGAAGCATCACTGCTCTCCAGCTCTTCTCTGGGGATTGGCTTAAACCCTGCAATGTTTCTCTCCGATATAATCTGAGGTGTTAGTCCAGAGGCAGGGCCATGAAGCTCAACTAGAATTCACGCAAACAGGTTTGAGGGGTGTAAACTGATAGTCAAGATGTTAAATCATTTGTTTATACATGAAAATCTTTCAAACGGCTTCACAGAGGTATCTGCAGCCGTATTGGTGACATAAAATCAGTCTGTTAATGCAGCTGTACGCTAGCTTTTTGTTCACCACTGTCCAAAAACATGATGGAAATATGACTGATGATTGTACATGAAGGAACAGTCAGTTAGCCCTAAAGTAGTGGTATGTTAACAGTATGGCCATTAAATTTACCACTATGTTTGCATTCACAAATATCTAATCTGAAAAAAAATGTCGTTTGCCTTTAATGGCACACCACGATCTTGCTGTCCAAAAACATGATGGAAACATGACTGATGATTGCACAGGAAGGAACAGTCACCATTTAAGTATCAATACAATACAATATTGATCAGTGATCATTGATATTTATTTACGAGCTTTGTAGTAGTCACTTTGATGACTCCTTCACCCCTCTTATTTTGCTTATTCCTTACAATACAGTCAGATTTGACCTTGTCAGTATATTTCATGGGCCATTATAAACGACTCACCTTCTTTCTCTTGATGAACTGTAGGATCTGAAATAAAAAAGTAAAGAGAAGTTAGCATAAAAATATTAGACTGCACTGAGCTAGAAGTGGGGAATACTGCAGGTAGATATGTGTGGAATGTTTCTCACCATCTGGCTTTGTTGACACTGCAGCATCCCCAACAAAACACCTGAAGATTAAATGTAAATACATAGACACTTACAGTATTTCAGAATAAGACTCAGATAATTGGCCAAGTAATTCTATTCAAGGAATTTGACTTCGGTCAGTGCTAGCTCTCTATTTAATGTGACATAGAGTAGTATTCTGTACAAATAGTAGACACAGATATGGTGCTAGTTGTAAGTGGGCTAGTTGTAAGTGATTATTCTCTGTTCAATGAAACCTATATGGTTGGACCAAAATGTCTGGCGTCTTCAGTATTGGCTAATCTCAAGTAGTTTGAGCAATTTTAGTCCTTTAGTTTGTGCCCTTTAAACCACAGATGTCATTAGTTTGACATAGAAAGAGAAAGCTTATTAAACATGGCTAGCCTGCTACAAACCGTCTAACTTTCATAGACAACATTTCTAGGTTCAGTAGAAGTTCTGATGCTCCCTTTGGTCAACCGAAAAAAAAGTGAAATATAAACAAATGTGTAATTTGTAAAAAAGACTGTCTGGATGCCTAACTGGCTGTAGGTATTTGAGAATGATTTGTGTGTTGTGAGAGAGAGAGATGTGGAGAGAGAGAGAGAGAGAGAGAGAGAGAGAGAGAGAGAGAGAGAGTTGGAGAGAGAGAGAGAGAAAGAGAGGTCACCCCATATTGTCTTGCATTGATGTATTTAACATGTGCTTGTGTGTCTCCATGGTGACACATCTGAACGCCTCACTGAGGTCTGCTGCTTCCTCTTCACTCATTTCAGAGTGACACTGTGTCTCACTAGGACAAAAACACACAAACACACAAACACACACACACACACACACACACACACACACACACACACACACACACACAAATCTGATTTCAGAGGGACACTTTCTCACTAGGACACAAACAACAGATAGAAAACTACTGAACATCGTAACAGCACTAGAGTACAAACTGAAAAGGTAGAACAGATTTGATAGCATATATCAGCATCATTAAAGTGGTGCTCCAGAGTGATTTCAAGCATAGCCCTGTTGAATGCTAGCGAGTGGAACAAAATCATTTGGAACAGCATAGAACGCAGAAGTGAACAAGCACTTTACACAGAATCAATGGAAATTAGATTATTCAAAAAAATAAGATCTGAGGTACTGGTGACTCAATGTAAAGTGCTTGTCGCCTTGTCCTCCATTGCGTTCAGTCTATGCTGTTCAAAATTCTTTCATTCCATGCAAAATCTAGTGCTGTTAGAAGGCTCGTGCAACAGGCTATGCACAAACTTACTCCGGAGTTACACTTTAAATCACATCCCTGTTGTACAGGCTTGCAGAGTCTCTGATGGCAGGAGAACACAAGAATATGGAACTAGAAATGCATTCGGAGAGTGCAGACCTCCACCAAGGAAATATGGTCACTGACACCCCCTAGATTTCAGGTGTTGCAAAGCTGGATGTGATAACTGTCAGTAGTAAGGAATTCTTTAACAAATTCCTTCATCCAGATCCTGATCCCGATCATCACCGAAATTTAACAGATTCTCCACTAAACCACTGGTGAAAATATTTATTTACAACATGGAAAATGAAACTAATTATTCCCTTGCATGAAACGTCTAAGCAAAGAGGCTCAAAACAGCCTCCTTACCATGAGAGCTACCAACATGACAGAAAATAATTCTGTTTATCAACAACAGCAGGGAAGGCTGGAACAGCATAGAACGCATATCGCCTAAAATTTATTCTTAACGATAAAATAGATAACACCCTCATGCCAATCATTATATCCACCAATATGTCACAAGGGTATGATAGTAATAATATGCATTAAAACATGGCAAACATAAAAACATAAAAATCACCTCAGTTTTCTTGATCTGCAGTTTTTGTTACCTCAGAACTCCATTGTTGGCCACTAGCATTGTTAGCGCCAGGGTGCATCAAATCTGAATAGGAAATTTTAATTTGAAAAGATCAATTTGGCTGGCCTAGCATTTTGTTCCAATTGATAGAAAAATTACTTTTGCAAAGTTTCCAGAAATTCCATTGATATCTAGGGGTGTCACCGGACATCTGCCTTTTGTTAGCTTAAGCACTAACAATGCTAGTAATACTATCCTATACCCAATGTCTGTAACAATACGCATGTAAAACTTTTACCAGGATCTGAACCTACAATTTCCAAACTAATGGATCACTAGTCAGGCCCCTTAACCACTATTACTTCCCCACAAGCATATAAATACAGACATTGGGTATTTCCCTAGTTTACCGGTTATACTGAAAGTTTACTCATACTGTATGTGCATGTGTACATGTAATGATGGCATAGATAGATAGATAGATAGATAGATAGATAGATAGATAGATAGATAGATAGATAGATAGATGGAATAGTTTTCTATACTGCATTGTGTACTTATTGTATACTTTAAAGTAAAATTTTAGGTTATTATTTACATACTGGAAATATACTCTTTAAACTTTTAAGTATGTATTTATAGTGTGGTTGTGGGTGGTTGACATGACATGGCCTTTTTTGTTCCAATTTTGTTATTTTGTTTGTGCCAATAAACTAACCTATTAGCTATAAAATATGTATTTAAGAACATTATGCATTTTATATCATATGGTGTGAAAAAATAATCATATAGTGTAACAGAAAACCTTGATATCAAGTCACACCATAGGACATATTGTGTCACACCATTGGACATTTCATGCATTTAGCATGATATTAAGCCATGTGTCTTAATGTTAACACCCTAAAACCATGCTAACTACAATATAGCAGTATAGTTGTAAAGGTAACATTGACTGAATATAATTTTTAGTTGTCCATCTTTGGGTAAAACCAGTCACATCAAAACGGAACTGGAGCAGGAGTACCAGATATACTGGATTTTTTGGAAAACATGAAGAAAGATACATCATTTTGTAACTTTCAGTGACCTCCTGAGGTGTTGTTCTTCCCCCTGAAAGAAGAAGGACCCCCACTCTGCAATGGTTTCCAGACAATTGCCCGTTTAGAAAAAGGAATATGGTGTCACACCATATGACATTGATCTCTGGGACAAAACGTTTTTGTTAATAGTGGCTGTAGAGTTAGGTGTGTTCAAGAAGGTTCCTGACTCATGCCGTAGTTAAAAATCAAAAAAGGTTTATTCCAACAACAAAAAGGTCCAATGTAAATCAAATCTTATTACCAAAAACAAAATTATTGTATCTTCTAAATCTTATAAATTAACTACTTGAGGTTATCCTATAACTTATGCTACGCTACGGTCAGAAAAGGTGTTGCTCCTATCCTCACACCGTGCTCTGACCTCTCTCCTTCAACTGCATTCTAACATCACTCAATTGACATGAACCCAATTTCTAATGGTACTGCCCCCTATAGGCCTGAAGTAGGAATGACAATTCTGCCTGAACTTTTAGCTAAGCACCCTTATCTATATATGATCTATATATGATTGAATAAACAGAAAATTTATTAATTTTCTTGCTTTTGCCCTAAACCAAACTTTTTGAGTCAGGACCAGGACAGCTAAAAATCAGCATTTTTACTGATTTGGCTGAAAATTTTGAAAAATTAGAAAAGTATTCCCATTAATGCTCTGCATGTTCATTTAAAACAGCACGTTCTGAACAATATCACCATAGTTTTTGACACACCTTTCTATCATTTAATTATGATTAACACAGGGGACCAAAAAAAGTCTGTCATGTCAACCACCCTTACATACTGGATATGTACTCAAAGTATTCTTCAAGTTTACTGAAAGTATACTATAGTATAACTACAAGTTTTAGAATTAAAGTATAGACACTTTCAATTAAGCCTTATCCCTTTGTAAGCATGATAATGATACTTTGTACAAACAAACTTAAAGGAGCAGTGTGTTTGTGTTGTTTCAGTGTCAAAGCTTCATAATTCTTCTGAAATACATCATGGCAAGGTGAGAAATAACACAAGATATATATGGGCAATTCCACGAAAAAGTAAACCTCACCTTAAAACTTTAAGTCTCACCTACATGGACATACAAATTCTTTCCGAAAACTTCCAATACAAAAAAGTATTGTCTCGATGTAAATATTCAACTGAGCAAGTTTCGAAAGGATATCTGTTTGTTAAAATTTTTACCCTATTCAGCTATAATGTAAGTCTATGGAGGGGCTTATAATGGGCATAAGTGGGTGATAACACACACAAAGCTGCAATGCTATCAGTTATTTTTCATTGTTATATTACTATTTCTCTTGTTACAGGTTAAAATCCACCGTTCACAATTGTTTTGTATCGTTTTGGAGGGTTTTTCCAGACGTCACGTCCATAACGTCACATCCATAACGCCATGTCTCCCAATGAAAACCAACTTTTTTTACATTTACATTTGAAATTAAGTCTTTCTCTGTCTTTACTGAGGTGTCCTGTTTGGTATGAATGTAGTAATATTTACATTTCTCTAGAAATTTCACACACTTCACAGCAAAAACTACGCTCTCTCAAAAGTTTGTCCGTTTTTCGTCACGTCCATAACGCAAATTGAAAGGCTCATATTCTTATGATGCAAATCATGATATTAATTTTTTCTGTTTGCCTGTATTCAGCCATGGAGTTTGCAGAAGAATATGAAAAAAAATTGTGAAATACTGCTAGGTTTGCGGAGGTTATCTGGCCTTTTGTTCATCAATAATGCACGAAAATGTCATGTCCATAACGCTGGAATTGCCCATATATATATATATATATAGGAGATGCTTGTTAAAGATGGAGATAGGTGAAAGTTCAACACATTTTAAACATAATCGTAGTACCAATTTTGGCCACAATCTTGCACACTGCTCCTTTAAAGTGTTACCAAGACAAAACAAAACAAAAACTAGAAAAGCACTCGGAGAGCGCAGACCTCCGCCAAGGCAATGTGGTTACAGATATAATATATTACCAATATAATATATTACCAGCAAACGCCCGTCCTCCCACCTGTCACCCCTCTTGACACAAAATTGCATATGCATGAATTTCCATTGATCACCAACTGGCTGCGCTATGATATGTTGAACCGTTGGCGAGATATAATGTAACCACCAGGAGTGCTAGAGAGTTTAACATATTTTTTTGCTACGTAGTCAGGACTGGGTTGTCAGTCCATATAACATTAATAATAACAATTTGGCTTCACTATGTCAAAGCTGAGATATAATATTTGACCAGTTGGAGTGCTGAGAGTGTAACATCCTTTTTCCCTGGTCAGGACCGGCTGAAGAGTCCATATACCAATTTTGGATGTGATACGTCAAAGCATGACTGAGCTATGAGGTCACTTCCTGTTTGGCGACTTTACCGTAAAATTTCATTGGCCGTAGAAGGCGAGCACTTGGACTTTTGAACAAAACAATATATTAGTTCTACGAGACATGGTCCAAAGATGATGTGTACCAAGTTTCGTGTGAATCAGATAAAGTATGGGTCAGTGGAAATGTTAGTTTCACTTTTGACAAAATCCACTCCAGGGGGTGTTCTGAATCACCGATCACCACCAAAATCGAATCAATTCTTCATTGTCTCAATACAGACGTGGTCCAAAAATGTCATCCAAATCCGTGCAGTACTTTTCGAGTTATGTTGCTCACAGACAGACACACACACACACACAGAGTCACACACGGACAGACACACACACGCCAAGCAAAACATAACCTCCTTGGCGGAGGTAAAAATGATCCTAGGCCTGACTGTTCCCAGACCAGCTATACAGAATCATTGCCTCCTGTCATATGGTCCTCAGTCCTCTCTTTCCTCTCAGTGCTTTTATACACCAGAGCCAAAGGAGCCTCATCTCCTCTCAACTCAGACTCCCAGTAGAGCAGCAACCACACAGAATCTTAGCCTAGAACTTTAGACGCACTCTAGCGGTAGTAAATTTAATTTGCTCAGTGAGTACGTCTAGGGACGAGCCTTAGCTCAGACCTTGATTGTGTCTGACCTATTTATGCTTTAGGTTGTATTCCAACATTGTGCTGTTTACCCAATCACAACATTATATCTGAACAGGGAGTTACTTGGCGGGCTTATCGTTGCTTGAAGCGCTTGTTAGTTGCTAGTCACGCTGATTAGTTTTTACCTGGGGGTCTATCACTCGTCACCAGACTATACATTCATGTGACAGTCTGGCGTGTCAGACTAACAGAACCTGAGCTCACCTGGAAAATCTCTAGTTAGAGCAATGACTCATCCTTATCAGGAGATAATCAAAAACATGGCATGCAAAGAATGTCCGTCTGTGTGTTCCACGCACAACTCTGCAACCTTTCGTTCGACTAACCTCAAATCTGGTATGCATCTTGCTAATGACACAAGTGGGTGCAGTGTCAAGTTAAATGTTGTTTGGACAAAGATTAGTAAAATATATCCTTAAATGAATCTCAGTGGACTCCCAGCGCAGTGCTTTCGGTGGAGAAAAAACCCTTCACTACACAGGCAATTCATAGTACAATATAAATAAATACAATATTAATTTAGTTTTACAACACACATTGTTGCTACAGTTGCTACTGTATATTACAGTAAATACACACTTATAGGCTACATATATTACTTGTTTATTTTAAAAACTTTTTAAAAAGTTTAGCCCAAAATAATCTAAAAATAATCTAAACAAATATAAAGTCTTCTTTACTTCTGTCTATACTAGTCTATCTCTGAAACTCGACAGTCTGACCCTGAAGTGAAAGTGTTGTACAATTACACTATTTTATAAGACTATATAAAAGTCCCCTACTAGAACACTGAAATACAAATACCTCCATAAAGTGTATATAATACAAAAATAATCAACATGGTATAAAAACACAATATTTATCATTTATCACTTACAAATTTAATTTGCTTGTATTGCTGCCATCCATTTCCTTGAATGCCACTGCCCAGACCTGTTCAGTCACAGGAATTAGTGTGTTAAGGCGTGTCAAAAACAAAAAACAATTCATATGATCATGAGGATTTAACTCTTTCCTCCCCAGTCATGGATCCTGTCAAATGTTTATACAACAGAGAATATGGCAGAATCCCAAATCCTAAATACTGTAGTTACCACTATTATTATTCACTCATATCATATTAATATCAAATTCTCACAGTGTATAGCTCTTCATGGTGTTTAGTTCATCAAACTTTTGGGGGATTTGGGGAATGGGCTATGATGGCAGATTTGTATGACCAGTGAGACTCCAGCAGTGGAGATGGGAGTTAAGAAAAATGTCAGAGTGTTAGAGATTGGTGGTGTTTAGTCATATGGTTATGATTAGTCATTAGTCATATGGTTATGATGCCAATTATTATTACCTCTGCCAAGGAGGTTATTGGAGTGTGTGTGTGTGTGTGTGTGTGTGTGTGTGTGTGTGTGTGTGTGTGTGTGTGTGTGTGTGTGTGTGTGTGTGTGTGTCTGTCTGTCTGTCTGTCTGTGTACAACATAACTCAAAAAGTACTGCACGGATTTGGATGAAATTTTTGGACGTGTGTAATGAATGGGACAAGTAAGAATTGATTCAATTTTGGTGGCAATCGGTGATCCAGAACCCATTGCCTTGGCGGAGGTCTGCGCTCTCTGAGTGCTTTTCCACTTCTCTTTTGTGTTTGAGTTGTCTTTTGACTGTCTTTGTGGGAAAGAAACACCTTGCCTATATGAAAGCATTTTAGAACTTACCTCTCTATATATCTCTAATCCCTCTCTCTCTTTCTCTCACATTAGGACACAACACTGGCATATAACACAACAATTTATCATGGTGAACTCATTTCATCAAAATGAAATTGAATTCATAGTTTCTTATGACTTGACAAATGTTCAAATGAAGTAAAATAAACAAATAAAAAGATTTATCATTCATAAGATTTTATTTTCTAAAAATCAACAGAATTCCAGAATTACCAATATGAACAAGGATATTAAACATTTAACATTAAACATAATTTTTTGTTATAAAATAAACTGAAAAACACAACACTACTAGATGACAAGAATGGTCAGACCTTCAACAGAGCTAAGAAAAAAAAAGAAAAAGAAAAAAAAAGTTTGTCCAAGTATAGTGTTGCGCTTATTTAAAAGTTATGGGAAATAGCTCCATCTGCTGTAAAACATGTCAAGGTGCGGGGCTTCTTCAGCTTTCAGGAAACACCACACGGGACAGTCATTTGTATCATAAAAATGTGGAAGTCATAAAATGGTTGTTTTCTATTGGAAAGTGAAAGAAAGAAGAGAAGAGATAGAGAGGGAAAATATATAGTGGGAAGAGTGAGGAAGGAGGAGAGACATTGAAAATGTCAGGAAGAGACCAGAGAGGGAACAGAAAGAGAAGGAGGAGTAGAAATAGAGGACAAGAAGAGGGAAAGGGAGAAAGTGACGTTGGTGATGGAACCAGAAAAGAATGTGAAAGGAGAGAAAGATGAAAGAGAGAAAAGAGGAGGCAATGCAGGAGTGAAGAATAGAGACAGATTAGTAGCAGAGAAGAGAGAAGAGGGAAAAGAGAAATAGATGGGAGGAGAGGGACAGAGGGTGGAGTAAGAGAAAAGAAAGAGAGGAGGATCGAGACATGAGGGAGATGAGGAAGAAAAGGAGGGATCGAAGAGAGATGGGAAAGAGTGACAGAATGAAAGGGGACTGCAGAAAACATGAGGAATGACGAAGAGAGACAGTGGTTTGAAGACAGGAGGATGGAGAGAGAACAGGGAAGAAAGAGGAGACGACAGAGAAAAAAAAAAGAAAGAAAGAGAAATACCATACCATCAGATAACTTTGTGACCAGGTGACAGGTGGGTGTACCTGTTTGAGGAGGAGCTTATGTGATCTGGCACAGGGTCACTGAGCGGTCAACCCAAAACCCTGGATAGAGGGGCTCAGTGAAAGTGGAGTGGAATGTGTGCAGGTGTGTGTGTGTCAGAGGAGACGATGTAGAAGGACAGAGTGCCGGCGGGCCAGTCCAGGTAAACTCCTACTCTTCCGGAGTCAAAGGAAGGCTCAGGTATGGAAATGTTTTCATTATTGTGAGCAGCACTGTAACCCGTAGCAGAGTGGTCCAGACTCCAGGACAGGGCATTACATCCCATTAGGATCTTATCATTACGGCTCCCTTTCCTCTTGATACTTTTATAAGCCACAGCTATACGAACCCCTTGCCTACTCCACTCAACCTCCCAGTAGCCGCGGCCAGTCAGACCCTCTCTACACAATATCTGATCCGTCCTGTCAAATCTCTCTGGGTGGTAAGGATACGGCTGCTCCTTCTCCAGATATGTCACCTCTCTGTTATCTTCAGAGAGAAAAAGACGTCTGTTTGCTGTGTTTTGGTCCAGTGTGAGTTTACAGGCATCTGCAGACAAGAGGAGAGGAGAGAAACATCCTCATCAGAAAATGGGGAGAGACAGCTCCTCTCTCTCTTTCTGTCTTTCACTCACTCACTCTCTCTCTCTCTCCTTCTCTCTCTCTCTCTCACACACACACAGAAGAAAGACACAAAAGAGGAGAAGTGAGTGAAGAGAAGAAAAAAACAGAATAGAAAAAAAAGAAAGGAAAGACCAGATGACATAAAGAGGCATAAAAGGGAGAAAGAGTGTAGAGAGAAATTAGAGGAGGAGGAAAACAGAAAGGAGGATTACGATTATAGGGAGGAGGAAAAGAAAGGGTAGAAAGACCGCTTTATATGTTTACTGTGTGTGTGTGTGTGTGTGTGTGTGTGTGTGTGTGTGTGTGTGTGTGTGTGTGTGGCGCGCGCATGTATCAAACTCACATTTTAGGAACTCCTGTCTGGTTGTTGGTGGCTTTGAAATCAAAGCGGCCTGAACTTGAATTGCCAAGTCTTGAGATGGAAAGAATATATTGTATATATAATTACATTCAACATTGCATAATGTCATATGTTTCTCTAGCGGCATATCATCATGATCTATTTTAATATTCATTAGTCTAGGTTATTGTAGTCTGTATAGCCTTACATGTAGGATTTGGAGATATCAGCATTCAGAATTGAGAATTCACAACCCTGATCGATAGTAAGCCTATCAAAGACAATGACATACTGTATACTGTATGAAATGTCCAGAATGTGACTGACCAGCTCCAGAAGTTTGGACAATTTGCTTGCAGAAACTCTTCATTTGCTCCTTCAGTGTGGAGACGGATTTCCTCACAGCCTCAAAAGAGAGACTTGGGCTCATACAGGTGTCGGATAAATCTTTGGACTCAGGTAGCTCAGTAATGGACTTGAATGTCTGTATAAAGAAATGAGAGCGAGAGAGAGAGAAAGAAAGAGAGAGAGATTTAAAATAATCAGTACAGAGTTAAAATTCCAAATGACTTTCAATTGATTTTAAAACTCAATGCACAAACAATCCGTCAACAACCTTCTATACCTTGAGGAAATGAATGTGGTCGTCTGACTGGGAAAGCTGCTCCAGCTCAGCATCTCTCCTCTTCAGCTCAGCAATCTCCTGCTCCAGTCTCTTCAGGAGTCCTTCAGCCCGACTCACCTCAGCCTTCTCCTGAGCTCTGATCAGCTCTGTCACCTCAGAGCGCCTCCTCTCAATGGAGCGGATCATCTCAGTAAATATCCTCTCACTGTCCTCCACTGCTGTCTGTGCAGAGCTCTGGTAGGAGAGAGACACACAAAGTGTGACAGTGATAGTTCAGTCAGTCAGGGGTGGAAACTACACTGTATGTGCCTCGTGAGGCGTGGGTCTGCCCAAGGTTTCTTCCTAAAAATTAATTATTTGTAAGTGAAGGGAGTTTTCCTTTGTTGCAAGGAAATGGGTGCTCCTCGTACTGTCTGTAAATCGTTGCGAGAAAATGTATTGTATTTGAGCGCTCTACAAAATAAATTTAATCGAATATAGTTTGATCCAGTTCTCCAGGAATTTCAGCTCATAAGAAAAAGGGACACACATACACAAACAAGAGGTGTTGTCTTGAAAAATGGACGAGCAATTATTTGTTTGGGGAATTGAGGACAAAAGGTCTCTCATTGACCAAGCCATAGCTTACAACTCTTAGATGTACCCTTGCTGTCAAATTGATTTGCTTAGTGAGTAGATCTAGCCATGAGCCATATTGTAACATCAGTGGTATTTAGACAGTCACAAAGCTCTAGGTTGTATTTAGATATTGTGATGTTTAGCCAATCACAGCATTCTACAGTATGTGGACAGGGAGACATTGGACAACTTAAAGTGTGGTTTGAGTTGACTGGCAGTCAGCTCTAGTTCTCTCCTCCTGTGGTGGTCAGTCAGTCAATCAGTCAGTCAGTCAGTCCCTACTCACCTTGAGAGTCTCCACAGTCTTCCTCAGCTCCTGCAGCTCCTTCTCTCTCTCCTGGATTCTCCTCTGCTTCTTAACCAACTGTATCTTTTGGGAAATAAACACATTACATCCACCATGACATAAAACAGTAATGGTGCAGCTGTGCCAGATCTTTCAACATTTCCTGAACAAACTGTTAAAATAAACACATTCACAAAAAAAAAAGTGTCAGAGAGTCAAAAGGGTCAAAGAATTATTACCAATCGCAAAGGCCATTATCGATGTTTGCATTACCGGAAAATATATATAAATGTCATTGGCTATGGGAAATGTCATTGGATCTTCTTTAGTAAAGATTAATTCATACACCAGGTTCACTTATACTGCAATGAGCCAGAGGGGTGGCTGCGGTGGCAGTGGACTCTGACTCTAAATCTGATTGGTGCAACAGGTCATAGAGCACAATGCAAATTAAAAGAAGAGGAGTGTGAAGTGGTGGTTGCATCGTGTTTAACCTACAGGCTTTATTGGTTGAACAAGATGCTTTTTTAAAAACTATTGAGAATGAAAAATGGAGCTTCAATATCCTACCACACTACTCTGATCACTGATAGAAGTCTAAGAGCTCTTACCTGTTTTTCCTTCCTCTCTGCAGAGGCAGACACAGTGTCATGGCCTTTGTGTTCATCCACCATGCAGAGAAAACAGACACAACTTTGGTCTGTTCGACAAAATATCTCCAGAGGTTTTTGATGTTGGGTGCAAATGCTCTCCTTTAGTTGACCTGTGGCATCAACCATCTTGTGTTTACGCCCAGGATTAAGTTCATTGTGAATTTTACGGTGAGTTTCACAGTAAGACAACAGACAATCCAGACAGGACTTGACAGCTTTGAGTTTTCTCTCAGTGCAGATATCACATTCCACATCTCCATGTCCAGCAATCTGAGTAGGAGTAGCAGCAGCATCTTGAATTCTGATCCTCCTCATCTGATCCACAAGCTCTGCAACAAGATTATTTTTGTTCAAAATGGGTCTTGGAGTGAAGGTCTGTCTGCACTGGGGGCAGCTGTAAACTCCCTTCTGATCTTCCTGATCCCAGCAGGTCTTAATGCAGTCCATACAGTAACTGTGTCCACAGAGAATAGTCACTGGGATCTTCAGTAGGTCTAGACATATCGGACATGTAAAAATATCCTCCCTGGTTACCCTGAGCCATTTGAGCCATTGTTATATTTTACGCAGAATTCACAGCAAGTATTCTCATGGTCTCGTGTATTGTCATTCTGGCAAAATCTGTGCGTGCATAACTTGTAGAACTTGCTTCAGGGTGTGTTCATTCCATTCATATTTACAGTTATCTAGGATTGTCTTGTGGGTGTGTTCACTTCTGTCATATGAACAGTATGGTTATCTAGGATTATAAATAGCCTAAAAGAAAAATAGTTGAAGGGAAAATACAAAATAAATCAGGCCTTTGAGTACTATAGTATACGCATCAGAATCGCAATATTTGCTGTAGCCATTTCGCTATTTGGTCTGTGCTACATCCAGAGCATCCAGACATGGCAGGGAGGTGCTCCTACATTCACCAGTATGATACATGCTAATACAGATGCTATATCCACCAGTATGATACATGCTAATGCAGATGCTATATCCACCAGTAAGTAGTGTTGCCACCTGTCCAGGATTTTCCTGATTGTCCTGGATTTTCATGGTCTGTCCCAGAAAAAAAAAATAAAGAACAAACAGAACCTAACTATTTATCCCCCCTTATTTCCCCAATGCTGCCCCCAGGGGTCACAACAAAAAACTGTTGAAAATAAACCAAAATAATAAATGCCTGCTATTATATAAAACAATTAACTGAAGAAATATCTAGTAAGAGTCACTTTTTACTAATTAGAGCTATACAATTGCAGCGTAGAAGGGTAATTTTTATCTTGGGTTAGATGTGCGAAGGGCGCTGTTGCTTACAAACAAAAATGTTGATTTGATGGTGAAAATTTAAAAGATTTTTGTCAGACACAGGTGGCAACCCTACCAGTATGATACATGCTAATACAGATGCTACATCCACCAGCATGATACATGCTAATGCAGATGCTACACTTGCCATCCCTCATACTCATAAATTCCAGTGTGTTTTGGTATGGCTTTGGTTCTTCATATTTTAGAAAATAGGCTCAGCCATCACATTAACAATTAAGAACATTTTATTCAGAAATAAGAACATATTTAACTCATTCGTACAGATAGAGCAGGGCACACAGAAATTAATTTAGAAATCATTTATCAGAAATGATTAATCATTGTATGTGAATGTTGGGAGGCCTCCGTCAATGGAGCCTTCGTAGGCCACGAGACAGAGTGAAAGAGAAGTCACACAGAAAGAGGGATAAAGATAGATTGAAATGCATAGAAAAGGAAGGGAATGAAGAAGAGAAGGACGGGAAGAAAGGGGGGAGGAGGAGGAATGATAGGAAGATTGGAGGAGGAGATCATCTGATCTGGCACAGGGACACTAACGTGTCATCATAAGCTGCAAACCCTGGATAGAGGGGCTCAGTGAATGTGGAGTGGAACGTGTGCTGGTGTGTGAGTGTGTCAGAGGAGACGCTGTAGAAGGACAGAGTGGATACCGGCCAGGAAACTCCTCCTCTTTTGGAGAAGGAGTAGTCCTACTCATCGTTTGGATCCTGTGAGGAAGAGACTTTAATTTGTGTGTTTGTCTGTGTGTCACTGTTGGAGGATGAGCTCATGTGATCTGACAAAGGGACACTGAGGAGCTAGTCCAAAATCCTGGATAGAGGGACTCAGTGAATGTGGAGTGGAACGTGTGCAGGTGTGTGAGTGTGTCAGAGGAGACCCTGTAGAAGGAAAGAGTGCCGGCCGGCCAGTCCAGGTAAACTCCTACTCTTCTGAAGCCGAAGGAGGGGGCAGGTATGTTAGTGTGTTTATTATTGTGCCAGGCAGAGTAACTGTGAGGAGAGCAGACCAGACTCCAGGACTTGGCATTATATCCCATTGTGACATCATTACTGCTCCCTTTCCTCTTGATGCTTTTATAGGCCACAGCTATATCAGCCCCATTCCCACTCCACTCAGCCTCCCAGTAGCAGCGTCCAGACAGACCCTCTCTACACAACACCTGATTATAATTGTCAAATCTCTGTGGGTGGTCAGGATACGGCTGCTCCTTTTTCACACATATCAACTTTCTTTTTCCCTCAGAGAAAGAGAGATTTCTGTGTGCTGTATTTGGGTCCAGTGTGAGTTTACAGGCATCTGCAGACAAGAGGAGAGGAGAGAAACATTCACATCAGGAAATGGGGAGAGGCACACATACAATATTCACATGCACACACAGAGAGAGAGAGAGAGAGAGAGAGAGAGAGAGAGAGAGAGAGAGAGAGAGAGATGAAAGAAAGGAAGGGGAGGAGGAGGAGTGTAGAGATGGAGGGAACATAAAGAACGGAGGGGAAGACAGGAAGAAACACACACAAACACACACACTGACACAGATAGAGAGAGAGAGAGAGAGAGAGAGAGAGAGAGAGAGAGAGAGGGGAATATGAGGAAGGGAAGGAGGACGAGTGGATATATGGAGAGAATATAAATAGAAGAGGAGAATAGAGGAGGAGACACACACACAAATGGCGAGGGAGTATGAAGAGTGAATAAGAACAGACGGAAACAGGTGGGATGGAAGAGACTGATAGAGAAAAGAGCGGAGGAGAGATGGAGGGAACAGAAAGAGGTGGAAGAGGAGAGAAGACAGACAAGAGACAATTTCACACAAAAAGAAAGAAAGAAAGAAAGAAAGAAAGAAAGGAGATGAGAAGAGAACAGTGTGTATGTGTGTGTTTACCAAACTCACATTGTAGGAAATCCTCTCTCGTCGTTGGTGGCGTTGAAGGCAAAACATTTTGGATTTGAGCCACTATTGAGAAAAAAGTTATGTAAATAACCACATACCATAATGTAACATGTTTTTCTAATGTCAGTAAAATGAAAATCTGTTGGGTGAAATGATCAGTATCCAGCTTCTAGCATCTTAAAAAAAGCCATGAATCAGTTCCCCTCCCACAGAGAAGCAAACATATAGAAGCACCTTCAGAGTGTCAGTGTTACATGTACAGTATATGATAATATGTGCAATACATATATGAGATTTAACAGTTCCAAACATTCAAAACCCTCGCATATCAAAGACAATCAAACTAAATGAAACATGTTGGGAATATGACCAACCAGCTCCAGAAATCTTGATAACTTCCTGTTTGCAGAGATTCTCCAGCTGCTCCTTCAGTGTGGAGAAAGATTTATTATTATTATTATTATTATTATTAGTCACACTACCTGCAAATCCAAGCTACTCGGGTCGCCGAGCTGGTGCAGTTATATCCTATCATCTTTTGTTTTGGTTTAGCAAATTATCTCCTCTCTCTACAAGACAGATCCCACTGTAAGTCATAGTCCACCACTGCTGCCCTTCCTGCTAAATTTTACAGATCATGTCTTCTCTCTACCTCCCCAAATATTTTGGGGCATCACTGCCTCCTAAAAGGCCTAAAAATTTCAGCCGTGCTTAACATTACCTGTTTCTCCTTTCTCTCTGCTGAGACAGACATAGTGTCATGGAGAAAACAGACACAACTTTGGTCTGTTCGACAAAATAACTCCAGAGCTGCAACATGCTTGTTGCAGATCCTCGCCTTCAGACAATCAAGACAGGACTGGATTGCTTTAAATTTTATCCCAGTGCAGACATCACACTCCACATCTCCATGTCCAGCAATCTGAGCAGGAGCAGCAGCTTGGATTCTGGTCTTCCTCATCTGATCCACAAGCTCAGCAACAATATTATTTTTGTTCAAAACGGGTCTTGGAGAGAAGGACTGTCTGCATTGTGGGCAGCTGTAAACTCCATTCTGATCTTCCTGATCCCAACAGCCCGTAATGCAGCCCATACAGTAACTGTGTCCACAGAGAATAGTCACTGGATCCTTCAGTAGGTCAAGACACACCGGACAAATAATAAAAATGTCTTCCTGATTACTTTCAGCATCTTCAGCCATTGTTATTTTTTGTAGAGAAATGCAAAATCCACAGGAAGTTTGTGTCTTTGTGTATTCTGCCTGAAACGTGTGTGTGTGTGTGTGTTATACTACTTATAGATCTCGCTTGTGGGAGTGTCCATTAATATCATATTTACATATTTATTTATTTATTAAATTGCAAGTTAAGAAAAAAACAGTTTAGAAATCCAAAATTTTAAAATATGCCCCACTCAGGATGATAATAGGCCTAGCAATTTATATTATTTTATGAAGCATGGACCTTAACAAACAGTCTGATATGTCTTTAAAATATTCACTGTATGTTCTCAAACTTAAAGACAGAAGAACTGGCAGGACAGGTTAGGCCTTTCCAAGGAAATAAGAGCCGCGTTCGGTTCCCTTGACTGACCTCAACGATTCTTTTGTAGGGTTACGTCACATGGGACATCATGTGCTGTGACTCTGGGAACGGAATGTCAAGGGACTTGTACTGTTTGATTTCATGTTGATTGCTATTGACTCTCAGTTTCTGAAATATGGATTGATATGCAGTTCTGTTTATTGCGTTTCTTTGTCGGTATTGTAGCCTAGATTTACCCTACTGTGTGTCTTTTACTGCCTGGTGTGGGCTGGGCTGTGGGAAATTGTAGTGGGGAAATGTGTGCAGCAGTATTAGTGACCAACCATTGCGCTCGGCCTTCTCTTAAAGTAGGCTGTGTAGGCTATTAAGGTACATTTCTATGTGGGGAAAATTGGGTCTGAGTATTGACCATTGCCAGTCCCTGTGCATATGTACCATCTGGTGGCTACTTGGGATATGGGTCAACTTCAGTGGTCACAACATGTTCAATCGTTTTCTTACGCATCCCATTTATCCCTATGGGTGACGCATAGATCTTGTTGCAACATTTTGTCATCTTGAGGACATGTATAATGATAGAGAGAGAAGTAAATTTGTCTTCTTCGTTAGTAATGGCCCTCTTACTATTACTGACCATTAAAAAAACACTAGCTAACTTTTTACCAGTTTGAAGTATCATTATATCGGAGAATTTGTTTTGGTATCAGCTCCAAATTAAGATCTTTCACTCTAAACTAAACAGACCAAAAAAAAGGAATAAAGCATTCAGAATGGATCTAGGGGTTTGAATGGAAGGGAAATTTAATGTGGGATCGGTGTGTGATTATTTATTTCATGCGTTCACTTTAGGGAGAGAAACTTGCAGGACACTAGAGACACACACTACCCAATACGGACACATGCACACACACACACACTGACACGTATTACATGTTAGCCTGACACACCAGACTATCACATTAATGTAGTCTGGCGACAAGTGATAGACCACGGGGTAAAACTGCTACAACTAATCAACGCAACTACCAACTAACAAGCAATTCAATGCTAAGCCTGCCTAATAACTAGAGTTGTATGTCTCGAGACCAATTTTACGTGGTCTCGGTCTCGTCTTGGCCTTGACAGTGTATTGTCTTGGTTTTGTCTTGGTCTCTGATCCCTTGGTCTTGTCTTGGTGTCTTGCAAGACCAAGACCAAGACAAGATAAATAAATGCAATATATGTTTCTTTTAATGATATTGAGTTGCCGATTTATATGGCTTAACAAACCTAAACAATGAGACTCACCAAAACGAAAGTGAGTGCGCGTAAAAGACGCCCCTAATGGCTGCAGCAGAGCAAGGCTGTCGTCTCTCTCAGTGACAGAGAGAGCCGAGCACTTCCAGCTACATGCAGCTCTAAATTACTCTTCTAAAAGTTCACTTTCCACTCGCAAAATGTAGGCAATATAATTATGGAATGTTCGTGTATGCAAAGGCATGCGAGATGCCATGCTAGTTAACGTGATCTCTAATGTATGGGAATTAAATCTTTCATCTTTCATTTTGGTAAATTTAGTATAGGATACCGAGAGACAGACATCCTAAAAACTCCCGTATTTAGTGGTTCATGGATGCTTGTGAATGCGAGTGACTCTTATCGGGAATAAATAAATGAACGCCGTTGATATATTTTCAAAGTTATCTCTATTGCATTTCGAAAGAATCCATTCCACTTGATGTAATAGCGAATGTATACCGCTGACAATCCGCTCCGGGTTTTGCATTACTTTTGGCATAACTCTGGTCACTGCATGTAGTGATGGGAATCGTTAAGACAGTAAAAGTGCAGGCTGCCCAAAGCGTTGGAACACCAGCCCAGTCATCTCGCAAAGCAGGCTAGAACTAGCTTCTACTAAAACCGTATCCTTGTATTCTATGTTCTCAAAAATTAATTCAGGCCATGTCAAATCAAGTTGGGCTGCCAACTTTCAGAAATCAAAATAAGCAGTTATGGGCAGATATGAATGAAATGCATCTCAGAAAAGTATAGAGCTTAATCTTGTGCTCAGCCTAGCCTACTTTAAAAGTACAAATTTAAACTGTACAAGTCAGTACTTATTTTTGTGTTATGAAGGCTGCATAGTGCCATGTCTTGCCCATTGTGTGGAACTATTTCTTATGTTTAATTACCATTGGCAAACTGCATGTTGTGTTACATCTAAAACTAAAGGAAACACAAAATAAAAAGTAGAATGCACCCATCAAGTTGGCCAAATTGTGTCACATTCATCTCATTATAGCAGTAGGTTTAAATGCTTTAAAAGTTTGAAGGACATAGCTATCAAAAATGCACAAAACAAACATCCAAAAAATTCTAATGTGCCACCTGGCTTGAGAAACCCGCTCTTAACTTTTACCAGTAGAAGCAAGGCCAACATAGAGTAGAATTTAATGTAATGGAGTTGACTTCGTCATTCTCCCAGCTACCCAGAAATGATTTTCTACTGGTTGAAATGTCTGGAGCGGGGACATCTCACTGGTAGACCTCAACTCATCATAGTGGGTGACTAGGTGATATCCCCCTGCTGGTATTTAATTAGCCTAATATTGCTATAGAGTAGGCCTGACACTCATTTTTGTCACCATGAGTTCAGTAGGCGGTTTGTGCTGGTAAAAGCAGGATAATTTTTTTAAAATAATTTGTTCAACAGCTATCAAAAAAGATATCAAATTTTTATTTCCTGCCCACATTGCCTCTATCCCTATCCCATTGTTGCCAGCAGTTGAAATAATACTCCTTAATATGGGTTGAATGTTAACCAAGGTTGTTTTTCAAATCAAGTTATAACTTCCAATATAGCATAGTCTACTTTTTTTCCGGTCTCGGTCTCGGTCTTGGCCTCGGCCTCAATTTGTCTTGGTCTCGTCTCGGTCTCGTTAGCCTCTGGTCTTGGTCTTGTCTTGGTCTCGTTAGCCTCTGGTCTTGGTATTGTCTTGGTCTTGGTCTAAGCGGTCTTGACTACAAGTCTACTTTTTGAAACGTAACACGATCTAAGTTGATTAGTTAGCACATTACTGTCTTGATAATCTAAGCAACCTTAATCTTTTTCACTGCCATAATAACTATCACCATACATTATCAATAGTAGTATAAATTAAACGGATCTTTTATTTTGATACCCACTGCTATTTCCTTAGCTAGCTACCTAGCTTACTTACTAAGGAAGTAGCCAGAAGCTAATCTTATGCTATGCCTCACACCACATGTCTGGTTAAATTGTGCTCAGCAAAATGTGTAGCAATGTGTGTTTGCTGAGTAATTAGTGTACTGTACTGTAGGTACTTCTGCATGATATTTTTATGTTGAAGTGGAGTTCGATGTTTTGAGTGTTTAAATGATCAAACATGGGCTATAGCAGTTCTCCACCCTAAGCCATTTTATGATCTACAGTTCATTTCTGTTGAATGAATCTGCAAAAGTCATATTTACTGTTGAATTCTCATGATTTGTGTTTGGTTTGTCATATTTCCATCACAATAAATGGATCCACTTTTATTTGATATATTTTTAATTTTCGAGTAGATATTGCACTGTAATTAAATTGAATTAGACAATAATGCATTTTACAGCCCTGATTCCATGTAATTTCTATAAAAGTACATAGGAAATTAACACAGGATTTTTCATCATAACTAGAAAGTAATTCCTCATTATTAGCATTTTGTTATTGCCTTATTTCCATCAAAAAAAATAGTGTTTATTGTTTAGAAATAACATGGAAATTATTCAGTAATTGATCCGTTTTTCAGCATCCTCAAAGGACAAGAACTTCCTAACCTTAGCAATGTTTCTAAGGTGAAAAAATGATGTTTTAGAAATGTGCTTTACATGGCTATTCAGGGAGAGGTCTTGATCAATAATTACCCCCAGAATTTTCACTTGTGAGCTGAATGAGAGTGTAGGACTGCTAAGTGAGCTATGATGGTGAAGCGAGGTGTCCTTCAGTTGTTTAGAGGCAATCATCATAACTTCAGTTTTATCTGAGTTCAAGCATAGATAAATTTTGACATCCAAACTTTAATGTCTTCAAGACAGGCATTGAGTTTGTTTGCTCGAGTGCAGTCGCTAGGCTTCATAGAGAGATAAATCTGTGTATCATCTGCGTATGAGTGAAATGCAATGCCATGTTTCCTAATGATTTCACCCAGAGGTAGCATATAGAGAGAGAGAGAAGTAGGGGGCCCAGCACTGAGCCTCACGGAACGCCATATTTAACTTTAGCATGATAAGATGAGACGTTATGGGCATGTACAAATTGGTATCGATCAGTGAGGTAGGATTTGAATCAAGCTAATGCTGAATTTCTAATGCCTATCGTATGTATTTCCATCACAATGAACGGATCCACTTTTATTTGATATATTTTTATTTTTCGAGTAGATATTGCACTGTAATTAAATTGAAGTAGACAATAATATATTTTTATAGTTCTGATTCCATGTAATTTCTATAAAAGTACATAGGAATATAACACAGGATTTTACCATTTCATTACAATGTTTTCATCATAACTAGAAAGTAATTCCTCATTATTAGCATTTTGTTCATTGCCTTATTACCATCAAAAAAATAGTGTTTATTGTT
>JAODXP020000019.1:3473080-3483213 GCA_027497455.2 Sardinella longiceps | reverse complement strand
CTGTGGGGAGTTAATGAGAGTTTATAAATGTTTGTTGTATGTTATGTATGCTACTTATGGCAGATACAATTACATGGAAGAAAACACAAAAGTTGCATCAAGTGAGTGAGTGTGTATGTTTGAGTGTGTGTGTGTGTGTATAGCTGTGTGTGTGTGTTTTTGTCGTACATGGCTGCTTTCTGTCCCTGCTGCAGTCTTAGCCAGTCTTCCTTGAGGGTCCTGATGGTGTGCCAGGCTTGGCCAAATGTGCGCCTCATTGGGCTGTACGCAAGCACTCGCTTGGGCTCTTTCTCTACACACACACACACACACACACACACACACACACACACACACACGTAAAACATTAATCAAACACACACACACACAGCCACCCATATAATATACACATGCAAAAAAACAAATAATGTCAAGTACTATAGAATCAAACACAGTCCAAAATTGCGTGTGCACAGATATAAACACACACACACACACACAGACACACACACACACACACTGTTGAGGATACTTACGCACGAGGCGCACGTTCTCAGGTAGTTGTCGTGGACTGAATTGAGGTTCATAGCAGCAGTTGGAGCGGTCAAAGAGAAATACTAAAGGCACTCCTTCACTCCTCGAGCCGTCTATCGTCTGAAACACACACACACACACACACACACACACACACAGAAAAATATACAATCATACATACATGTATTGTTAAGAGATGCATCCATTCTCCTATGGGAGTGGTATGTGTGTGTGTGTGTATGTGTGTGTGTGTGTGTGTGTGTGTGTCTGTCTGTGTGTCTGTGTATGTGTGTGTGTGTGTGTGTGTGTGTGTGTGTGTGTGTGTGTGTGTGTGTGTGTGTGTGTGTGTGTGTGTGTGTGTGTGCGCGTGTGTGTGCGTGTGTGTATACTGTATCTAACTTACAGTGTAGTCTACAGCACACTGCATGGCGTCGTTGCTGGCCTCTAGGGCCAGGCCTGCCTCCAGGAGCAGTTCCTGATTGGCTGGTTCGATGTTGGTGTCCTTGTGGATTCGCTGCTGCAGGGAGCCCACCGACTCGCCGGGGTTGATGGGATAGGTCAACATCTCAGCCGTGATCATGTTTAGAACATGCACCAGCTAGGTGGGGAGGGGCTTAGGTTAATTATTAGTTATCCAAATTTACAATTCAACTAGTTTTCTAGTCTAGTTTCCTTCATTTTGAAGACAAATATTGTGATTGCTTTTATTTCATCTGATGGTTTGATCTGATTGTTTTAATGGAATCAGAATACACACACACATTCCTTCTCTTTTAGGTCTGAGGTGTATTACTTTTACACACACGCACACACACACACACACACACACACTCACACACACACACACACACACACACACACACACACACACAGACACACACACGCACAGACGCACACACACACACCCACAGACACACACACAATGCACCTTGAGGTCCAGGATGAGTTTGAGCTGTTGGAAGCAGTAGCCCTTGTTTTCCCCGCCCCTGGAGTCAGGGTGCCACTTCAGCATCAACTGCAGCCAGCTCTCCAGCTTAGCTGCTAGGAACCTGGGGAGTTCCAAACAACAACAACTCACTGAGAATGAACTGTTTCATTACTGCCATAAGCTTTAGAACCTTTGTTTCTAGATAACCTGGGGATATAGTCAGGTTAGCGTTTTCTACTATCATACTTACGCAACACTGACAGCAAATAAGAACAGCTATAAATGTCTAAAGCAGACAGACAGACAGACAGACAGACAGAAAGACACACAGACAAACACACACTCACATACACAGAACATAAATATCAAAAACAGCGCCATTTAAAGGCATAGCCTACAGACAGAAAGACACACAAACAAATACACACACTCACACACACACAGAGAACATAAATATCAAAAACAACACCATACTGTTTTTGCTGTAAATCTAGCGAACTAGCTGCTTTAAATTCATGTGACTCTCCAGTGTAAAATCAGTCGCATTGATATTTTTTTCAAAATCATGTTATTGCATTCACACGACAGTAAACTTTCAAATGATACCAATATCGATAATATTGGCCAGCAAATGACAGAGATATGGGCGTTCAAGTGTTACAATGTTACAAGTCAGAAAAATAGAAAAGCTGAGGAAAACAATGGTGAAGTTTATTAGCATTGTGGCAAGGGGCTTATTAGACTATTCTGAATCATTATCAGTGAACTCATTCTGCTACTACTAGTAGTGTAGCTAAACAAGTTAACTGATATCTCTAACATGCAACCAAGACAGGGATATCCCTAATTGTGGACTTCACATAAAAATGGATAAAACATGGATATAACTTGAAGTGGACCATAAAGGTAAGAGCCGGTGGATGGTTTGGAATTTTGCTGTGGAGAAGGCTACGCAACGATGCAAAAGTTAAGCTAGGTGTAGATGTCAGTATGGGATTTATGGCTGTCATGTCTATCATCTGAGTGATATTCTTGAAGCAGAACAATCAGCAGATAGCCATCTAAATGATTGAATTTTGTGCAACGTAGACTGAGTTTGCGAAACGGCAGCTAACACTAACAGAATAGGGCATGTCAAAACGAAACCTTATCGATTTGGTTTCATTTTGACATGCCCCATTCTGTTAGCGTTAGCTGTCGTTTCGCTATCTCATTCTGCGTTGCACGAAATTCAGTCATTGAGGTGGCTATCAGTAGCACTTGGCACTGTAAAACAGCAGGGCTACGTGTTAATTCACTCTGGATAATTCCTTTACTACTTGGCTTGTGCCGTTTATTAGTACTACTTAACACTTAACATCTTAAACTTCCAGTTATGCGTATTAGCTGCGCCAACTTTAGAACCCGTCTGACTAGCTAGCTTCCATCTCAGTCAGATTCTCCACACGACATTATCTCCATCTAGAGGAATTTTATGGATCCGAACACAGTCTGCAAGTTAAAACTTATAGTTTAAAAAAAAATGGAAAAGCCCTTGACATTCAGATTATTATTTTTTCTTATAACCTATGATGAATGTTCACCTGCCTTGCTGTAGCTTAATGTACAAACAAATTAGCACTAGAAATCTTTGATATGACAGCAAAGTTTCACCCATTTAAGCTATGAGTTTCTACACAATTTAAATACAACCTGAAAGTGTAGACTTTATACAGTCAAATTATTCTGAAATGTGTAATTCGACTTCTTTGGTGGAAGCATTGCATTTTAGAATTTTCTCAGAAACGAAGCTTGCGACAAGTGACTGGTTTTGGCATGGAGGGACACATATAAAACCTTCTAAACAGTTGTCAGAGTCTTTTTGGCACTTGTAGAACATGCTAATGATGTCTGATAGCAAATAAGTTATGAAGTGGTCTGACGATTGATGGCAATTACATTCCATACTGTAGATTGTCCAAAAAAAAATACATTCAACTTTGCTATTGCCAAGAGGCCTATTTATCTTTCTTTCATATCTCTATGGCCAGCTTTCTTATCTTTCCCTACCTAAAGAGAAATTTCTAGAATAGAACGGTTTTGTTTTCCTGAACTCAGTCCAGTCCGGAGGGGAGCTGGATGTTGACAGATGAAGGTCTGTTGGAGCCTGTGGCCATTGTGTTTCCTAATGTTTATGTCTGTGTGTCTGTGCCCTGCATATCCGATCCCTCCCTATTCTCTCTGGCACCTTACAGTGGCCTCCAACTGGCACGCACCTTTGTGTGTGTGTGTGTGTGTGTGAGAGAGAGAGAGAGAGAGAGAGAGAGAGAGAGAGAGAGAGAGAGAGAGAGAGAGAGTGTGTGTGCGTGCCTGTGTGTCTGATTGTGACTAAGGTAGGAAAGGGAGAGGGAGCTGTAAAAGGGTGCCAACTGACTTGTTGATATTGTTGGGCTGTGGCAGGTGTTTAGAGAAGCGCACCTCCCCCTGCAGGTCCTCAAACACCAAAATATGGCAATCTTTCTTCTCCTGTAGCTTAGTGTGCCTGAGAGAGAGAGAGAGAGAGAGAGAGAGAGAGAGAGAGAGAGAGAGAGGGGTTATGGATAGAGAAATGGAGAAATCAAGAAAGAGAAGATGAGAGAGAGAGAGAGGCTACAGGTTTGTTACATTTTGCTAAGCTAGTACATCACAACTTCAACCCTCAACCCTCATTAGCGGTTCTCTAGAGGATTTGTGTACACATTCATTATTTTTGCAGTTCTCAAGAGGATTTGTGTTCATTTTAACACACACACACACACACACACACACACACACACACACACACACACACACACACACACACACACACCTAACCCTACATTGTTACGCTAACTCACTCAGGAATAACAATAACAATCACTTCACGGTCACATCAAGTCACATAACATCAAGTTTTCATTTTTCCAAAGTTCTTTCCAAGGAAAAGAAAAACTGTTCTGATAAAGCAAAATTGTTATTTCCATTGTATGATTTTATCTGTCGGACTAATATTAGCATAATGAGTGTTGAGTGTTGAGTGCTTGTGTGTGTGTGTGTGTGTGTGTGTGTGTGTGTGTGTGTGTGTGTGTACGTGTGTGTGTGTGTGTGTGTGTGTGTGTGTGTGTGTGTGTGTGTGTGTGTGTGTGTGTGTGTGTGTGTGTGTTATGTGTGTTGTGCATGTGTGTGCGCGCACGCGTGTGTGTGTGTGCGTGTGCATTACCAAGGCACAGGCTGCCATGTAGGCAAGAAAGGGCGGAATCCCATGATGCTCTCAAACACAAGCGTTCCAAAACTCCAGTAGTCCACTGTATATGTGTATTTCCTCTGCTCTAGCAGCTCTGGAGCCTGGGACAGAGAGACAGAGAGAGAGAGAGAGAGAGAGAGAGAGAGAGAGAGAGAGAGAGAGAGAGAGAGAGAGAGAGAAAACACAAGTTTTTGCACTAAGACAAGCTATATAAAAGGCACACAAAACCTTACAAGTCTTACTGCACTAAAACATGCTAATGCTGTCTGATAGATAGCAAAAAGTTAGCAGTGTCATGCTGTCACTTGGTTTTCTTTTATTTTTAAGTGCGGTCCTACCCCACACCAGGACTGTTTGGATGGCTGGTGGGAATAAAACTTGCATTTATTAATCCTTCATAAGTATACGTCAATCAAATGGATTTGGAGATGGTACCAAAACAAATCGTCTGATAAAAATGATGCCACTTTGCGAAAAGTTGCAAAAAAAAAAAAAAATCTTTTTTTCTCTCTCTCTCTCTCTCTCTCTCTCTCTCTCTCTCTCTCTCTCTCTCACACACACACACACACACACACACACACACACACACACACTCACAAGGTACTGTAGGGTTCCAACGAAAGAGGTACAGAGGCTGCTCTGGTCGAGCTCTTTGGCGTAACCAAGATCAATGATCTTGTGGATCAGCTGAAACACACAGAAAGATAAGGATTAACAGCTTGGATTGTGTGTGTTTGTTTGCGTATGGGTGTGTGTGTGTGTGTGTGTGTGAGATCATGTTTTATGTTTTATATGTTTCTCTGTGTTGCAGAGAGTAAGAGAGTTGTAATTTCATTAGACCTCCATTTTATTACACACAGCATTACTAGCAGGGAGTTACCTCCCTGGCTCTGACAAGGCTCTGTGTCTCACTTTTTCTGTGTGTGTGTGTGTGTGTGTGTGTGTGTGTGTGTGTGTGTGTGTGTGTGTGTGTGTGTGTGTGTGTGAGTGTGTGCGCTCATATTTCTTCTTTTCTGAATGTTATTGGGTGTGAAATGTAATATAATACAGCTAGTGGAACATTGGGTCATAGTCACCTGCTATCACACACACACACACACACACACACACACACACACACACACATAGGCACTCACTCTCTTTTCTCCCTGCTGAAGGACAATGTTCTCAGGCTTCAAGTCTCTGTGGATAATTCTCTTGTTGTGGAGGTACGTCAGCGCAGAGGCTAAAATGAGAGGAAGGGAGATAAACGTAGAGAGAGAGAAAGAGAGAGAGAGACCACAATGACTTCAGGCAAAAAAACTGACAGCACAGTACGACTGAGGCTTGTGTGTGTGTGTGTGTGTGTGTGAGTGTGAGTGTGTGTGTGTGTGAGACAGAGAGAGAGAGAGAGAGAGAGAGAGAGAGAGAGAGAGAGAGAGAGAGAGAGAGAGAGAGAGAGATGAAGATGGAAGATTAGAAGATTGCTAAAAGCACATCAGTCATCACTGGGCAATCTCATGTTAGCATGAATGTGCAAATTTTTGTTTGATGTTACTGGAACCTAAAACAGTAAAATTGTGAAATTCCATAAAAACATACACAAACATACAAAAGAACAGCTTACTTGGTGTTACAGATGTGACAAAAAGACAACTTTCATGGAAATCATGGTTGACTTTTTAAATAATTATGTCACAGTAAAACAAAAGCATTACACTGTAAAACATCATGAACAAATCATGACCCCAGAGACCACAACCCTTTTGATTATCACATGAACAAAAAAATGTATTTTATTTGGCATTACAGAGGTGACAATAAGTCAACTTTCTTTGGAAATGTCTTTAGTCTGACACATGTCTCCATAAAACACAGTAAAAAAAAACGAAAGCGTTGAGCTGACTACATCATGAAGAAATCACGGCACCAGAGACCAGTGCCATTCTGAGCTGCGCTTCAATGAGCGGAAAACTCTGAGGGGGAAGCTGGCCAGTGTGGGCCATTGTTTACTTTCAGTGCTATTGTTTACCTGAGGCTTGTGTGTGTGTGTGTGTGTGTGTGTGTGTGTGTGTGTGTGTGTGTGTGTGTGTGTGTGTGTGTGTGTGTGTGTGTGTGTGTAGAGAGAGAGAGAGAGAGAGAGAGAGAGAGAGAGAGAGAGAGAGAGAGAGAGAGAGAGAGAGAGAGAGAGAAAATGAGAACAAGATTCTGGCATGCGGTAAGTCTTAAAATATGAGTGTGTGTTTGTGTGAGTGTGTGATTCTGTGTGTTATTGACAATCCAAGGTAAGATGCGTATATCCATGGTAAGAGCCTCTTCTCTCTCTCTGTCTCTCTCTCTGTATGTGTGTGAGTGTGTGTGTGTGTGTGTGTGTGTGTGTGTGTGTGTGTGTGTGTGTGTGTGTGTGTGTGTGTGTGTGTGTGTGTGTGTGTGTGTGTTTGTGTGTGTGTGTCTCTGTATGTGATACATTACGGGATATCTATTTCTGTGTTCTACATCCTTCCACACACACACACACACGCCAGTCACAGAACCAGTCTCCATTCACTAGTCATTACCTGTGTGTGTGTTTGTGTGTGTGTGTGTCTGTGTGTGTGCAGTCTCCACCTCACACAGGATCTTAAGGGTTCATGATTTCCTGTAAGTAACAGAAGTAACCAACTATATACCTATCCTGTGTGTGTGTGTGTGTGTGTGTGTGTGTGTGTGTGTGTGTGTGTGTGTGTGTGCAGTCTCCAGTCACCACCCCACACAGGATCCAACCTCTCAAGGCTTCATGATTTCCAGTAAGTAACACAAGTAGATTTCCAGTCCTACCCTGTGTGTGTGTGTGTGTGTGTGTGTGTGTGTGTGTGTGTGTGTGTGTGTGTGTGTGTGTGTGTGTGTGTGTGTGTAATCAGTAGTAGTAACCAGTCCTACACAGCAATTCCTCAACGCATCACTAACCCAAATATAGAAGTTGCATCAGACACAACCCAGACCCTATGTCAATCAGCCAGGGGATTAACCAATCAGGCTTGAAACCCGGCCCACCCCAACCCCACCACCCGTGCCAGGCCCAGAGAGCAGTGCACCTTACGGGAACATCTCTTAGTCAAATATGCAGATACTGTATGTGTCATCAGGTCACATGATTAGAATGCATTCTAAGAACTACTCATTCCTGATTGATTCTGTAAGTGCTTTCAGGGTGAGGGTGGGAGTGACACATACAACACATGTGCATGCACGCACTCTCTCTCTCTCTCTCTCTCTCTCTCTCTCTCTCTCTCTCTCTCTCTCTCTCTCTCACTCACTCACACACACACACACACACACACACACATACACATTGACAATATATAAACTAATAAAGGGAAAAAAATAGTCTGCACACATAAACACACATTCAACCAAGTATCAACACTCACACTCACACACAAACACACAACTTAAGTTAAGTGGCTAGATGATGGTGAGTGACCTACTTTTAGTGACTAAGCAGCAAATAAGTAAGCCTAGCCAATTCATATCCCTCATACCAGCCCATCCTTAGAGTTTCCATCTCTCTCTCTCTCTCTCTCTCTCTCTCTCTCTCTCTCTCTCTCTCTCTCTCTCTCTCTCTCTCTCCCTCCCTTGTTTATTATTTTATGACCTCTTAAAACAGTATGTCTGCCAAATAAGCAGATATCTGATGAGCTTAAGAATATTAATATTCCACAGGAAAATAAATCTATTTTATTTTTGTAGCAAGATCAAAATAATTCTTCGTTAAATTCTCTTCTATGACTCAACTTTCCCCCACATAGTTGCCAAAAAGGTCTGTCCAATGACAAATCTAAAGATAAAATAAACATAAATTGAGATTAAAATAAAATAACTGGATTTATGATGCCATACACAGAGTATGATAAGATAAAGATATTGCGACTATGTTACAAATCATATTATGTTCGGATGGAATGATAGCGCAATCATGGAATCGCAGGAATTTCAGATAAGAATCTTCATTGTTGTGTCAGATTTCAGTTGCTAATCTCTCTTCCCTGTGTGCTTTTTCATGTAGGTGTGAAGACAATGTGTCCCAATAGCAGGGATGTTATGATAGATCTGTACCTATCAGAGATGACGGGATAACACATTGGTAATCTCACTTCAGTGCCAGTCATAACAGTCCCAATATCGATGCCACGATAGTAGCAGGGATGTTACGATACAACTTCCACCGGTGTGGTTTTGCATCGGTTTAGAGTAAAATGAATCGTAACAGCTGGGATCTATACCTAACCATCCAGGGATGATGTTCATAACACTTTGGCTTCAGTCACCTGACTAGGGACGTTATGATAGATCTGCGTCCATCCAGGGATGATGTTGATAATACATTAATAATCTCACTTCAGTGTCAGTCATCCCCTTTCTCACACTATCACTAAATGCCCTGCCTGGTATACGGTCTTCAAGACAAATCAACCAATCGGAATAGGCTGTTGAGCCACTTTAACTTCATTTGCTGTCAATGCAAATCCTGTGGGTGGCTGATGGCTTCCATTAAAACGAATGGAACATCACTAGTGGATGGGTCTTCCCAGTGTAAGACATACAATCTGCAGTCAAAGTTACAGGTTTTCATCGCTTGGCACTAATGCCCTCTTTAGTTGCTTTTGTTGCTCATGTCCATACAAAGTGAATTACTTCCGTCGCTCTTGTTGCCTGTGTCTTAACGTACAGTAAGTACACCATGTGCCTGTTATCTGTCTCCTCTAGTTTGACCTTCCTGGTTGGAGTCTGACCTATGAGTTGACCCCAAGGTCAGTGTTGTGTTTAGGCGTGGCTCACTCCTGGTAGGCACGCACTGGTCTGGTGTATGTAAGTGCGGTTTTAGTCACAGGTGAATTTGCAGGAACGAGCAAGTGAGTCGCTCCTCTTACTGAAAGTGTGTTTATTCATCTGTCTTCTAATATGACCTCTCACCTTTTTCTCAATCTGTTTTTCTACAATCTTCTCTCTCTCTCTCTCTCTCGATCTATCTCTCCCTCTTGCACATTCTCTAATTCTCTACCTTTCTGTGAGAGTCCAGTACTCACACTGATATGACAGACATGAAAGATGTGCTCAGACTGATACTCCCTTACACACACACACACACACACACACACACACACACACACACACACACACACACACACACACACACACACACAAAATCAGTTATTACACACACTCACAGCAATGGTGAGACCAGGTCAGACACAGGATAAGGGCGTGTGTGTGTGTCTGTCTGTCTGTCAGTGCGGCTGGAGGTCTGTGAGTGAGTGTGTGTACATGTGATTGCAATAGTAAGAGAAACTTGAAACGCTGAGAGATATCACAAATATGTGTGTGTGTGTGTGTGTGTGTGTGTGTGTGTGTGTATATGTCTGTGTGTGTGTGTGTGTGTGTGTGTGTGTGTGTGCATGCGTGCGCGATGGAGGGTGTGAGAGAGACAGAGAG
>JAODXP020000019.1:3440580-3460580 GCA_027497455.2 Sardinella longiceps | reverse complement strand
TGAGTCCAAAATTCTAAATAATTATGTAAAACAATACATTTGGCAGGTATACTGTACATTCACACACACACACACACACACACACACACACACACACACACACACACACACACACACACACACACACACACACACACACACACTTCAATGTGCTTGCAAAAGAATAGTGAAGAGACCAAAGGGATGTTCCAAGACTCTTTGACCAAGCTCTGGAGAAAGAAGAAGTCTATAGAGAGCCCAGCCAGCCACAGGGGCCTCTCCCTGGGAAAAGTACAAGATGTGGCACTAAAGTATGCATAGACATAGAGTCAACTTCCAAACTTCTTCCTCTTCTTCAATGCTACAACTTCTGCTTGGGTTTGTGTCCCTTCCAATGGCAAACAAACAGGGATGCCAAAAAGCTGCTAACGGGAAGCATGTGGTTCAGGAAGGCAGCTTCTCAGAACCAGGGTACTGAGAACAGAAACAGTGGAAATTTTCCTCAAAATATAAAAATCGGTTAAGGTCACTTAAAGGGCAAACAACTGACCCTGATCTGAGCGGACGTCACAATATCACAAAAAAAAAAAAAAAAAAAAAAAAAGTTGCCCTGTGTCACTTCCTGTGAGGTGACCGCTACCTCACACAGACCCTTCTCCTCATCGCTAAAACGATCGCCCTTTCCGCTGTGCCAACCCATCCGCCCTGTGCCGCCATGTACAAGTAGGATTCCGCTCTGGAACCGTGCCAGAATGGATCAGTCACCCACACCAATGAAATCAGTCTTCATCAGGAAGGACGCAAAAGTAAAGCGGCGTCACACCCAACTTCATATCCAGTGACCCCTAATGACGGCTAGTCAGTGGATGAGGTCGACACGAGAAGTGACATCACATTGCCATGGTGATTGAGGAAGGGAAGCCAAGTGAGAAAGTAAGACAGCAAATAGGAAGTGTGAGCCAGTGAGTCAAATGATGAGTGAGTGTGGACACAATAAGTGTGTGTGTGTGTGTGTGTGTGTATGTGTGTGTGTGTGTGTGCATGTGTGTATGTTTTGCGTTGTGTGTGACGCAGAGTGAGTGTGTGTGTATGTGTGTGTGTTTGTGTAGTACTGTATGTATGCACACATAAAAGTGTGTGTACTGTATATGTGGTCTGTGTATGTGATGCAGAGTGAGTGTGAGTGTAGATCCAAGTGTGTGCTTGTGTGTGCGTGTATGGGTGTGTAGCATGTATGCATGCAAAACGTGTGTGTATGTGTTTGTATCTGTGTGTGTGTGCATACATGAGCGTATGTGTGTGATTATGAGGTAAATGGGCTTTCATCAACACATCAAAATCACCAAGATTTCCCCATACTGTGGTCCACTCCGGGTACTGTTTGACACGGTTGCTATGGTTACCGGTCTGACTGTGTCATGCCGTGCCAGGCCCCTGTGCCAGGCCACAAAATTCACCCAAGCTTCACAGAGGAAGTGATGTAACAGGAAATGATGTGATTTATGAAAAAAAAACTGTGATGGACAACTGCATTCTTTTCACAGTGATTTTAACTATTTATTAAAAAAAAATGTTTTTGACCACAAAAAGTCAGCTGTAAAGTAAAAATACCTCCCTGTTGTAATTAATCTGTCCAGAATATTCCATATGTGGGTATAATACCATAATAAAAAGTTAGTCCAGGTCATTGGGTTTATGTCTTGAATGTCTAATTAACACAAAGAAGAGAACTTATTTAGTTGCCATGCTCAAAAACAATAAGTATAGACCATTTGATAATGAACAATGTAAGACTAGGATCATGATTCTTAATGTACTACTTGAATTGGTACCTTCCACCTGCTCCTGCATGCAATAGGTGGCCAGAATATTGAACACTGATGAAAAGTCTGATTGCTACACCTTGTTGAAAGCAATGCTGTAATGTAGGCTATATATATTTTATACAAAAGAGCTGTCAGAGTAAGCCCACACATTCACAAAGACACAAATGCAGTGACCCACCACTGGCATACACAACCTAATCTAACATACAAGCTAAACTACTTCAGGACTTAACGCCATTACGGTCGAACCCCACATCTAGTTGGGGCCCCACATTCTTGTTCTCCCACACACAGTCTATACCAGCCTGTAAAGTCCTCATCCAGCATTCAATCAAAGCACAGCCATGTTGTTCCAGGACACTGAGGCCGACATTCACATTCACATTCACTAAGACTAGTGCTATCTACACTGAGTCTATCAATGTGAATTTTGCGATGTATTAGCGTAAAATGTGCACATATCTTCCGTAAAAGTTGCACGCCTCTAAAAGCATAAACAATGGGCCCACATGTGGACCTCTCCGCTGGATCCTGTGTGGGGTAGTAGGGGCACAAGCAGATGTTTTGCGACAAAAAATTGGAAAGAATTAACCGTACATTTGCTGAAGGCACATTGCCAACTAGTTCATCATGTGCATGTTATGTTCAGCTGCTTCAGTGCCAATTTTATGCCCTTGTAACGCACTGTGTAAAGTTAAGTTGACTGATTTACCAGGTATTTTTATCCAAAGAGTCAGAAATTCACGTGTCTTTTACGTTATAAACACTTCCTTACAGTCTATACTATTGAGTTGCAACCTGGTGATAAGAACGATAACAACCTTCGAGATCTCACGATATAGAGCAATAATTGACTTGTTGGAGGCAATTTCCACTTTCAGTATGATGCTGATGCAAATTCCACTTTCTGTATCATGCCACCTTGTCTACTATCAGGACACCTCGGTGACTCTTATCGTTTTTTTGCCCTCAATGGTGCTTTCTAGGCAGTGCCTTCACCGCTGCTGCACTACTTCCCCCAATTTAGGGTTGGGGTGAGGGTTGAGGGGGTTAGGGTTAGGGTTGTGCCTTTTAGGCTGTGCTGCCTGGAAGGTGCTGTTGGGGTCAAAAACCACCATCATATTAGCTTCACCCCTCAGAGTCTTCCTTGGATACAAAACACTCCTGATTCCCTTTTAGGTCAGCGCTGTAAACAGACTCTGTAACAAACGATAAGCCTGTTACCTCCCAATAATCCTCTCTGACTCTGCTTTCACAGATCATTTAACTACAAACAGACAACAATTCCCATAAACACTCCTTCATCAACATTCCCATAAACTTTCCTTCATTGTTTCTGTTTCAACATGGAATATAGTGTTTCAACATAGGGCTGCACGCACATCAACCTCACAAATGCTTTGGAAAGCTATCTAGCATTGAGTGCAAGTGCGTACAGCGGTCAGCTGTGTATGCTGCTAAACACAACCATATGTAATGGGGACAGGTTGTTTATAGTGTACTTCTCTACAACTTGAAGTATCCTTGAAGATTATAAACAACCGACAGGCTTTAAAATCATCTGTTAAAGAGGTGAGGAAGATATCCGCAGTTTGTAGCTTTGGGCAGTAAATGTTGTAGTCCAGTCACAAGAGATGGGAGTAGCTTTACTCTATTTCATGGGTGGGGGTGGGTTAGGGCAGAGAGTAAGTACCCCGCCTATGATTGTGCATATTTACTCTTTGTGTATCCCCCTCCTATAGTTGTCTCATTCTGTTGTCATCATCCTGTGACTGATTGTGAAGTCATCACCGGGAGACAGCTCTCTGTCTGAGGACCACTCTGACTGGACTTCCTGTAGGAAACGCAGCCAGCCTTGATCTATGGCTTACTGTCAGCATCTATAGAAGCAGTGCAGGGAATCCAGCGAAACCGCAATGCAAACTACAGCATGGCTCATAGTACAAAGGGTCCTGCTCAAGAACATCCTGAACCTTCACTAGCAGTAAAATATCCTCTATAAATGTCATTAACTGGACTTTTTAATTAACTTTTGATAACTAGCGTATACTACAGCAGCCTTCAGTAACATGGCCTTCTGGAAATCTTCCAATTTTGCCAGGATAATCCTCCCATTAAGACATCGGTATCTCCAACTGTCTGCATGCAGTGTTGTATGTCCGATAAGGCCCGGCATAGGTTCTAGCGAGTGGTTAGGCAAGCAGGAGATATTATTTGGGTTGGATGTTGGGATTGTAATTACCTGACCACAGTCAGTCTGTCTGAAACATGGTGTTAAATCTGAGCGGACTCTAAACTCTAAACTGTCTGTGCACGCAGTGCTTTGGCAGTCTTACACATGTACAGCACACCACCAGAGATGCTATTATAGGAGGAGATACATTGAATCGTTCCATTTAAATGCATGGGAACATATTGCAATGGGAGCATAAGGCAATCATGGTGGAGTTGAGATACTGCAAGTCCAGCCCTTTTGTTTATTCTCTGTGTCACAGCTATGTGCTGAATGTTTGCACAGACTCAGTGAGCAAATTCATGTAGGCTCTAGAGTAAAGTCTTTTAATGTCTTTTTAATGTATGTAGTTGGGAAACCTCCGCCAAGATATCTACATCATTCGATTCAGATATAAACAAGGATTAATAAAATACACTTTACACTTTAAGTGAATACAAACTACTGATCTAATATGGATATCTCCCCATTCATTTAGATAGGGCTTGCCAAGTCAAAATAACTGCCTGAAGGCATCTCCAAGACAGGGGCGTCGTAGTGGGGGGAAAAGGGGTACTGAGTTACCAGGGCCCCAAAGGGGAGTGGCCTTGAAGAGTCTGAAATTGTATACCAGGTTGTGAGGGGGCCCATGGCCACTAGCTTTTGCACAGGGCCCAGAATTTGGTGCTACGCCCCTGCTCCAAGATGACGGCTGAATGAAGGGACTTGCTATAAAAAGACTTTGACACAGTTCCTTGTCCTCACATTCCAACAATCATAAGAATTACACTCCACTTGACATTTTGTCCTGACACACAAACTCACAGCTAAAAGAGCAATATCCTTCTAATCAATACTTTTACTGACTTATTTGGACTTTGATTGTTCCAGACTTAACAGACTGAATCAGACATTCTGACACAGGTTCTCAGTACTTTAGACTCATAAAGTCTTGGTCAGACTCCTAAGCCGGTTGCTTGATGAAGGTTTATAAAGAAAAAAATAAAAGAACACACACCCTTGGAGGTGCTGCTATGGCGTGATAAACTGATCGAACTGAACCTGAAACTGAACGAAAATTATAGCGCACACTCAAGTCTTTCATCTCCTTTTTTATTTCACCGTCACTTCAGCACTGTGGCCATTGGTCATGGTTTAAACGTTGGTGAAATAAAGAAGAAGATATAAGACTTGAGTTCACACTCAGCATGATGAGGGTTTACCACAATGGTTTTGGTAAATAAAAACAAGCCTAATGTGAAGAAATCAATGCTACTGGCAGCTACTGGCAGTCCATGTTTTTTTTACAGAAATGCAATAGGCTAATTTTAGGCATTATAACGCATATTTCTGAAAAACCACCATATTTACACTGTGATACAGTAATAGCAATGCAATAGCTATGTCCCATTTCGATTCTTCATTTTTTAGGGCCATAGGCCTAATGTTCTTTTTTGTTGGATTACTTTGCTTTTGGTCTGCTGACCAACGGACTTTGAGTCATTTTGAGATCATCATGCTTCAGCATGCTGTTCCAAATGTGCAGTGCAGTAATGTGCTACTTTAAAGGAGTGTGAGTCTTTCACTTTACTGATTTCAGAGTGTGAGGCTATTTTTGTTTTCCAGTCATTATCCGTTCTTTATGAGAAACATAGAAAAGGTTTTCTCTCAGTGATTTTTTCTACTCTTCTCTTCACAGTTTCATCCTGTTACAGGAAATTATGTCAAAACTAGGAAGTAGGTTTCATCTAGGTGTGGCTAAAGGATGCAGGTGAGAGAACTTGCTTCAGCTTCCTGCTATTTGACATTCACCTAATAATTAAGTGTGCATGAGAAAAACAGGTGAGAAAGTGTGTGTGTGTGTGTGTGTGTGTGTGTGTGTGTGTGTGTGTGTGTGTGTGTGTGTGTGCAGTGTCTACCTTGTTTTGCCAGCGTGTAACATTGCCGAACCCTCCAGTACCCAAACGTTCCTTCATTTCCCAGTCCCCATGACATACGGGTTGAGTGGGACCACGACTCATCTCTGCCCCCTGAACAGACAAACACACACACACACACACACACACACACACACACACACACACACACACACACACACGTATACATATCATGCATGCATGCATACACACAAATCCATTTAGACACACAGCAGAAGATTCAACATAATACATTTTTGTTACATATTTTCAATTTAACATGTAAATTACCCTTAGGCCTATGCTACTGAACTTAACAGGCTACTATGCGTAGCATATTCTTTTGACCTATAAGCAACAGAGCATGCGCTTAGATACTTCTTTACAAACAGATATATGCTCATAGATCTTATTTTTCTGAGTGTTTGTCATAATATTTCAAGTGTAAGCCCACAATAGTAACATTACGCTGCTGCCACATGTGACCTCATATTGGCACTTCGTGCACCTTACAGGTACTATAGCCTATTACTGTTTTTGGCGTCTTGAATTTAGCCTTTCTGAGTCTGAATTGAGGCGGTGAAGTGAAAAAATCTCAGGTGTGAACAACAACTGCCTCAGTGAGTCATTTGGTAAAAAGAAGAGGTCTACCACAAGACGGCGGGTGAAAGGAGATATAGGCTACTTGTAAACAAAACATAGTACCTGAATTTTAATTAATTAATTAACGATTTAGACAAGTTGTGTAAGACTGAACTAAAGTGGTGACTTGACTTAGCCTACTCAGTCAGTAGCCTTCACTGACTGACAATATTGGTCACGTTTGATTTCCTAGTGTTTACTTTTCACTGAAACAAAGTTTACCTTGAAATCTGGCTCCTCCCGTTTAGTTTCTCACACGGCGAGCTGAGAGCACTACTCAGTACCTAGGTCTACACCTAAAGACAGTCTGTTAAGTTGAAACTGTTGGCGTATTGTTGTTTTAAAACCTTCCCGCTGTTTCCTTTTTTACGATGCCTGGTGTTGTTGCTACTCTTACATGTCGAATTGAAAGTAGTCTAACTACACTCTTTCTACTTCCTGATAATCGGTCATTTCCTGAAACCGAGAATGATAGGCTTCGTAGCTGAGTTTGCAGGCTGGAAATCTGCTTAAACGCACGCATCAAATAGGCTGACCATTCTAACTCTGTTAAAAACACGACACTAATAGAATAGAATAGATTCGAATAGAATAAAATAGAATATAATAGACAGGCTTATAGCCTATGCCACAGCATCATGTCAGTCATGTTTCTGTGTGTGAATGTATAGACCCCTCCCCTGACTGAAGTTTGCAGGTTGGTAATACAAATGGAAAGTGCCCTATTTGTGTGGGTGTAATATCCTTGTATTTAAGGATGAGCGGACAACACGGGTTTAATCAACTCTTTACTGGAGTACTCAGTTTGCAGTTACATACAGAACTTTTGCTTCTCACTTCTGCCTTCCTACATGAGGCTACACTGGTACTTAAAGTATACACTGCCATCTACAGGTCATTTACGAAATAGCATCTGGAGTCACTACATTCCTCCCCCCTTAAGCTTTTAGATAATTTCCACCTAAAACCCAAAAATGAAAACTTTCAAATCCTTCTGCAGCCTGACAAAACTAGCCACCTAAACATTCAACAGTGTCACATACTCAACTATGCAATTATAACACACAATGACAGTACAATCATTTTTTTTTTTTTTTCACATTTGAATCAACATTCATAGTCCTTCAGGTAACTAGGTTTGACCACAGTCCTTTGAGACCGTCGTTCAGGCACAACAGAGGGTTGTGGTGGCGCACCATTTCCGGTGTCTGGGGCTGGAATGCCCATCTCAGAGGACTCTGTGCCTTCTTGAACTTCTCCCGGAACACTGTTATTCCTCGCAGCAGCAGCATTCTCTGACACTGCCGCAGCATCAGTCAGTGACGTCGGCACCGCAGGTGTTTCTGTGATCTTTGGTTCTACAAAGTCCCTGTCCTCAGGTCTTGCAAGTATTTGGTCAACATGCCTTCGCACTATGGTTCCACCTCCTACCATGACTTTGTAAGACACTGGTCCAGTGACTTTGGTAATAAAACCAGGGATCCATCTAGGTCCATGACTGAAGTTTCTTGTCATCACTGCATCTCCCACTTGGAAACTTCTCTCTGGCCCTTGTTTGTCATGATGTTTCTTTTGAACACTCTGCTTCCGTTCCACTTTGGCTCTCAGGTCCGGATGCACCATGTCTAATGTGGATCTCAATCTCCTGCCTTGCAACATTTCAGCAGGTGACAGCCCTGTGGTAGACTGAGGAGTAATGCGGTAATTAAACAGCACTCTTGAAACTTTGGTATTGATGCTGCCCTCACCGGCCTTCTTCATCATTGCTTTGAAAGTCTGAACGGCTCTCTCAGCGCAACCATTAGAGGAAGCATGGAATGGCGCTGAGGTGACGTGTTCAATGCCGTTCTTCCTCATGAACTCCTTAAACTCTGCACTCGTAAAACATGAGCCGTTATCAGACACTACCATCTCAGGTAATCCCTGACAGCTGAAACTCCTTCGCAGACATTCAATTGTGATGGCTGAAGAAGCTGAGGCTACCACATAAGCATCCATCCATTTCGAATAAGCGTCCATCAAAATCAAAAACATATGACCCATAAAAGGTCCGGCATAATCTATGTGTAGTCTCTGCCATGGTTTACTCGGCCACTCCCAAGGGTGGAGAGGTGCTGGAGCAGGTAAATTGCGATGTTCTTGGCATGTGCTACATTCTTTCACTACTGCTTCAATGTCAGCATCTAACTTGGGCCACCAGAAGTAGCTTCGCGCTAGTGCTTTCATTCTGGTGATTCCCGGATGACCATGATGCAGTTGGTGTAGTAATGCTTCACGACCTGGCAACGGAACCACCACACGTGACCCCCACAATACACACCCATCTTGAACACTCAATTCTGTTTTTCTCACAGCATACGGTTGGAAAGCTGGGTCTGAGTGTTGTGTTGGCCAGCCATGTTGGACGAACTGCACCACTCTGGACAGCACTGGGTCTTTGCGCGTCCACTGGCTCATCTCCTGTGCTGACACGAGTGTGACCTCCTCCATCATCAGAACTCTATCCTCCTGTTCTCCCTTGGTGGACTGCTGAGGCAGAGGAAGCCGGCTCAGTGCGTCTGCATTGCTGTGGTGTTTTCCCGGCTTATAAACAATTTCATACTCGTAGGCTCTTAAAGTTACAGCCCATCGTTGAATGCGAGGGGATGCCATTTGAGCACTGCTTTCATTTCGTTAAAGAGGGACAGTAATGGTTTGTGATCGGTGCAAATGACAAACCTCCTTCCATATAGGTATTTATGGAAGCGCTGGATGCCAAACATCACCGCCAGCCCTTCTTTGTCCAGCTGCGAGTAGTTTGCTTCGGCCGCCGTGAGTGTTCGTGACATGAAGCCGATCGGTCGCTCCCTGCCCGTCTGGCATGCGATGTGACAACACCGCTCCTACACCGTAAGGCGATGCATCACAGGACAGTATTAAGTCTTTGTGGCTGTCATAATGCACTAACACTTCTGACGACTGCATTAGTCTTTTTGACTCTTCAAAAGCTTGCTCTTGTTCTTCTCCCCATTTCCACTGTGTTTCTTTTCTTAACAGTTTATGTAAAGGAGCTAACAAGGTAGACAGGTTTGGCAAAAATCTGTTGTAGTAATTGAGTAGGCCTAGGTAAGCTCTTAGCTCTGTGACATTAGTTGGCGCTGGTGCCTGTTGTATGGCCATTACCTTATTTGGCAGAGGATGGAGCCCTGAGGCGTCCACCTTGTATCCCAGGAACTCAGCCTCTTGTTCCAGAAAGGCACACTTGTTGCGCTTGAGTCGAAGACCTGCCTCTCGGAGCCGCGTCAGGACCTCCTGCAACGTCTCCAGGTGCTCGTGGTCACTCCGGCCGGTCAGCAAGATGTCATCTAGGTACACCGCTACATCAGGGACCCCCGCCACCAGACCTTCCATCATCCGTTGAAAACTAATAATGAATACTGTTAAGATGACAATTTTTATTTTATTTTTATTTTCAAATAATTAATCAATAATTTATTATTGATGATAGTATTCTGGTTCCATGAAACAAGCATGAAGCTAGCAGAGGCTTGAGGGGGAAACTCTTCCCTTCTTAACAGGACTGAAAGATGCATTGCTGATGACTCTGGAGCATTAGTGCCATAGTCCATTGCTTCTTTGCTCTTATAGGTCTACTTAAGGACAAATACTATGTATGCTATTTTTAACCAGGTGATCAGCATCCAATAGACTGACTTGAACGACTAGGCAAATATTACGACTGTCGTGACAGTTTTTAACAGTTATAAAACCATTATTATTAATTATTGTATTATTACTGTAGTACTGTAATAGCCTACTAGCCTACTACTAATAATAACACTGTTAAGATGAAGATAACAATTTTTATTTTATTTTTATTTTCAAATAATTAATCAATAATTTATTATTGATGATAGTATTCTGGATCCATGAAACAAGCAGAGAGAGTTGGAGAGAGAGAGAGAGAGAGAGAGAGAGAGAGAGAGTTAAAATGATGTTGATGGTGAACCACTGTATCATTGAGTAAATTATTGTGTTTGCTTGGATCTTGCAACCTTTTACTCATAAATACTCATGGAACTCTTTTAAAAACCTGATAAATACTTTCTGTGAGGAAACGTTGACAAGGGTCATAGGTGCCAAACTAAACATTAGAAACCAGAAAAGCACTCAGAGAGTGCAGACCTCTGCCAAGGCAATATGGTCACAGACGCAATATAAATTCTAGAAAGGCAAGGAGAGGAAAGGCCAGCGTGTGACATTTTTATTTATAAAGCGCATTTCATACACAAAGGCAATTTAATGTGCTGTACAGAAACCAAAGCAAAGCACAATACAGGCAGAAAGTAAAAGCACACCAAAAAAGGATAAAACAGTTCAAAAATAGCATTAATAAGAGGATAAAATTAAAAATTAAGAATGCAAGGAAAGAATAAAAAGATGAATAAATAGATAATAAAAAGAAAAATAAATATATGTGATAAAAATAATCATTAAAAAAGAAATGATAATAAATAAATAAATGAAGAAGGTGTTGGATCACCAGAAGGTGTTCTGGATCACCAGTCACCACCAAAATGTAATGGGTTCTTCTTTCATTCCAGTTCCAGTGTGTGTGTGTGTGTGTGTGTGTGTGTGTGTGTGTGTGTGTGTGTGTGTGTGTGTGTGTGTGTGTACATTTTGTTTGTGTATCTGTGAGGTTTTATTTCACACTGGTCAGTGTGTATTTGCCCCAACGGCACCTTCCAGGCAGCACAGCCTTCCCCTTCCCCTAACCTTAACTCACTTAACCCTCATCTTAAGGGGGTTAAGGGTTAAGTGGGTTAAGGTTAGGGGAAGGCTGTGCTGCCTGGATGGCACCATTGAGGGCAAAAAAGACTAAAGACCACAGACTCGATACTAGACCTTAAAACATCAGACACAGAGCTGGCAAAACCTCTCTTTAAACACTGAGCTATGCCAACTATTGTCTGAAATTCTGCAGAACTAGAAACATCCCTGATAAAATCTCAGGTGAAATGTCAATCAAAAGACGTGGCATTTCTCATAAATTCATTGTTTTATTAATGCATTTAATTTGGGTCAGTAATTGAAGGAAATGAAGGAAATAAGGGGTCTTGCACCTGAACCCCCAGAACATTTCAGGTCATTTATTCATTCATTTTCCATCACTGAAGAAAATAACAGTTTTATCAAATCGATGTTTAGTCAGGATGTCATATCACTTATTTTTCCCTCTAATGCCCTTCTACCAGGAAGTGTTTAATTGTCATGTTCTTCTTAAATGGAACCTTTTTTTCTGTGTAAGGTGTTGTGATGCCACTTCCCTCCCTGGGGCACTAATGGTCCCGTACAGTATGTAACAGGGCCTCAGGAAGTTGCCCAATTCATCAGCAGAGCCCATTCCAGAATCAGTGTGTGTCCATGTACCTTTCCAGTTCTTTTGAAAAGCTATGGCACGGTACTGTATGTGTCTGTATGTGTATGTGTCATTATATGCAATGTGTCCATGCATGCCTCTGTTGGTGAGTGCTTCTGTGCCCATGCCCTAGATTTGATATCACCAAGTAATTAAGAGTCCTGGATCAATGTCATAAGCTGTCTGTGTGTGTGTGTGTGTGTGTGTGTGTGTGTGTGTGTGTGTGTGTGTGTGTGTGTGTGTGTGTGTGTGTGTGTGTACAAAGTATGTGTGCACATGGGCTTGTGTGTGTGTGTCTGTCTTTATGTGGTTTTATTTCTCACTATTGTTCAATCTCCCAGTAGATCTGCAGAAGATATGTATCCTGTATAGTTACACCCAATACCTTAAAACATCAAACACAGAATTGGCAAAACCTCTTTTTAAACACAGAATCATGCCAGCTATTGTCTAGGTGTGAAATTCTGCAGAACTAGAAACATCCTGACAAAAGCTCAGGTGAAATGCCAATCAAACGATGTGACGTTTTGCTTAAATTCATTAAATTACTTATTTATTTTGGATAAGTAATAGTAGAAATGAAGGAAATAAAGGGCATTTACTCTGCGTTTCCAGATCATTCAGTTATTTTCCAGTACTGAAAAGAATGCCGTTTTAATCAAATAGTTACTTTGTCAGGATGACAAATCACCTTTGGGAGAAGGATGGGACAAGGTTTTGGCAATGCACTGTTAGATATCTCGCAGAACGCTGTTCTTTGTTTTAATTAATTTACGTAAGAAAATCTTCAGGGCAATTCAGGGAAGGAATGTTTAGCAATAGAACTACAATTAAGTAACCTACTTTGTCATTCTTCAGATTCATGATTCAAATTCAAAGTAATTCATTAAAGTAGCTGCCAAGTCACTGCGGTCATACAAGAAGATTGCAGCATAGCTTACGAATTACTGCACAGACAAAGCAGTAGAAAAAAATATTTATTGTCACAAAGTGCAGTGACACAACAGTGTAGTTCATTGCAAGGGCATGTTGTCATTGCAGAAATGCCCCAATTACCCCAAACTCTGGCCATTAGTTTTGAATTTGCTTATTTTATTTGCAATTGTTGTGCTATCAGTATCAGTTTAAAACAGTTGCAAAAATAACAGAGTTACAGGTTTGTAAATATTGTGGGATGTTTCACATAAATACAAAATTTGCCTCTACAGTACCTCCCTATTATCCCTGTCACACCAGTTTGTGACGTCCAAATAGGCCTGACCTTACTCTAGCCATGTGAGTGGTGACGAAGGCTCCGACGCTGGCCATATTGGGAGAACGTGTTTATAAACAACACTTCCTGCACTCAGAAAGCTTTGCTGTGTAATAGCTTACACTCCAAAAGAGGACATGTTACGCTGTCACCGGAACCATCACGTAGAGAAATTGCATCTTTTAGGAGAATTTATGAGTTTTTGAACCCTCCAAAACACACACACACACACACACACACACACACTGACACAACCTCCACCTCCACCCCCACCCCCAAATCTAAATATATAAATTAATGTGCAATGCATGTATAGGAGAGGAATTCAATCAATGAATTAAGACAAGAAAAACCCAAGGTCTCCAAATCTATTTGTATACACTTATATTTTGACATGTAAATGATTTCAGCAACCCTGTACCCTATGCTGAATAGAATTCTACCTCTATAATCCCAGACCTAATAGTATTCAGGAGCCGTACCTGTTCAGGCGTACCACCGTGGCTGAATTTTTTTTTTTACCTAGAGATATAAATTGGTGGGATTAAAGTAGTTTGAGGCAGGAAAGCAGTGCAATTTAAAAACTTTTTTTTTCTCGTTATGTACCCTTATACAAAATGCCTGGAACCATGAGGATTGATAAATTACTTGTTCTGAGATAAATGTGCATCCTTGTTCTGAGATAAATGTGCATCCATCACTGCTTAGCCGAAGATATGGAATTTGCCCCTGACCAAGTAGTGTTCTAAAAGTGCGTCACAAACATAACGACACCATGACTATCAGCCCTGTAACCCTCTGGTGTTGCTATAGCTCAGTACATTTACACAATTTGTGTCTAGTACTTCTTGAATGGAAATGTACTAGAATTAAATCATGTCAAATCTAAAGCCCCGCTCAGCATTTCAACCAAATGCACAGACAAAAGTAATTAAAAATTGCTTAAGGGATTTTTGCACAGACACAATTAAGACCATACTTATAAGCTCCTGGGATGGGATTTCCGCTATGAAGGAAGGAACAATCAAATATGTGCAAACACAACCAAAGCCAGACTTGAAAGTGTAAATGGGCCTAATCACAGCACATTTTTGGAACAATACTAAAATGTGACACAGCCACAACCTTACAATCATCAGGAGGTGGATTGTGAGTGCATGCTATGTGTAAGTATAACTTATATAACTAGAAGTGCTAGGACTGGAGATTCTAACGGAAGAGCTAGGTCTTTAAGAGATTCCTGGAGGTAGAGAGGGACACCACTGCTCTCTTAGTCACTTGGAATATCATTCCAGCTGCGGAGAAATGAGACAAATGAATTTGGATTGTCTTGTGCAAGGTGATGACAGTACCAGTCAGACAGTATTCCCTGGTAGACAGAGTCGATTACAAGTCTTATCACGCTACCTCAGGCCCAACAATGAACATCTCAAAGCCTCAAGTCCTGCCCATTAACATCTCTCCAAAGGAAGTAACAATGTGAATAGGTTTGTCAGCACCACCTGAGGGCTGTTTCATCAACCCTTAAGCAGATCAACCATAAAACTGCCATAATATGGAATTGGAATAGATTCACACAAAGCATAATTTATCAATGGTGTATTATTAATTTTTTTCTGTACATCTAACCTAGCCCTGCCCAGACAAGATTAACTCTGCCATTTATCATTGCCTTATTATGTCAGCCAACTGTCATTCCAAACAGGCCTTGGGACAGGGAAATTCCAGTATGAAGGCATTAATGAGCAAACACAAAAACAAGAAAAGCATCTCCGTTGGATGCTGACACAGGGTTCAGTTGAAACCACACTGCATTCTACAGTGCTGTCTAATGAGTCATTAGCCCTACAGTAGTGAAGGGGTTTCCAAACCTTTCCATGCATAAACCCCCTAATTCAGTTCTAATCAACATCTCCCTACTCCATAATATCTAAATCTACCTGCTAAAATTCTACCTGCAATATGAGTAGCAAGATAGAAACACTGAGTGCCCATTTTCATTTATGTATTACTGTGTCATCAACTGCAATCACAATTTGATTGGATTTTGGATATTGAAGGCACCATAAAAGGTATGCTGTGTAAAAAATTGGGTGTAAGGTGAAAATGCAATGCCAAGATGCTACCATATGGCATTTGGAAAAATTAATTTCCCCCCTATTTCAGTCAGGCCCAAATACTTGACACAGCCACAGTGTCCCATCAATGTCTGATAAGAAGAAATACATTTGTTTACTGTACGTACTACATAAGCTTTCTTGTTTGTAGGGCTTCATGTTCCATCCGGCACACCATATAAAATTATTTTCATTACAAATTATTCTTCCTTGGAACTATGTACAGCTAAGGGCTTATAACTGCCTGGCTGATTGGCAATCTTTCACACTTCTTATAAGTTCATCATTTCTCATAATTGCTCTAACACAATCAGAGTTTGTATGCCAGCAACCACACAAACACACTCAGCCAAAGGATTTAAGTCATATAAACCATCAAAGATTATCAGAAGTAGCCTACCACATTTGAATCCCACCACTCCGTTACGGCCGCTTTGAATCTGCACAATCTGTTTAAAATCGAAAAGAGAACCCTTTCCACCCAACATAATACACATTAACTGCCATTACAAACAGTTTAAAGCCCAAAATAAGCCTGTTTTAAACAAGAATAAAAACTTAAAAGCCCCAGGAAAACACTCCCGAAGTAAGTGTTCTTCTACGATCACTCCAAAACCGCAGCCTCTTGGACAGGAAGTTTGGTTATGATTAATATATAACAACAACTGCACCAATGAACAACAACAACAACATCAAACATTATTGTTATTATTACTAAATGTTTGTTATTTCAGCTTTGGTGTCGATTCACTCAGTTGACCACACATGCAATTACTGCAAGAGTCATTCTATGGACCGTCTTCCAGAAAATTAAGGCAATAACTTCTGTGACTGTTGTTATTATTGTTATTAGGCCTATTATTATTATTATTATTATTATTATTATTATTATTATTATTATTATTATCATGTTAAACATGTTTTCATGACATGGGTCTTTAGGTCCATAAACAGTAGTGGAGTCTATGGCAGATGTCCATGGATCTGACAGCGACCGACATCTTCAAAGCGACGGGAGGAGACGCTTCCACACCCGCTTAATGAGCTAATTGCTCCCAGAGTGCCTATTTTTGGGTAGCTCAGCAACCACTGGGCTTTTTATGCTCCGATGTTGTTACTGGGGGTGACCGAGTTCTCCATCCTTTGTAGAATCTTTTAAAAGTTCTATTCTTTTTTTTTCTTTCTCTTTTCCATTGTCCCTATTGTTGTTGTTGTTGCAGTCTCGGAGTCAGGAGAAAGGATTGAGTGGGCAGTGTAGTGTGTTCACTGTTCTTGGCTCTCTTGTCTGCAGAGAATTTGGTGTTAAAGCCGTTGTGCTTATGGATAGATAACTAGGGTGTTAAGCATTCCACTAGTGCAATGTTGGCTTGAGGGAACACTCAACTCCCTGTCTGAAATACCCATGTCTGATTATTACACATGATTTCCTGCCTAATCTCAGCTGGGAAGAGGGTGAGGGTGTGGTTGTGGGTTGACTCAACTTTTTACAAGATATAGACTACAACACTGTTGTAGAAGCAAAAAAAAAAAAAAGTTTTAATGATTTATCGTTTCCAACAAAATATTTTCCAGTGTAAATGTCTTGTTGGTCTATACTGTACTTTTTATACAAGGGAGTTCAGAAATGGCTATAGGACCCCATGTTTACATCCCCACACATGCTGCGTTTGTCTGTTCGTTAGGGTCAGACTTTGGAACTTTGAAATACAGGGGCCAATCCTTGTGTATTTCACACTATGTCTGCAGACATTGCCACCACAGTCAGACTGCTCAGGCTGCTTAGGGTTGGCGGCAGTAGCTTTCCAGCACCCACACATGGCAGGTGCCAAACCCCAGAGATGTGTTCTGGGCAGAAAGGGCAGACCACTACTGAAACTACATCAACTCAAGCTGCCATATAGATTGGAAGCATATGGGTTGTCTGAAATACTTACTTTCTCCTGTCTTCTTTTTCCCTGTAAGATTTTTTTTTTTTTTTTCATTTCTTAAAATTATTTAATCATGTTTTGGAAAATTTCTAGCCCAATTTTACCCATCCCTGAGAATAACATGAAAAATTCCAGTTCCAAAAACCTACTAACCTTACAGTATACCACCACCTTTAATTTATGAGGACTATGGAGATCGAGAGAGTCAACTAGAGTTCAGCTGAATGATTAATGGGGGTACTACTAACTGTTGCATCGGTGCTGTAATATTGGCAATACTCATAGAGAGGGGGTTAGCTTAGGCATGAGTAAACTTTTTAAAGAGCGTACCCTACAACCATACAATTAAGCTTCAGACGGAGTTCCCCATGATTATTTAAGCGCGTCTGCTTGCTTGCGTCAGTTTCCAGTTTGCCAAACCACCAGCTGATGCCAAAAACGTGTTCGGGATAAATATGATACAGAACTTGTACCTGTGGACAATGCATTTTTTTTATATGAAAGAGACATATGATGAGTCACTGTTTTGTAATGTAGCCGCATAATTACATATTTGTAAAATCACTTTGTCTGGGCAAAATCACTCCTTGTTTTTCTTAGAAAGTGTGAATAGTGCACTACCATGCCATCATACCAAATAATAATAAAAAGATGATGTCGTTAAAGATGACCTCATAAACTGAACACTCACTCTCGTTCACATTTCCGTATCAGCACACGTTTGACTTGCCAATGCCAATCCGTTAATTTATCCCGGGACGACCCAGTCAGTGCCAGCGAGAGCAGTTCCCGCCTTCACACTACTTGCGCAGGCCCGTCCCTCCCTGCTTCCGCGGAACCACTGTCCAGGGATAAATACCGCAGTCAGTCAAGACCACGGAACCATTCCTCGCCATTTAACCAGGGATAACACAACGAAAAGACGAGAGGAAACATATTTTCCTTGCTGCATATCACCGTGCTTTACAAGGTAAGAACCCAAACTGTTCGTAAAACTCTTTTTAGCTTTTTAGAATTGGACCGACATCATCATTCATGTGTTCTTATAGGCTAACATGTCACTTGCGGCTTAATGTTTTGGTTTTGATTTTGACATTGCATGTTGTCCGTGCTATTGATTGTTGATTGAAGTTTGTTGATTTGGTTTTATAGTAAGCATCGTTTGGCAACCCAGTGGTCAGTAGTTTGCTGCCGGATGCTGCCGCAGTGTAAAATGCATATTTTGTTGTTGCAAAGAGGATCAGCTTTGGTTAGCGTGTCTGAGTCTCCAGTATATCATTAGATGACGGCACTCATTCTAAATCACTTTCCGTTACTTACACAGGCCACGCAGGCTAAATCTATCCACATTATGCCTTTCTGCAGATAGCGTCACTTTAATAGATAAGGTTTTTACGCAGCACTGAACGTCGTGTAAAAATGATAAATTAAGAACAACCTACATCAGAACATCGTTCAGTTGTACTGTAGATCAGAGTACTTCAGGGTATGGCCCCAGTGTGAGATAAGTGGGCCAGGGATGGATTTATTGGGGGTAAATAAAAGAAGTGGAGTTGAATAGCAGTTGGAGCATCCTTTGAGATGCTTGAGTGGCTCTGAGTCAGTGGTCGATGACGCTATGACGGACCTTCTTGTTTAGAAGAATAGGAGGCTGTTTGTAACACAACTTTGTGTGTGTGTGTGTGTGTGTGTGTGTGTGTGTGTGCTTGTGTGTGTTCATGCATGTGTGTGACTGAGTGTGAATCACATTCACAAATAGACACCTGTTCATTCATTCCTTCATTCTTCTGGGGGGTCCCCCTTCCGTTGGGTCTCTCTCTCTCTCTCTCTCTCTCTCTCTCTCTCTCTCTCTCTCTCTCTCTCTCTCTCACACACACACACACACAGACACACACTCTTGCTCATTCTTCCTCTCTCTCCCTGTTAGACTTAGTTCCTCTCTCCCCCTCTCTCTCTCTCTCTCCTCGCACACTCATTCCCAGCTAAGTAAACAGACATAATTACCCGTGTACTGACCAAAGAGCCCACTGCAGCCACGGCACAATGAATTTGGAAATTCCACTTGTGAGTGGCCTGTGCAAAGGCACAGAAATAGAGAGAGAGAAAGGGGGAGAAAGAAAAGGAAATAGAGAGAAAGAGTGGGAGAATGGAGAACAGGAGAGACTGAGGAAAAGAGAGATGGAAGGGGGATTGGGGGGGGGGTGGTAAAAAAGGAAGCAATTGAGAGTGTGCGTAACTTCCCTTGTTTGTCAAAGAGTGATAGTGTGTGTGTGTGTGTGTGTGTGTGTGTGTGTGTGTGTGTGTGTGTGTGTGTGGGAGAGGGCTTTGGGCTTTCAGTGAGTTTGCCCCTTCAGGAAGTACATAGACAAAAAGGCTAATAAGTTTAATATGATAAGATCCTCGAGCTTGCTTCATGCAATACACACCTTCCACACACACACACACACACACACACACACACACACACACACACACACACACACACACACACACACACACACACACATATTCATGTGTTAGAGGTTGTGTTACAGGCTGTGTTAGAGAAAGATAACAATAGGGTATAGAGATCAAGGTCAGCTTTGGACACATACAGGGTCAAGCATGTACGCACACGTGGGCGCACACACACACACACACACACACACACACACACACACACACACACACACACACACATTCCTGAATGGCTTTGCCCAGGCTCTCCGTGGTGTGTTCTCTATGGGGCTC
>JAODXP020000019.1:3410580-3433080 GCA_027497455.2 Sardinella longiceps | reverse complement strand
CACCCACACAAACTCACAGACATATGGAGCACCACTCACACACAATTCTCTGTTTATCTCTATAGAAACCCTGACGGTGATCTGAGCCCCTGGTGTCACACCTACAAGGGCAACAGGCTGACCTGGGAGCTCTGTGACATCCCCAAATGCCGTAAGTACCCCCCTATCTCCATAGTAACGGCCCCGTGACCCCCAGCTTGTGGTCATTATGGTCTGTCTCGCCAGCGATGACTGTGTTATTGTGTGTTTGGTGAATTATGTTATTGCATCAACATCCAGCTGCCTTCAACTACAGTGACTAATGACACGTAATTCATCTTAATTACGTCATAAAACATAATGACCTAAAGATGGGATCAGAAAGAGAGAGCGAGAGAGACAGAGAGAGAGAGAGGGTAGAGAGAAACAATAAAGCAATAGAGCGAAAGGCTGATCAGTTACTGTAAGAGACTGATAGAGGGGAAGAATGAGTAGAGATACATACACAGAGAGAGAGAGAGAGAGAGAGAGAGAGAGAGAGAGAGAGAGAGAGAGAGAGAGAGGTGCCATATGAGTGTATGACTGCATCCTCTATGTGACATGCTACACGAACACTCTTATGCAACCAGGGCCCCAAGTAATACGTCCCCATAGCAACGTTTATTGTTTACCCCCCTCCCCACACACACACACACACACACACACACACACACACACACACACACACACTCCACCACACCCTTGTGCCTCATTCAGAGTACTTATGAGGCCCCAAACTAACTCCTTTAGCCCCCATGGAGGGATACAATGTTGCGGTTAGATTGTGGCGCCAGGCATACAGTATTTCGCAACCCCTTACCCTTATTACTCCGTCCTCCCTCAAAACACTGATTAATCCCGCTCACTATGGCTCCAATGAGGATGTTGTGGTCAGGTCTGGTCTTACGGAGCGGATCTTACGCGTCACTCACTCATCTCACGCCTGAATGTGTTTGACCGTGACCAAGTGTGTGAGCTCTCGCATGCAAGGGGTGTGTGTGCCATATGCGAATGATGTCAATAGTTAACCAAATGCAGGTGTATTGGAGTGTGTCAGACTATGTGTGTGTCTCAGAGACTGTGTGTCTATGTGTGTGTGTTTGTGTGGTTGCATATGTGGTTGATTGAGTGTGAAACAAAGTAAATATTGGAGAGAGGCCCTTGTTATTGAAATTGAGGGTCTGGCGTTTAGCTGGCAGGCTAAGACTGTTAAATAACTACAGCTGTCAGGAGCGGCCAGCTCACTCTGACTTCATAGGTCAGTCATTAAGCTAGTGCATAATTTCACAATTTCACAAGGCTTCCATTCAATTCAGAAATTACAATTGAATTTGAATTTAATTCAAACTTGACAGATGACTGACTGTTGGTGTGTGTGTGTGTGTGTGTGTGTGTGTGTGTGTGTGTGTGTGTGTGTGAGAGAGTTAGGAAACATAAAGAGAGGTGTGTATTTATTACTGTTTGCGTTTGGTTAACAGCCAGGAGCTCCTCCACTGTCACCGCTGTCAGACCCAAACCTCCAACCACTCTCGGACCACGAGCACCAACCACCAATAACAACAACAGAGGTATTTGTCCTTTTGTGTGTTTTTTTTGTTTGTTTGTTTTGTCTGTGTATGTGTGTGTGTGTGTGTGTGTGTGTGCATGACCATCTCTCTTCCTCTGTCTCGTTTAGTCTCTGAATTGATCTCAATCTCTCTGTTTCTAATCTCTACTGTCTCTAATCTGTGTATGTTTCAATGGGAGCATAATAATGAAAAACTCTGGTATAAGTGCATTGCATCATAATATGAGCTTTTCAACAATCTTTAATATCAGCGTATAAAATCTGGACTTTGGTCACTCTGCATAATGGGGGATTTTCTCCCCTCCCCCCTGCGAAAATAGAACATAGAACTTTAAAAATGTTTGGACCTCTTGTAGCCTCTCTGGCTTTACTGGTGTAACCACATTGTAAACCATCATCCATAACAGTGAGATTGGGCAGTTATATACCATCTTCTGACTTCTATACCATCTTCCTCCTCCTCCTCTTCCTCAGGAGCATGTGGTCAGCGGGCTGCCCCAGGCTCCTCCTCTGACTCCGCCCCCTCATTCCGTATCCATGGAGGCAAGCAGAGCGACATCAAAGACCAGCCCTGGCAGGCGGCCATCACGGTGTACCGGCCACGCTCTCGAGTCTACACCTTCCTCTGTGGCGGCGTCCTCATCGACTCATGCTGGGTTCTGTCCGCTGCACACTGCTTTCAAGAAGGGTGGGTGTCATACTCATTTGTGTGTGTGTGTGTGTGTGTGTGTGTGTGTGTGTGTGTGTGTGTGTGTGTGTGTGAGAGGAACCCCATCAACACCTCCTTTCAGGATGGTTGTATAACATGAGTTGTGTGTGTGTGTGTGCATGTGTGTGTGTGGAGAGAGACAAAGAGGCATTGTCTTTTACTAATGGCTGTCTATATATAATGTATGTTTACATGTGTGCGTTTCTGTTTGTCTAGTTTTTCTGCCGGCAAGGTGCAGGTGACTTTGGGCCGGACATTCCGGCTAGAGAACTCCACTTCAGATCAAATATTTGACGTGGAACAATACTGGACCCATGAACAGTACAAAGAAGAAACCTTCGACAACGATATCGGTGAGACAAACACACACATGCTGAAAATTGAATGCAGAAATCTAGTGTCGTAGCAACATTATCACAAAACTAACATGGTTTTTAGTAGTGTTTATATAGGTGTTATGCAGCATGTTATAACAGTAGTTGAGTAGAGTAGTTGTAACAGAGTAGTTATAACAGTTTTGTAGTTTGTGTAATAACACTATGTCTGTTGTGTTGATGGCAGTCTTACTGAAGCTGAAGAGTAACGAGAATGGCCTGTGTGCCATCAACACTCCAGAGGTGTTACCCATCTGCCTCCCCGACCCCAAACTCCAGCTGCCCGATTGGACAGAGTGTGAGATCTCTGGCTACGGCAAAGATCACGAGTGTAAGAACACAATGTTACATGTTTGCTCTTTGTGTGTGTGTGTGTGTGTGTGTGTGTGTGTGTGTGTGTGTGTGTGTGTGTGTTTGTGTGTGTGGTTATCTATCATGACAGACACAATGTTGCATGTTTGCTCTGTGTGTGTGTGTGTGTGTGTGTGTGTGTGTGTGTGTGTGTCTACATAACAGACACAATGTTACATATTTGCTCTGTATGTTTTTGTATGTGGGTGTGTGTGTGTCTATATGAATGCATGTATTTGTACAGTGTGTTTCTGTTTCTAAATACTAAATACTGTTTCTCTCTGTCTCTCTCCCTTAGTCTCTCCATTCTACTCTGAGCGAGTGAAGCGAGGGCATGTCCGACTCTGGCCAAAGGACCGCTGTGTGCCGGAGAAGCTGTCCGGTCGGGAGGTCACTGCCAACATGCTCTGTGCTGGAGACACCAGAGGACTGGACGACGCTTGCAAGGTGAGTCCAGTGATATATGTAGCCTATGCTATGATGATGATGAAGTACATGTACTGTACGTGATACAGTATACTATTAGTACTATTACAATACATATAGTAATAACATAACATTATACTACATATAACATCAGAGTAAATATCTAATAAATATGTGTGTGTGTGTTTGTGTGTGTGTGTGTGCAGGGCGACTCTGGTGGTCCTCTTGTGTGCCCCAGTGATGGCCGCATGACTCTGATGGGACTGATCAGCTGGGGAGACGGCTGTGGCAAGCCCGACACGCCGGGAGTGTACACACGCGTCACACACTACATCGACTGGATCAACAACAAGATGAGGAGCAACTGAGAACACACACATGCACACAGAGACTTTTTACAAACACACAAACAAACACACACACACATGTACACACATTTGTGTCCAAAGAACGATCTGAAACCAGGTACAGCCATAGGAGAGTCTGCTCTCTCTGTCTACGGAACTCAACACACACACACACACACACACACACACACACACACACACACACACACACACACATAAACAGACAAACATCCAGAGACCAAGGCCAGTTTCTTCACCCATGCCCCACCCTTGATGCCCAAGTGTCCTTCTTCAGAGACAAAGCTCTGGGCTCCCAGTGTCCAGTCCAGAGCCCAGTAGTACTGTGTTCTTCTGGGGAAACAACTCCCCCTGCTGTCCGACAAGTGTCACACATGTTGCTGTAGCTCTGTCTGTCCTTTTTGTGACGTGGTGGAGGGTGATGCTTGTTTGCAGCAGACAAGACTTTGGAGTGTGTGTGTGTGTGTGTGTGTGTGTGTGTGTGTGTGTGTGTGTGTGTGTGTGTGTGTGTGTGTGTGTGTGTGTGTGTGTGTGTGTTGTGTGTGTTGAGAGAGAGAGAGATAAAGAGAGAGAGAGCATTTGAGAATACAGATGTGTTGCTGAAGCATTCATTGCTTAAAACAAGCCATAGTCCCTAGGCCCATAGAAACCCCTCATAAGCAATAACATGCCTTCAAACCGTTGTCATGAGGAAGGAAGGACCAGAGTCACCTCATCAGTTGTTCTCATCCTCCCAGGGTTGTTGGTGGACCGAGCCTTTTAACACTAAATAGCCTAAAAAGAGAGACCCTCCTGGCAACATACCTATGTCAAGTGTCCTTAAGTAGCCTACATAACCCTTAAGTAGCCTACATAATACTTAGTAATTAGTAATACAGTAGCATACGTACTACTTAAGTGCACAAGTATGGACCAGATATACTTGGGAGAATGTTGGGTCTCATTAGAAAAGTTTGTACTTAAATAGTAATCAAGGATTCGTCCCTATTGCTCGGCTGTGAGCATTCAGGAAGTTTGCTAGTTTGCTAATCAGGTGATGCCTGATACAGCTGTACAGGGCTTCTCTTAGGTCTTAGGGAGTGTTCAAACTGAACACGGTTTTCACTTCAAAAACATAAAGGTTATAAAGTAGTGAGTGACAAAAACAATCAAGGTTGCAACTGATAAATGTACATCTTGTTGCCACGACCGCATAGATTTGGATAAACCGCTAACTCCCTGACTTAGCTATGACTGGCAGCTTGGCAACAACCCATTGTTGAAGGAAACCACAAAAGTTAAACTATTTTTTAACTTAGCGCTAATATACTTTAGTCGACTTGCTTCTTTTTCACCTTGCTCATAGCGACACAAAGTGCGTAGCATCAGTCATGTTGAAACTGTATGACTGTATTTGACCATATGGAGGTGAAAAAAGCTTGTCAGTCTGAATGGCGAACTTAATCAGCCAAGCTTGTGCTTTATTGCTTCCGTGCCTGTATCTCTCACTTTCTCTCCTGTGCAAATCTCCTGGCTCTTTCGCTCTGAGGGGTCTGCTGGATCGGATCCTTAGGGACCAGGTTGACACCTGGACCAGGTCTTGCGCTGACCTCTTAGCCCAATTATCAGAACCAGGACTGGGTCCAGACCTGTATCACGGTTGTTGGTGCTGTGCTGTCTCTCTGTAGTCTCAACACAGAAGCACTTAACTGTGGTAGCGCCTTGCTAGGCCAGACTTGTCTGAGGCAATAAGGGGTAGGAACTTTCACAACTTGGAGACAGCTGTTCGAACATGTGGACTATTATAAAACCACTAGGCTTTATAGTTTATTATTATTATTATTATTATTATACATCTCTTACACATTTTAGCCAAAGACTTTTATGCTACCCTCTGAGGTCCTCTTCCCCAGCCATTGGTATCTGAAATTGAGTTAGCATTACCAGTGGCATGAGATGCTCTTCTAGATCCCAACCAGCATGTTGTCCACTTTGCACTGAGGTTAGATGGCATAGATGTCTCCAGACAAAGCACTAGATATTATGTCTCCCGACAAAACTGCAATGCCTCTCATTCTGAGGCAAATTAAAGTTCAAAAGTCTGAGTGAGTGAGTGAGTGAATGATGGAGTGTGCGAATGACTGGAAAACAATGTAATATTATAACCAAGCTGCAAGTCTGGTTTTGGTGCAAACCCCCTCCCCCCAATTGTCTGTGAGTATAAATGGAATTTTAGACTGCAATTCAACAGAAACTACAGGACTGCAATCCTCTGTAGATACGATACGATTATACTGTATGGTGTGAAGGAAAAAAACAAACTGTACTTAGGAATGGAAATGATGCCCACCATATGCATATAGTAAGTTAATATTTATTGTATGTATTTATAGTCTGTCTCTCAAGTGTGCAATCCTATGCGCATTGTAGTGGCTATCGGCTTTTTTAATTTATTGCATATTTACATCTGTCACCTGACTTCAATGGTATCTCCTATTTTATTTGTCTTTTTTAATAAACCTATTTTATATGTAATCAGCCTTGTGGTTTTCCTTTTTGTCCATGTATGAATACAAGGATACATTTAGATAAATAGTACAGAAGTGTTAAAAATTGTATGTATCTATATTGTGTTTTAGATGTCAGTTTGTGCCAAATAACTTGCTGTTGTATAATTAGTTATGCATGTCATAAAATATAACTGGATTAAAATCCTAATTAGAAATTAAAAAATGGGACTGGCAAGCCATCCTATAACACTGAAATGTATAGTCTGGCATCGATACAGTAAAGATAGAACTCAATCGAGGGCGGAACTGGCAGTTATCTTACAAACTGCCTCTGCACGCAATAGGACAATGCTATGACCAATCAGAGCAATGAACAAGATGTAAACACCAATTCAAAAGGTCGTTGTTTTTCAGCGAAGCCCACCCTACGACTCTCTAAGCACAAAGAACATTGTGATTAGTGAACACCAATGATGTTTGACCAATCAAATTCCCTCTGGCTTACTTGATGTAGGCCTACAGATTGTACAGGCAAATTTATTATTAAATAGGGTACAGTATGTTTAGATTTCCAACTCTATGACCAAATTTAAGAAAATTCTTAGGAAGATACTGGTGAATGGGAACAGTTCTGTCTTGAGACTGCCTTGGGTTCAAAGACTGGAATTAGCTTTTCTCCCCATTCTCATAACAGAGAGTAAACACGTCTCTATCACGTTTTTTATTTGGGCCTGTAAGTTGGTTTTCGCAAAAGCATCACCTGGGTAATATACATAAACAAAGGTCCTTTGAAAACATTGTGAAGTAGCCTATACTGTACTTCTCACAATTTTTTTGTTTGGTCCCAAACATTTTTGTTTTATTTATTTGTTTTGTGCAAATGCATCGGCTAAGAATGTAAATACAAACATAAACAAGGCTAATTGCGTCCTGCATCACTTACTTCATCTTTATCCACTGGACTGGATCCAACTCCTCTGTGAGATAAATTGGGGATAACGGTCGCCAAGATTACCTGATAGTTGGTGCTAAATGGCTAACATTTTCGGCCCTTTGTTAAAGCCTTGGTATCTGTTGTCCCCCTTATCAGCTGGTTGCAAGTCACACGTCACGTGTATGTCTTTAGACAATGAGAACGTGTGAGTAAACATAAAGTTTGGTTTCAAAAGAGCCTTTAAAAGAACCTAACCTGTTCAGCTGCTGTACTATTTTCTTTGGATACTGACCAAAGCTTGATAACAGACCATAACAGCTGATCCCATCGTTGTTTTCTAGTCCATTTTTCCGGAGGACAATAGATTTTGAGAGACTGTCAGGCTTTATTAGATTCATGTAATCTATGGAATGTCATCGCTACTGGCATCAAATTTTTTACTTAAAAGTGATCTTGATGAGACAGACTGATAACATCCATTCAATATGGAGCTTTGTGTTCTCACAGCTAGAGCTTGTCATTTCTTCCCCTTCAAGACAAGGCAGTGTCAGAGATCAGTTGTTATTTTCCATGTTCTCTTTTACCAGACATCTGTACTAATTTTGCACTAAGGTCTTGTAATGTGTCACAACCTATGATAATGTGTCATAGGAGTGACTATGAAGCTGATATTCTAACCAACAGCAACAAAGAAAATATAATCTTACCTTGTGTCCCTCTAAGACTCTCTCCTATAACTCTCAATTGAGAGAGAGAGAAAGAAAAATTGAAAATTATACCAGGTATACCCAAGCCTGTTCCCTCCAGTAATCATGAATTCTCCTGGATCCTCTGCATGCAAACTATTTTATTTGTTCCACTGTGCACACTGTTGAGTAAATCATCAAAGAAAGAAAGAAAGAAAGAAAGAAAGAAAGAAAGAAAAAGCATCACCATCATTAACTGGATCTCTCTCAGTGCTGCCCTCTGAAGGCCAAGGTAAGACTTTCCCTTTGTTGACAGGCACTGAAAGGCCTTTTGTTTTTGTTGGGCCTGGAGGCTTGCTCACATGGTTGGAGACGGCAAGGGTGCAGACCAGACAGTACACAGGATATGCAAAAATGTACTGCCTTTGCAATTGTACTGGGGGCTTGCAGGCAAACCACTAACGGCCACATCAATCAGAGATAACCCAAGCCATACTGCACCACTGTTGGAACGATAATGACATGAACAAATATTTGACTTTCTCCTTTGATGTGTGTGTCTATATATGATGTAATTAGTGCTGTCAAAAACAATGCTTTAAAAAAAAAACCTTACCTGACATGCACTATGCTCAATTTAATTGTTAGGCTGTCAAGTCAAGACAGATCCTTTAGGTTCACTCCTGTATGTCCAACAACAATGGAAGGTGAAGTAAACATGGAGAGCCTTGGAGGACATTGTCCAAAAACTCTCCTTGTCCTTCCAAGTCTTGGCTGCATTCTCTCCCCTGACGTTTTCCATATTGGCATTGATTAGCCTGTTGCGGATCTTAAAGAAGATATCACTTGATGTTTGTGGAGTCAAGTAGGGTTAGAGGATATGTGTGAATTGGCCCATTTGAGAAGAACAGAGTTTCCTAATTAGCATCAGGGACTTACCAGAGCAAAATAAGAATGCAACCTAGGCCTCCCCTACTGGCGGAGATGTGTTGCTATTGAAGATGATTAGTACTAGAATTTTTTTTTTGGATTACTCAGCTTATTTTCACCTCTGCCAGGGAGGTTATGTTTTTGCCTGTGTGTGTGTGTGTGTGTGTGTGTGTGTGTGTGTGTGTGTGTGTGTGTGTGTGTGTGTGTGTGTGTGTGTGTGTGTGACAAAATAACTTGAAAAGTACTGCACGGATTTGGATGAAATATTCGGATAACGTGTGTTTTGGGACAAGGAAGAACTAATTCGATTTTGGTGGCGATCGGTGACCCTGAACACCAGCTGTGACCACATTGTCTTGGCGGAGGTCTGGTCTTTTCTGTTTTTTTAATTTTAATATAATAATGCATAACATACAGTATTTGCCTTCCCATCTCTCTCTCTCTCTCTCTCTCTCTCTCTCTCTCTCTCTCTCTCTCTCTCTCTCTCTGTGTGTTTGTGGTTGTGTATGTATGGAGTCCCTGCCCAATGATGGAAATTCAAGTAAGAAAGAATAATTGAAGCTCATCATCAAAAACTTGCACAGCTGTGTTGAAAATATAAGATCTGTATTTGAAAATGTGTGCCATCCTCTCCTACAGACGAAGTGATAGTATTGGAAAAGGAGAAAGATTTTGCTTTCTAGATATTATTTGTGTGTGTGTGTGTGTGTGTGTGTGTGTGTGTGTGTGTGTGTGTGTGTGTGTGTGTCCTTGTCTACCACCACTTTGTAACCAAAATTGTTAACAATAAGAAGCAAAAGCAAAAGCATATGTCAAGTAAAAGACCATAGTATTTATTTGTAATGTGCTGTAAGAATTATTAAAATCCTTCATTTTTGCTTGTGTTTACAAGTATTCCAAACAACATAGACTTGCATTCAGAATTAGACCTGTATTCACAACTAGGCTACAGTTCAAATTTAAGATGAAAATGGAAAACGTTTCAGTTGAAGGTAAAGTGCACATAAGAGATCCCCAAAAGCACAAACAGCATTTGCGTCCGGCCTGAAAAGGAACTTCCGTGGCCCTGTGTTGTGTTTACACAGATGTGACCCCACGCAGCACCTCAGCCAGCTGCTGAAGCAGGGGGAACGCCAGCACCGCCATCAGGAGAGTTGGGGAAGTGATCACGGATGCTCCGGAGGTACAGAACCAGGAGTCACAGCTGCAGAAGGGAAGAGACAGAAAGAGGTTATGAGGAGAAAATTGCACAAAACATTTCAACACAGGATCAACAGAACAATACTTGTGACGTTTCAATATCATAATCTCATCACAACATCATTACATACAGCAACCACTTTTTTTACATACATAATCTCATCAGTACATAACCTCTTAAATTAAAGCCACTGCTGTAGTAGAAATCTACTGTACTTATGGCCTGTCGTATTGCCTGTGTCCTGTTCATTATCTGTATGTCTGCAATTCCATCGTTATGGAGGTGACATTTGCATGCATTATTGATGAACAAAAGGCCATATAACCTCTGAAAGCACTGAAACACAATTTCACTATTTCACAATTTTGTTAATTTTCATATGCAAACTCCATGGCTGAATGCTGAATTCAGGCAATCACAAAAAATGAATATCATGATTTACACCATAAAAATATGAGCCTTTCAATTTTCGTTATAGGCATGACAAGAAATGGCCAAGCTCTTTGGGAGATTACAGTGAAGTTCCTATGAAGTCTGTGAAGTTTATATTATAAATAATGGAATAATATAATATTATTCCATTCATAGCAAACAAGACACCTGAGTGAACACAGAAATTTAATGTAAATGTCAAAATAATTGGTTTTGAGTTATTTATGGAAAACTGGCGTTATGGGCGATTTGTGTTATGGATGTGGCATGTCTGAAATGGCCTTTCAAAAGGTCTTGGTTGCCAAAGCTAAAAGAAACAAGACTTACGGTTCACGGGGATCCTCAGTCATCCAAGGATCCCTAGTATAATGAGGGTCTTCACTCTCTCGCCATGGCTCTCCAGTATGATCAGGTTCGCCGCTGAGATGACAGAACAGACAGACCAATCAATACCCAATATGCAATGCAATCACTTTAACAAGAAACAATGAAGTAAGTATAACTATTATGTCAACAGAAGCATATAACTAAGACAAGTAAGACTGTCACTGAATATAAATTATAATTGGGCTGAACTGAAGAGACTTACGTCATCATAGGATCACTGGGAGAGAGAGAGAGAGAGAGAGAGAGAGAGAGAGAGAGAGAGAGAGAGAGAGAGAGAGAGAGATGGTGATTAAGATGCATTCAAATGAGATCTACAAGACACAGTAGGCTACTTCTGCATTGTTGTATATGTGCCTTTCAGAAAAGTAATAGTATTTAAACCTCAGACACAGCAGGGGTATTGAAGAAAAAATCAGGTGTCTCAACAAAATATATGAAAAAGCCAGTTTGACACCATTAGTTAGCTAAACTTAGCATCATTGTTAAAAGTGGATGGCTTCACACTCTTTGAGTTGACAGCAAATAAGATGAAAAATATCTTAATGTTGCCAAATTCCATTCACAATCCTTTTAATAGACACAACATGATATGGTGTGCAGGCTTAATTAAAGTTAAAAAGTGTCTGATCAGTTTGATCATAGCACCACCACCCCTGTGAAGAATGAAGAAAACAAATCAGAGAGGCCTACCCGGTTGGCGCTGGTCCTGCAAATAGAAAGAATATGTTACTTTTTGAAAATCATTATCAAAACAGGTCAGACAGACAGTAGTCTGAGTCTGAATTTTATTCCGCGTTTGTTCTTGAATATAAATTAAATTTCAAATTGCAGTTTTTACATTAGTTTAGTGTCTTAATTTTTCATCCTTATGTCCTGGGTTGGCATTGTTATTCCATTTTCTGAGTATTTGACCAAGGCAACTGTCAATATTGTTCTGATCTCACATGGTCTCCTCCTCACGGTCATCCATATCACGTCAATATCGGCAAAATCAAAACTTTTTTGGTGGATTACAGACAGTTTGCGACAAATGTTTTGAGCACAAACATCTCTGAGCAGGTAAATACAAGGATATCTTCCTTGTAGTAGGCAGACTTCTGCTATGTCACTATTGAAATTCCCAAGAAATCTCTATCAAGCTACTGTACAATGTAGATTTGATTTAGATGTACAAACAAATCTGGCCATCAGGCACAGTACAAACAAATCAGGCCAAAGGAATCCAATTGGATTTGGACTGATATTGTTATGATATAATGTCTGTAAATTTGTCACAAATGCCTACCACTAATGTACAAATGGTTCCAAACATTTTTATCTGTTATCTGTAGGCTCACCTTGTGCATTGACTGCAAGCAGGAGACACAGAGAGGCGACAGCAAGGAACAGCTTCATCTTGATTGTGTGGAGATGCAGACGTTGTGAGAATGTGTGACTCTAACCTGGACGAGCGCAGGGTTTTTTATGCAGGTGAGGTGTGGTGGCGAGTCGTGCGTGCCTGCCCACCTGCCTTTTCACCTGCTTTTCATTGAAAGCCCTACAGTATGTTTGAACGCTGGCTTCTGAAAGGAATGTGACTAAGTGACTTGCGTTCACATTGAACTGGTCATCAGACAAAAGCCACCATTCGGGCAAAGGTTGCAGAACTGGTTATCAATGTATTCCTTTAGTTAATTGCATAATATTAAATGGAAAGCCTTTTGAAGGATTATAAGGTGTCATTTAACAATAGTGGCAAGCTATTTTGCCTCATGCTACCGCCCTTTATCTCCCACATATATGCCCTCATCTTCTATTAATATCATTCATTAACTGATTCTGGTGATCCTAAATGCAATATTTCCTGTTTGAAAATGATTTAAAAATGATGTGTTTTTACTTGTAATAGTGCTGGTAATATTAACTCTATAACTCAATGGATTGTTTTTAAAAAAATCAGTATGGTTCCACTTTCATGACATGTATGATGCTCAATTTCAGCTAGAGTATGGCGAGGCTATCAAGGCAAACTAGATAAATACTGTTAAATACTTGCTCCTGTTTGTCCAACAGCAGAGGGTGAAGTAAACATGCATCAAAGAGGTCTTCCGAGTCTTGGTCGCATCTCTCCCCTGACCTTTTTCATTGACATGGATTTGCCTATTGTGTAGGCTTGGCTATGTGGTTGTTAAGACTTGATGTTTGGGTTAGTCGGGTGTTTGGGTAATCAGTGGGGGTGCGGGAAAGGTGGGAATTGCCCCATTTGAGAAGACCAATGCTAGCTAATTAGCATCAAGGTCTTACCAGGGCAAAATAGGAGACATTGTATCCATCCAAATTCTTACTGGAGGAGATGGGTTGCATTTAAAGGTGATTAATCATGATTGATTATGGGAAAAATCATGAATCATTTGACAGCACTAGTTTTAATAGTGCTTCTAACAGCTTATGAGGAAATTCACAGTTCAACAAACAAAAAACAAAAACAAAACAAAAAAAAATAATGAAAATAATTTAAATGTCTTTCATATGCATGCATCATCCTCAATGTCCTCTCATAACACATTAGGAAAGAGTTCTTCAAATGTGGTTATAGCTTTGAGGATTTGTACCGCAACACTAGCTCGCTAATTTAGGACTTTGGATGGTCCGTGTTTTCCGATTATTGCTGTCCCTCTCTTTGAATCGATTTTCATGTAGTAGGCAGGATGAACCTCATATCTAAATCAAAAGCTGCCAGCTCTTAAAGACTCATTTTCCATGTGTCCTTATTTCTCAAATAAAGTCCTAAATGTCCTTATATAAGGCCCTAAGATAAGAAGACAACAAAACGAAAAAAAAACACAGAACTAATCCATTTGTTCTGTCATCAATTTTGCGTACATTGGACACTGAACAGTTATATGCAGTTGAAAAACAAAATGGCCACTTTGGCTGACAGCCTGATGTTTTTTTGTTTTTTTTTCAACTGCAGACACATCTAGATACTTTACTGAAAAAAAGGCAAAACAAATTCTTTTGATGGGAGGGGAATATCAGGGGGAATATCAGGGATATCAGCCATCCTTCCCTGTCTGATAAAAACATTACGTCTGTCTCAGTTTAGTTGCATAGCTAGTTTGGCATTTTTTTTTTTCAAGAAACGACATGTACTTGTCTCTAGGCCTACTGTTTTGAGTCTAAGCTGGTAAGCAGGGCCGATTCTAGGCATAGACAAACAAGGCGGTTGCCTAGGGCACCAAATATCAGGGGGCATCACAATGCATTTCCTCCCTTTTTTCTTCAGTTTTTCTCTTTTATTTTTAGAAAAGATAGGGCAAAACTCAAATCTGGCCTAGGGCACCAAAAAGGCTAGAACCGGCCCTGCTGGTAAGGATGTAATGCAATGACTTTTAGAGATGATAATGACTAATGTTAAAAGGGCAAAGCTCTTGGGCCATATAATGGTTATGTCAAGGAATTTTGTCACATGCATTTAATTACTGGTGTAATAAAAATGCTGTGTAATGTATAACTGATTTCAGCCTGTTTAATGCAAAGTACAGAAGCGCAGTATGTCAGTATTTAGCTCTTGATGGAATAAAAAAGATTTGGAATGTTCACAAAGGTCATATCTCTAATCAGTTAGTTCATCCAACCAGCCATTAACATAGCTTTAACGCTGAGTCATGCAACAGTATGTTCCAAGACCAGATGAAACTAATTCATCCATGTAGATCTTGACAGACAGGTTCAGAAGCAATTTTTTCAAATGGAAAAAAAAGCCCCCGCGATGGAAAAAAGAAGAAAAGAACCCACAACGTGACAGTGTGTTATGCTTTATGAGCAAACCTGTTCTACCTCCACACCCGTGAAATAGCAAATGATGCTGGGCTGATGCTGATAATCTTCTGGATTCACACATACATCATCCTCATTGCCCTCAGGCAACCTCCATCATGCTTTACACATGTCTAGTCAGATTGACCCTAACCTCACCCACGTCAGATGCAGCGCCCCCTTATTCCTTATTCTTTATTTGGAGCCCCATTAGCTTCCACCAAAGTGGATGCTAGTCTCCCTGAGGTCCACAATTAAAATACACAAAGTACATTAAAACACAAAGTACATTACATCAAAAAATAACAAAATCTAATCAATCACAGCAGCATCAATACATTAGATACAAAAACATGACAAGAGACAGAAAGAAAAAAAAGGGATGACATAGAGAGAGACTAATAATTACCCACAACACATATTTAGAAGGTAGATTTTCAATAACCTTTTGTATAATATGTTGTTCTCTGTTTGTTTGAAGTTTAAGGCTAAAGTATTCCACTTTATAGAAGCCCTAAGAACAGTTTTAAGCATATAATTTGTGCGTGGAGCTGGGGTAACTAAAATAACAGAAGTCACTTAGTGATATGACTATTGCAGGTGCTGATATTGTGCAGGGGCCTCGGGTGCTGATACTGTGTTCATTAAAAGGCATTTCAGGACTGATATTAAAATGATGGACCAACCAGCACCGGGCAGGATTTTTGACATAACTCATCTCTAGCAAACTTACAAAACACATCTAACAGTTACAGTAGGCAATTATGCCGCAGATTGTAGCATTTATGTATGTTTGGAACAGGTGAAAAACTAGAAATTGCGTGGGATCACAGGATGCAATTGGTAGGTTTAGATTTAAGTCCAAGTACATGTAAGGATTTTTGATGACGTCCGGTCTTCTTAAACAACTCTCTTATCAAGCGATATCAGATGCCTGCGCCCAAAGGGACGCTGCATCTGACGTGAGTGAGGTTAGATTGACCCGGCAGAACTATAACACATTAATATTTTTGACATAAAAAAGGATAATGCGTTAATCATAATTATGAAACATTATAACACATTATTACATGTTAACATGAACATGTCATAAAGAAATCATAATATTTTACACACATTTACAGTAGGCCTATTTACAAATGAAGAGTTCAGATGCAAAACCCCCTAAACACCATTTTTGTGAAAACTGAGTTGATGATATTGTGTGAATCCTGTATAAATCTAGAATACTGTATGTAAATGAAATGTTTTTGTGAAAAAATAAAATAAAACCTGCTCCCCGCCGTGTCTAAAATATCTGTTTACAATCAAAACACTGTAAACGCCTGATAAAAAATGGCCTTTTTCTCAAAAAGTGGTCAAGTGGAGTTAGGGGGTTTTGCATCTGAACTCTTCAAATATCCTCAGAGCCTTTCTGTAGAACAAAGACCTCTTCAGCACAGTTTAATCTTTCTAGAACCTATGAAATAGAAGGATATATAAACGTAACATGCAAGCTTTTGTTCCATATCATAATGAATTAGTGTTATTCAATGCAATAGGTCTTTTGCTTTAAAAAAATCATATAACACTATTTCATGTCTTTCAAACAGATCGGTGAATGAGTGAATCTGCATAATGGAATGTTTTGACATGATTTGTTTTTATCAACCATCTAATCATTTATGAATGTATAAAAATTGTGATATTTCATTTTTTTAAATCAAGGTGCCTTTCCTTCCTTACATTCAGTTTATTATATGAGTCAGATTAAATTTTGAGTCTTTCATTTTGGGTCACCTTATAGTAAAGCCCTTAAAAAAACATTTTAAAGTATACTAGGATATAATGTAGGCCTACATGTCTTTTAGCTTGGTCTAGCTAGGTCTTCCTTAATTCACCTTTTTCACCTGGCCGCTATGTTCCGAACGAAAACGAGGCTCGGGTGGTAAAACTAGAGGAAGTGCCGACGAAACGTTAATTTAATTCAATTCAATTTTATTTGTAGAGCGCTCAAATACAGTGCATTGTCTCGCGGCGCTTTACAGGCAGTACGGGAAGCATCCATGAGAAACAGGGGCAAAGAAAAACTCCCTTCGATTTATAAATATAATAACTAATAATTTCTCACAGATGCCGGACAGAAAATCTGCTGCTGGTCCCCTCTCTTACTGTTGGTCAGGTAGAAAGTTGGGCAGATGAGGGGCATCCCATCCCCAGAAGCTACATCTGGGGAAGTTTTACCACCCAAGCCTCGTTCTAGTGCCTCATAGTGACGTAGGTGAAAAAGGTGAATAAGGGAAAAGAAAACAGCATTGAAAAATTGCCTTATGTGTAAGTCTTTCCTGAAAAGCCTGAAAAAACATAGGCATGACATGCATGCCAAAGGTGATTACTTTGACCAGGTGATGATGTGATGCGACACTACTCTGACGAAGGCTGTTTACATTGCCAGTAGGGAATTCCAGTGAGTTTAGGACACATTTTTACCTGTCAAAAATTGAATGCATCGCCATATCTATATTAAACATCTACAGATGAGGGGAATGTTTTATTTATTGCCAGAGTACTGATTGACACAAGATAAATAATAAATAACCTATTACTGAAGGACATAAACAAACTCCTTAAAGATGCTTGTAGGAAAAGGTAGGTAGCTAAAGATGATAATAACTGGAATGGAGATATTCTGGTAGGTCAGGTTGTCTCTGTGTGAAACATCATGGACAAAATGAACTAAGCCATCTGCCAAGCCCATATTTGTCCCAGGTTCAGCCACGTTTTGCCCTACCCGAGTTTATGCCCATCTGTGTGTCCAGGTTAGTACATAATGCCCTACCCGAGTTTATGCCCATCTGTGTGTCTAATACTCTAACTCCACAACAGCCCCACCTCTGGAGATGGCTATAGGCACATATGTGCAGGAACAGTATACGCTGTTCACTGTATGTGTTGACTTTGATTCGGCAAGCAACAAGTCAATTTTTTTTTCTTTTCTGTGGATGTCATGTAGATATTTAATATTTACTGTAAAGGCAATACATACAAGACAGGTATTGTAAGTGTGGGAAAATAGTAAATGCTTTGACTAAATGATGTGTGATGTAATAGTTTGTATACATGCACTCTTGAAGAGAAAGAAGTAAGATTTAATTAAATAAATAGAAATATTATTGACAATTTGCAAGTCACAGCAGTCTATTCACAGAAGCGCCCTCAAGTAAACTTTTAATTTAGCAAATATAATGGGATCTATCCTTCTCGTCTGATCTATGTGTTGCTGTCTAAAGATTCAAATAACTAGTATACTGTGATATTACTGTATACTGTACCCTTAGGGGTATCATTCTGAACGTTCTGATAATCGTTCGCTTATTGCTTTACTTTACGGTAATAAACTTGGAGAGATTTTTTCTTAGACTAAGATACACTCAGAAATAAAATAACTAAGGGTCAGCGGTTAGGGCTTTTCACCTTGTATTAGGCATTCATTATAGCCTACATACTGTACATTATAGGCATATTAGGCATTCATTATACATTATACATTAAAAGGCATTGTCTCTGGTACCAATAGGAGCACATGTCAAGCAAACCATGATAACATAATAGGATGACCATAGACCATAATCATTTAGTCCCGTGGACGTTTTGTTAGTGCGGGTGACTTTCTTCGCAATTAGATTTCCGTTTTAGACATTGTGTGCCCCCCAACAAACAAACAAACAAACAAACAAACAAAAACATCCCACATACTATATATCTCCACACAATGCACTAGCTCTTCATTTTCTGAGCAGATGGCCAAAGTCCTCATGCGCTGCTCTGTCTCTATGAAACATAAACAAAGGCAATAGCAAAAGGCAATTGTCTGCAATAGCAGACAAAAAGAAAATAAGTGTCTGAGTCTGAGGAAGCGCTGAAGTGAGGGTGTGCCATCTCTATTACAGTTTGTTTGGTCTATTGTTCAAGTACAATGTGAGTTATGCTGTACAAAAGTGAGGCAGAAATTCAAACATAAACACAAACATAAACACTAGGCTACGTCTCAATGTCACAATGTACTATTGGCTCCATGTTTCAGCATAATCTGACTAATCCCATTTTAATTCTTATACATTTTTCTTACTGTAATGTGGGAAACTAGGGTTGAGGGTCACAATAACAGAGGCGAATTTGAAAAACAAAGAGTCATTTAAATTCAGTGACTCGGGTGATCGGAAACTGAGGGAGAAGACACTGTCAGTTTAACCTTTGACCTTTCATAGTGGGTGTTGAAGAATTTTTTTTTGCATGAGCGGCAAATATTTCTGCTTACTGCACAGAGTCACACACACACACACACACACACACACACACACACACACACACACACACACACACACACAGAAACACACCCAAGCTATTGTTGAAAGCCGTACTTTTTTTAGCTCAAAAGCAGAAGCTTAGCATTTGATGAAGATATGTCCTTGCATCTAATCTATCAAGTTGGTGGTGTCAGATTGCAAGGGCTCTGTCCTTTTACAGTAATACAGATAATCAGAGGTCAAGTGAAGGCTATATGCTGCTCATCTCTCATTTTAGCTCATGCAAATGGGATCACTAAGTGTAACACCTGGCAACTTTGCAAATGCAAATTAACTTGACAAGGGAGGCAGACAACTATCATATAAGTTTAAGTGTTTCTTTAAATATGAGCAAAAAACTAATGCCTAACAGACATGTCTATTCTATGAGATGGCTTTACCTGAGGTTATGAAAGATTACTGAGTTAAAGTTGCTGTCTCAAGCCATTCATGATGATTGACAACATAGCATGACTGTAGCTTTGTGGTGCCATCTAGTGGATATTTACTTAGTTGGAAACATATTATCTACCTTCAACCACCTCACCCTCCCCAACTCTCTCTCTCTCTCTCTCTCTCTCTCTCTCTCTCTCTCTCTCTCTCTCTCTCTCTCTCTCTCTCTCCCGGTCTCCAATATCCAAAAACAATTTCGGGGCAGAATTTTGAACTGTATTTTAACATCTTAATAAGCTCCAATTGCCACCACAAAAACTATGAAACATCAACAGAACCTTACAACACTGAACTATAGTGTGTATGACAACAAATAACTGAAAAAAGTGGTTAAAATTGAGTGTTTATGCAAGCAGCCAAATATTGTTTGTTTACAACAGTTTTGTAAACACTGCATAAAAGCACTGTTTTAACCACATTGTTAGTCAGTTGTAATCATACACACTACAGTGGCGTGTTATAATGTGACTGATAATGTTACACAGCTTTTGGGTTGATATTCAAGGACACCTATAAGTGGACCAAAATGTCTTGCATCTTCAGTATTAACTAGTCTTGAGTAGCTTGAGCAATAGAGCTCTTGTTGAAATTTGACTGAAGTTGCCCTTTAATTGCTTAGCCAGGCAGCATACTGTGTTGTGTTGGAGGCTATGCTGCCCTCAAGAGGCAATTTTGAGGGCCAGGATTTTTATTACCGGTAAATAGTTCTTTAATTAATATATTCCACTTTAGTTCATACCTAAGTCTAATTTATGAATGAACAGTAACCTGTGGTGTAGGCTATGACAAATACGATTTCTAGTTACATGCAAAAGTATTTTTATTGAATAGGGGACCCCATTTTAAGGCCCTAAGACTATTTAAATACAGTGACAATAGGTCCACATAATGTTATCTCATTTAACCACAGGAATAGGAATCGATGTTGTGTCTGTGACTCATAGGCAAAGGACGTTTACCTGTAGTTGGTGAACGTGAAGGCGACACGGTGACAGTAAGCGAAGCAGATGCAAATCCGCATCAGATGAACGGTCTCTCTCTCTCTCTCTCTCTCTCTCTGACTCACTCTCACTCCCTCTATTGACCCCCCACAGATCCACGCCTTGCAGTGTAGTGTGGTAAGCGCGCACTGGAGCCTTGCGCGCGCTCAGAACGCGCTGTTCAGGTGCGCCCAATGGTATTTGCATTGGAGTTCGACCACTCCGGGATTTCCTCATGACTATCACTGAAACATCTGAGGAACAGTTGATCATGGTAAAGTATTGCTGCTTTATTTTCTGTTGTTAACATATTAGATGTAAATCGGCTCACCGCTTGCTTTCGCTTTGATGGGTAGATAGTCTCCAAGTTCTGATCGTGTTGTGGTGATGTTATTGATTTTAGAAGGCTTATATCGTGAATCTACGAAAGTTCAATGTAGACGAAATACTTGCTTGCTGTGTTAGGCTATAATGATTCGGAAACTACCACTGGAGTTCGCGAAAACAGTTAATGTTTATGTAGCGTAGCCTCATGATTACACAGCGTAGCTAAATGACCACACCGCTATGTACATGTACTGTAGGTGTAACGTTATGAATGATGTTGACGAGTGAACGTTAAGGCGACACACACGTGTGCCCCTTTCCTATATTGTTATTGTCTGGTGTTAAAAACCAGGTGTGGGTTTAAAGCTACCGCAAAACAATGAAACTTTACCCTTACTTTGCCCGTATTTACCCTCTCAGCACTAATAAATTGCACTGCGCTCTGGGGGGAAAAAATCTGATAAGACCGAACAAAGTTGACATGGAAATGCTTCCTTTTCCTCTTACTGCTCGAAAAGGAACAAAGCCATTTTATGTGCCACCTGCCTGACGCTGTGAAAGATGAGGATCTGCAGGTTTGCCAACAGTTTGTGAAACAGGCCTAGAGGTTAGACCATTGCTGTGTTTTTACTAATAGTGTAGGACTACTACCAATAGTCTGTGCGTGTGAGCGACAGAATAAGGAAGGGGATATTGGAAATGTTTAGTTTCTGTTTGACTATTAAAGTTTGGATACAGTAGCCAACTTAGGTTCTTCTTGCTAGATCTGTTGCAACAGGTGCTTCATTTGTGCTTGTGTGTTTTCCTATATGTAGAGGCAATGGTGTTTCTATTTTGAAAGTTTGTCTCCACCACAGTGATTTAGCTGGGTCACGTATTTCCAGTGATGAGGATGACACAATCTAGGCCTCCTCTCATCTCACATCCTCATCAATACACAGACCACTCTTCCAAATTTGGCTCGCTTGCACGTACACACACACACACACACACACACACACACACACACACACACACACACAAATTACACACACACACAAAAATTACACACACAAAAGTTACATACACTTGTCTGTGACCTGAGTAGACCTTTTGTTTGTGAGGGAACAGCCATGTTTCTAGAGGACAGGAGAAAGGGAGAGAGAGAGTTGTCTGTATCATTGCGACCCTACATTGGAGTCCCGGCCAGTTGTGTCTGCGTGTCTGCAGATCATTTACATACAGAGTGACCTTGGAAGCAGGAAGTGGACCTGTGAGAAAATGACACAGCTTCTGCTTTTGCAAGCTGCCAGCTTTTCACTTTTAACGGGCCAAAAGACAGATAGGCTGTGCATGGGCACACACACACACACACACACACACACACACACACACACACACACACACACACTCGCTCACACACACACACACACACACACACACACACACACACACACACACACACACACAGACACACACACACAGTTTAGCCCTCAGTCATGCATGATTGTAAAAGGGAAGACCATCCTCAGGTTCACAGCATGACACACACTCACACACACACACACACACACACACACACACACACACACACACACACACACACACACACACAGTTTAGCCCTCAATCATACGTGACTACAAAAAAGGAAGGTTATATTCACAGTATGAGACGAGAGACATTGGAGTTCACAGCTCTTACATTCAGTGAGAGTAGAGTGTGGAAAATGGCCATTCTGCGCACAGTATTTCAATAAGGTCTATTTGAT
>JAODXP020000019.1:3393080-3403080 GCA_027497455.2 Sardinella longiceps | reverse complement strand
CTCTCACTGGAAAGACTAAAGCTAAAACGAGAAGGAAAACGAAAGGAAACTTCATAATGTTATCACATTGTTTGAACAACTTTGTGCAAAGGAAAACGAACTGTTTGGCAAAGGCATAATTTAAGTTTGATATGAAATGTGTGTAATGTCAACGTATCAGGCAAAATATCCGAATCGCGCTGATGAGAACACTTTTTAGGTAAATCAGCCAGTTGTGGAAAATGACCAATAAATGGCATAATCTAGGCAAAATGCTCAAACAATACGTTAAGTAGGAAGGCCTAGCTGATCCTATTTGCATTGGCTATTTTTTATGCTCAATGCCCTGGCTTTCCTCGCAGTTGCAAAAAAAAAAAAAAAAAAAAGTTTAGGTTAACGTTTCAGCGCACAATCGCGCGTACCGTCGGATCCAAGGAATGCCTTGGGTTGGGTCAACATAATTCGGAGATATCAAAGTAATTTGGCTATTATCGGCTACATTAAAAAATGTAATCTGCAGCACTTTATTTAAATATTTAACACACCGCAAGCAGCAGGAGGGTCTGAACTAGAGAGTTTCTAAGTTTTGTGAAAAATGTCATTTGTCAGGATTGCGCTGTACACGCAGCAGTCACATGAACTGAGGTAGCCTACTTCAGACGCATCTGGTAGACACTGCGCTGTAGAATAGATAGGCCTACTAATAGCATGATTGTTTTAATGAATGGATAAGCAGAATATATTTTTTTTTTTTTGGGGGGGGGGGGGGGGGAGAACCGGTCATTTCTAGTAACCAACGCAATACCGTTTCAGAAACATCCCCCCTCTGATTTTTTCATAAATCGCACCCTGCTTGCACACACACAGATAGATACATACTTTGTGTTCTTATGAAATACGGTTGATGTGTATAACATTTTACACTTTCATTTGAAACTGTACTTGTTTCTCCTTCAGATGATGTATACCTGGACCCAAATGAAGGCCAGGTCAGCTCCTGCTTATGTTCTTTGTTCCATGTATATTGTGGTAACTGTAGTTAGCTAGTAATTGTAGTCAGGTAGTCAAACTTGTGGTTGACTAGCAAGTCACCCTGGATGTCTTGAGAGATGTGCTAGTAGGTGAAACTAGCACACTAGATTTTTTTGCTCACTTACTAGTGTGTTCAAGGGGGGGGGGGGGGCTGGCCTATTACATTAGATCATTAGGTTATTTGGATGTAATATGCCATGAAAGTGAAGATTTAGGCAGTGGATGTTTGGGTGCACAAATTGGGAAAGAGGACAGAGTGATTACAGTTGTGTAAATAAGTTGGTTTTCCACCACTTCACAAACATGGTTGTGCTATTGTAAATATTTAGAGCCTACTATTCTAGGTTTTATGTAGTATAGTAATATCAGGCCTCTCCCTAGGGTGAAGGAGATGACCTGTACCTAGAACCAGCTGCAGGTGAGTATATCAACACTCTCTCCCTTTCTCTCTTGTTCTGTCTCTCTGTGTGTGTCTCTCTCTCCATCAATAACTTTTTCTCTCTTTCTGTCTCTCTTTCTCTCCTCTCCTAACTTCCTCTGCTATTCTGAGTCTGTATGTCTCTCTTTCTCTCTCCCTCAATATTTTTCTCAATTTATTTCTCTTTGTAATTCACACACACACACACACACACACACACACACACACACACACACACACACACACACACACACACACACACACACACACACACACACACACACACACACACACACACACACACACACAAATTATGGTATTATCAAGTGTGCTCTTGTGCTTGTATAATGACATGCAGTGTTATAGCCATCGTGGAAATTCTGTAAATGTCACAGAATTCAGTAAATTCTTTTGACACTTTGGGAAAACATGTGACATTTAAAATATGGCTTACAAGCGTCTGTTGGAATCAGTTATTATTTTCTTGTGCTCGAATTGAGTTGGAGTATTGATATGTGACATTTTACTGGGTGCTTGGAGCAGTCTAGGCTCCTTGAACTGGTGGAGCCTATAGCCAGACAAACGGAAGAAGAGACTACAAAGATCTAATTTTCAGTTTCACAAGTGTGGCCAACCAACAATGTCACAAGTTGCATTTATTTGTGAATGTGTGATTTATGGCATATTTATAAACAATGTGAAAATAATGTGCTAAACAAGTGTTCTGTTTTGTAAAATGACCATACTATTCAGTAAAATTAGTACACATTTTCTCTATGTAAAATAATAATAATCCATAAATGTTATATGGACATTGTAATACATCTTAATGCTTCCCATCTCAGAATTGGACATATCAAACAATAATGTAATGTAACAACAATCAAAGTTTACAGTTTGTTTGTACAGGAAGTTTGTTGTGTCATAAATAATTAATTCTGTTTAATATATTATTCAATTATTTAGATAAATGAAGCAAACTTATCCTGCCAGTTTGAGAACAGTCTACAAATGAAATTGCCTTTGCCACCTTGATCAATTAGGTCTACCAAATCATCTGGCTCACAAATGTATGATGGTGCCCCCTTGTGGCTGAGATGTTAGGAAAAAGTATACACTCTTTAGACATACTTTACATAAACGCACACACACACACACACACACACACACACACACACACACACACACACACACACACACACACACACACATACACACACACAGCTGATCTAAAACATTTGCATGTATTTCAGCATCACCCCCACCCCCAAGAGAACCAGCAGCCTGGAAACCCCCGAACCCCAAAACAGTGGTGCCCCCACCCAGCCGACGAGAACCCCCACCCACTCTGTAAGAACTATAAGAACTCCACATAATGTCATTGTCTACCTCACAACACACTGTAATCTCATAGCAGAGGCCAAATGTTTGATGCAATGTTTAATGCAAGAGAATCATGGAACACACTTCAGTGTTTTATCAGTGAGTACTTGAAGTTGTTTACTGTAAGAATGCTTCACAGAGTGAATAAAAGAAAGAAGACTAAGTGTGTCTGTCTGTGCTCTCTCTCTCTCTCTCTCTCTCTCTCTCTCTCTCTCTCTCTCTCTCTCTCTCTCTCTCTCTCTCTCTCCACATCTGTAGAATGAAGCCGCCCATTCCCAGATCAGTAAGTATCAGGGGTAACTATAGAGATACAGTTACAGTGTTATAGTAATAGTGTGTGTGTGTGTGTGTGTGTGTGTGTGTGTGTGTGTGTGTGTGTGTGTCAGGTTTTAGAACTATCTGTCATTCTTCATGAGAGCTCTTTTTGTCATCCACAGAGTACTCTTTCCTCCAATGACATCAGAGGAGGTAGGTCTCTCTCACCCTGGTGCAGACTAGATGCTTTCTCTCAGACGAAAGAGTCTGGACACTATTCATTCAATACTATATCATATATTGTTTACTTTATGGTGGATAGCCACTTGGTTTGGTATTACAGTAATCCTATTGGTCCTGCCTTTAATATGAGTGTCAAAGAAATAGCCAACTGGCAACATACGCTTACTGTATGTTCATCACTTTCTTTCACTTTCACCTCCCACAATCGCTTGAACAAGTCTTTCCTATGTCCCCGTCCAATTAATTATTATACTGAACAGTTTGAGGCCACATTTTTATTGGCATGTTGTTTGCATAATATGCCACATTTGGTGTCATGGTTTGGTTCAAAGGAGGATCTTTGTCCTCTCATGAACTCCATGACAGCTTCTGAAGCTTCTAATTGTAGGGCGGAAACAGTGAGACTAGCCAGAGGTCAGTAGCTGGGGAAAACCCATCTTGATTGGGACTATCAGTTAGATTTTGTTTTGAAGCTCATTATGCTCACCAGATCTTTTTTTTTAGATAGGGAACTAATCAAAACTGGGTTTTCACCTGTGACATGCTGGACTTGAAACTGAAATCAAAACACAAGCAACAGAGGCATTTTGATCTACATTCATTGATCCCCCTTTAGAAGTGGGAGATGACAGATAGATGACAGATAGACCCAAGCTCAATCTCAGATTGAGGTAATCTGCCAAGAAAAAGACTAGAGACCAAGACTTGAGCAGAGCACTGAATATTAGGCTTGGGAGAGTTGTCACTTCATGGTGTAAGCAGATCAGTAGAGGAGTTTGGTGCTGATGTTTTATATACTGTATATTAATTTTTTTTATATTATATTAGGTACCACTTTATAATAACCATCCTCTATAAATTTTTATTAAATAGCTTTTTAACATTAGTAAAAGGTTATTTGGAAAGTTAGTGGTTTCAGTCAGTAAGATGAATTTAATTAATTTAATTTAAATTCATTTAACTAATGAACTATTCTGTGAAATATTCAATTCAATTCAATTTTATTTGTAGAGCACACAAATACAATACATTGTCTCGTGGCGCTTTACAGACAGTATGGGGAGCACTCATGAGTAATAACTGTTAATTAATGTTACCTAACTGTTACCTGTTAACTTTTCCTAACTGTTGACTGTTAACTTTTATTAACTGGTGTTAATAAGTTATTTAATAACCATTTGTAGCGGATGGCTATTATAAAGTGCTACCCTTACAGTACAGTATGTTCAAACCGCAAGCGATGCAGGCAAAACAAGTGACGGAAGAAATTGAGTTTGCATGGAGACGGGCAACAAAGGCAACAAAAGCAAGTGTGGCGTCTTGAGCAATGAAAAAAAGTTAACTTTCAGTTAACTTTATGTAATGAGCTATGACACATTTTGGCAACTACAAATCAGAATATCGATGTCCCAGTGCGGCTTGTTTAAGGAAGCAGGATTGAACGTTTGAATGACTAATGTCATTGCCCACTTTGCCGCTTTTGTTGCTGTGCCAAGCAATGTTTATTGGCACTTTTTGGCAACACTTGGACATTTGTCGCTTGTGGTCTCAATGTAGTTTGCAAGTTAGTTTGCATCAGGGTGCATGTTACATATCTATGCATGTGTACAATCAGTGATCTCCCCAGGCCCCCCTCCTGAAATGAGAAGATCCTCCTTTCCGGCCAAGATGCCACCACCCACCCCCGTCAACAAGCCTCCCCTGCCCAGCACACTCAAGGAGTCCAAACCATGGTAAAGACCCCACATATGCACCCACACATACACACAAGCACGATGATGATGATGACAACAATTATTCTGCATGTTTCAGTCCTCCTCCTCCACCTATGATGGACAGTATCAGTCAAGGTGAGACAAAGAGAAGAGAAAACACACACAGAGAAACACACACACACACACACAGAAGTGTGCCTGCACACACGCACATACACACACAGAAACACACACACACACACACACACACACATACACACACACACTCACAGATACTGTACAATGTACAGTTCACAAACACACACACACACACACCAACACACACGTGCGCGCGCACACACACACACACACACACACACACACACACACACACACACACACACACACACACACATTTACACACACAATGCAATTGACAAAAGTTTCCATTACTCCCTCTGTTACCAGCCCCCCATCCAAGTGCTCAGGCTGTATCGTCCATGGACAATGAGGTACACACATGCATCTTTTCACCATGGTGTGTGTGTGTGTGTGGCTGTGTGTGTGTGTGTGTGTGTGTGTGTGTGTGTGTGTGTGTGTGTGTTTGCGCATATCCGGGTATAGGTCTTATATACTGTATGTGTGTGTGGGAGGGGATGTTTGTGTGTGTGTGTGTATAGCCATACAGGTTTGGGAGAGGTATATGCATGTTTGTGTGTGTGTGTGCATGCGTGTGTGTGTGTGTGTGTGTGTGTGTGTGTGTGTGTGTGTGTGTGTGTGTGTGTGTGTGTGTGTGTGTGTGTGTGTGTGTGTGTGTTATTAGTCAGATAATGATGATTCACATTTCTTATTACTGTCAATTCCCAGGATAGCAGTTTGGAAAGGAGGGAGTGGTTTGCCGGAAACTGTGATCGGAAGACTGCTGAAGACCTACTACAGAGGATCAGCAAGGTCTCTCTCTCTCTCTCTCTCTCTCTCTCTCTCTCTCTCTCTCACACACACACACACACACACACACACACACACACACACAGACAAAGTGCTCACCAGTGTGTGAAGTTTCAGCTGTGAATGTGTATATTTATACTGGTACAAAGCATGTGTTTGTCTGCCATGTGTGTGTGTGTGTGTGTGTGTGTGTGGGTGTGTGTGTGTGTGTGTGTGTGTGTGTGTGTGTGTTTATAAGATAAAATTTCATACTTTCATTCCATCTTTGTGTTTGTGTGTATGTGTGTGTTTGTATGTGTATATGTGTTCTTGTATGTCTGCAGGATGGGGCGTTCTTGGTACGACACAGCTCGGCCCAAAATGCCCGTCAGCCGTACACACTGGTGGTTCTCTACAAGCAGAAGGTCTACAACATCCCTGTGCGTTACATAGAGGAGACTCGTGGCTATGCACTGGGTAAAGAGGGCAAGAAGAATGAGGAGGTGAGAAAGACTCAGATGCTGCTGTTTATGTTTATGTGTTGGTAAACACGTGTGGGAGCACTAGTAAACAACAAATTCTATATTTAAAGGAACGCCAGGCAACGTTTTTACTGATAATTTATCAGCCTTGAAGTCATTTTATGATTAAATGGCTCATTACGGGTTGAATGATGGCTCTCTCGAACGCCACTACCGTGGATTTCGCGGGTATTACTCTGGGGTTTCGAGTTCATGAAACTGAAACTGAATGTGGCTATAACAGAAATCACATTTATTACATAATGCACAGAAATGATCATCTCTGGTTTATACTCTTTAGCTTGCAAATTAATTCACTAGCCTGACAAGCCAGACTATCACATGAAATGTATAGTCTGGCCAGGAGTGATAGACCCTCGGGTAAGACGGCTACAAATCAGAGCAACTAACAAGCCGATTGAGCCCGCCCAATGACTCCCCGTCCAGATACTGACTCCCTGTCCATAGATACTGATAAACACCACGATATCTGAATACAACCTAGCCTAACCTAAATGCAACATTTCTTCATGTGTGGTTAGATTAAGTCAATTTGTTGTTACACTTAGATAACACAGCCTCCATTGCTGTCCTTTTGTGTCTTTCAGGTTTTTTCAAGCCTGCAGGAGATCATCTCTCATCATAAGAATAACCCCCTTCTTCTGATCGATAGCAAGAGCCAGGCCAAGCACACTACCTCCCTCACACAAGCGGCCCGATAATGTTAGACACACACTTACACACACACACACACACACACACACACACACACGAGAGAGAGATGCAGTATGTAAAAGGAATATACTGTATGTGGACGTGCATGCACTGTGCATGCTTACACACACTTTGATACAGGCTTATTTACACACTACACACTGTAGGCTTTATCATTCATTTCCAATAAATTATCTTTGTAGTAAGTTAGTCTTTTGCACTAAGTTGACATGATGTTTTCACATATTATCCTATGAATTTCAAACATTCTGTTGTGTATTGATGGGGACGTTTTAAATAAATGTAGTGGAATGGAATGGTTAGTTTTTTTCCGTTTGTTTGTTTTACTCCGACTGAACTGCATTGATCCTGTCCTTGGATGTAGTTTAACCAGGCTCCTGGTTTGAACATCATGCTTTACAAAGCTTAGATTTACGCATTTTTAATCATAACAACCAGCTACGAAATCGATCCAACCACAAGCACTGACATGCAGCCCCTGTAATGTTGTCACTTCATAAGACCTAAATAATGTTTGTAAAAACTTGTATGCAGAGATGCCATCACATGTTTTAATGTAGTGTTGGCAAATTTTCATGGTGATTAGCCTAAAATGTGTTAGACGTAGGCCTACAGTAGGCTCATTATAAATGCTGGTCATACTGGTGGAGGAGGAATTGGGTTTTTCATGGACATCATATTGCTAATGTCACAGAATAGGACTACCCAGCAGTTGTGAATCAAAGATGGTATATGTATTTGTTAAAGTAGGGTAGACTTACTGGGGGGTCTGGGGGTACTCCCCCAGAAAATTTTGGATTAGTTAGAAGTTTTTTCCTGCATCTTGGTACATTTTAACAGGTTATTATAGCCTATATAGGCTATATTTTTAAATTATCCTATTACTTTAGCACTTCATGTGAGATTTGAAGTTTGATGTTGCACTAAAAAGTAGTATTGCCGGGGCAATACTGGCAATACTGAGGATGACAGCCCTGCTTGAATGATATGTTCAGCTCCATGCATGGTAATAGTAAGTAAGGACAATACAAGGCCCACTGTATGAGAAAACATTGTTTATTTTGGAGTGTTAATGCTCTGGTGAAATGTGAATGGTAAGGGAAAACTTCACTCTAGGACAGGGGTCGGGAACCTTTTTGGCTGAGAGAGCCATTAATGGGAGATATTTTGAAATGTATTTCCATGAGAGCCATACAATATACAGGCATGTCTTTTATTCATTAATTTATCTTATCTTTATTCGAAAAGTAATCAAAAAGTATAGAAAAAGAGTGTTTTGGCATACTCCTCATCTGTGAATGGCTTATTGGACTGAAATAGATAGATGAATGGATTGAAATAGGCCTACATGAGAATGTTTTACATTTTTAACGTTATCATTCTTTTATAAAAGATTTGTATGTGAGCCAGATGCAACCATCAAAAGAGCCACATCTGGCTCCCGAGCCATAGGTTCCCTACCCCTGCTCTAGGAGCATTACACTCTTTGCTACTGTAGTTGTCATTGGCTCTCTGTAAATCAAACATAGGCTTCATTCTTGAAATGGAATTATAGAAAAATCCATCTAGATTCTTTCCAGCGTATCAGTTCACTATCCATGCCTTAGATTATTGAGCAAGGTAGGCTCTTTGCCTTTCAGACTAATTATCATACTTTTAAGCTGCAGTTTCAGTTATTACCTGTGCCAATAGGCCTATGAATTCCAATAGCTTTAGAATCAAAAGAAAAAATGATAATAAAGTTGAGAGCATGTATTTTAATATTTCATTTCTAGTTTATTGCGCAAAGAAGAATGAAGGTGCAATAAGGCTGCATCATATTCCTTTCTATCAGGGGTAGTCCTAACCTCTATGATGTCCTGGGTCAACAGGCACCTATCTCTGGCATAAAATAAAACTGTGAAAATTGACCGAATGTGTTAATCTAAGCATACCCCTGTCCTAACAAGGCACAAGGGGCGAAAGCTTCTCTCAACCGACTAACAGAGTTTGTGAAGCTTGACCGCATAATAGCCCAATGCTTTCCCGGCTATATGTCTACATTGCTTGAAGTAGTGGGAGAGGTAGGCTACTAGCCCGATTGCGAAGTTAGGGGTCTACTTCGCAAGGCGGAAGCGTTGAACGTGTGTTTGCGAGCGCGTGTGTCTCTTTCCCTGTGTTGTTTTAAGGGGGAGGGTCTGACGAAGAGATAGAGAGAGAGAGAGAGAGAAAGGGGAGTGAGACAACGGAACGGCAGCGAGAGCTGGCCACAATTCTTGATTGATACCCAGAATTTATTTCGTCTAGGCTAACGGGTCTTTTTGCTCCGACACTGCACAAGAAGACGGTTCCCCCCTTTCGCGTCCCCCTCCCCTGAACCGCTTTTTCTCACTCATCTATAGAGACTGAACGTGCTTCAGGATGTCACAGATTCTCCCCATAAGATTTCAGGAACATCTGCAGGTAAGAAATCGAAATGATTTACTTCACTGGCCTGATACACCTGGGAAAAGTCTGCATAATGTCTCCCTGCGTCACTCTGGCAAGGCTGTCAACAACGCAGTACGTAGTGGGGCTGTTTATAGCCACGGGCCTAGCCACTGCCCGGTTGGGGAATGACTTGTAAAATTGGAGCACTTCTTCCATGGTAGACTATAGCATTGCGACAACGAAGCCGGGTCTACACTCGCAGACAGCCAAAGCTGATTAAAACACGAAAAAACTGCGACTTTGTTGCATGTTGCCAGAATTCCAGACGGATATGTTAAAACATGCTTTCTGAAGTGGTTACATCAGGTATTGGTGCGAGGGGGGACTTTTCAGAGCTAACTAGC
>JAODXP020000019.1:3373080-3388080 GCA_027497455.2 Sardinella longiceps | reverse complement strand
CACAGGAGACAATTGAAGCCAGGCAGGGTAGTGCAGTGTGCCTTAACCCAATCGGGTCCCATCAGCGGCAGGAAGAGGAAGTCTTGTTAAGCGCATTAGCGTCCCAGAACAGAACACAACACAACACAATTGCCTCCTCTCACACAGACCACACATTGCTATGTCTCTCTCTCTCTCTCTCTCTCTCTCTCTCTCTCTCTCTCTCTCTCTCTCTCTCTCTCACACACACACACGCACGCACGCACACACACACGCACACACACACACACACACACACACACACACACACACACACACACACGCTGTCTCCTTTCACCCACCTGTTTTGTCAGCACCAGGCCCCCTGTCCTCATTACCCCATGCAGCCCAGGCACAGATTCATGGGTCTGTTTACACAAATATGGTCTCATTTGAATAGAGCTCTTTGCCTTTGGACAACAGTGATTAATTGTTATTCCCTCTGATGATCATGAACTTATGAATAATAATGAAACGCTTTACAGCATCTTCTTGTTTAAAAGGACTGTTATTATTTGTATGTGTATAATAGTATAACCTTTTAAACAAGACACACATACAAACATTGAGGACATTGTATAGGAAAATTTTGGGATATTGGAAAATGATAAAGAGGCAGCGCTTTCGCATTCAATCAGCTGATTGGTAAAGGTAATGTTCTGTTTCACTTTCCTTAATAGCTTATGGTTTCAGTATCAAGAATTAGACCATAGAACACTGGGAAGTCATATTGATGTGAATGGAGCATTCTAACAGGCTGTGGCGTGTAGTGGTCAAGGAACCTGGCTAGCTTAGCAGTCTGGAAATTGTCGTAGTCCCAACTTCCACCGTTGTGTCCTTGTGCAAGGCACTTACACCTCGAAGTTGCTCCTGGGGCTGGCCTGATGTGACTCATAATGGCAAAATGAGTGACACCTTGGATAAAACATCTGCTAAATGCTTAAATGCAAATATAAATTATAAAGAGCTGTATATTAAATAAACAAAATGAAAACAAAACTTACCCTGCCTAAACTCCCTATATGCATTCCTTGGGCAACAATTCCCTTTTCATCATAGCCACACTTAGTGAAACTACACCTCAGTGTTGCTCAGTGCTCTAAAAAAAGAGTGACACCTCAAAACACGAACTGATGAAATATTCACTAGATGACTTCACGTGCACACATTTCCCCCTCTCCCACACTTACCTCTCTCTCTCTCTCTCTCTCTCTCTCTCTCTCTCTCTCTCTCTCTCTTCCTTCCTCTCTCTCCCTCCTTTTCCCTTCTCTCTTCTTCTCCCCCTCTCTCTCTCTCTCTCCCCTTCATTCCTCTGGTGTGGATGTCAATTGGAGCTGTAAAACTGCTGCTGCATAAATGAACAGTGAAATTTTAGGGTCATCACATCCATTCTCTCTCACTCTATCTCTCTCTCTCTCTCTCCTTCTCTCTCTCTCACACACACATGCACTGACATTCTTTTTCTGTCTCTCTTTTACGCATACACACAGTCTTCAGTATTATTTTTACTTAAGGTATTTAAAAAAGCAGACTGTATAAACCCATAACAGTAAACGCAGACGTAACCCACTGTAAGTGTTATCTCTGAACATCATGTAGATCAAAGTCAAAGTCAAAGCGAACTTTATTCAGATGTACTGTATACAGGATTTGCATGGAAAAAACAGTGTGTTTCTCGGATAGCCTTGAGAGAGAAAGACATCTCCCTCTCTCTTAGTTATTTGAGAAACCTACTGTCATTTTCTTTGCAAATACATGCGGAAAGAGATATTTGATAAAGCAAGCGTGCACTCCATGATGTGAAACAGGGTGAGAGAGAGAAAGAGAGAGAGAGAGAGAGAGAGAGAGAGAGAGAGAGAGAGAGAGAGAGAGAGAGATGGTTCATTCAACAAGGTCTCAGACTGTATGAGAGATGTAGAGAAAGACAAACATTTCCTTTAAAGAGTGCACACGCCAGATACTTAAGCGGTAAATGAACACTATTGGGTAGAAAAGAGTAAACAGTAGAGTGAGAGTGAATTTGTTAAACTTGCTCAGAGGCAGACAGGCAGGCTAGCATGATAGCAGGATAAGACCATTAGCTGAGGAAGAGCCAGGGCAGGTGGCAAGGGCTGGCCAGACCAGGCCTCATTTGACTGATGGGAATCAGACGAGAGTGCCTGCAGGTTACTAGAGGCTGCCTCTGTTCTGTTCCCTCCTCTCCTGCATACTCACTGGCTACTAATGCAATTTCACAGCTCCTGATTGGCCCAAGGCCCAGGCTCATCCATCAGTCATTAGTCCATCCAGGACATTCCGGCATAATGGGACTCTGTGTCGTCATGACAATAGGATCTGTTGGGGGAGGGAGGAGTGGAGATGGTGGGAGTTCATGCCAGGAAAGTTTAACCCCTCTCTCCATTCCACACAAATACATACAGTACACACACATGAAATGTGTCAGTGTGTGTGTGTGTGTGTGTGTGTGTGTGTGTGTGTGTGTGTATTTGTGCGCGCGATGGGGTGTAGATTTTTGAGGCTGTGCTCTACTGTCATTGTGATAAGCACAACACTAACATAATGTGAAGCACTGTTGATCTGTTAAATAAATATCTTCAGCAATTGTTGTAATCGGTTATTTTTGTGCCATTTGTTTCTCATAGAAAACACCTCTTCAATTAGCGATTGACACTTGTGCTGTGAATGTGTACTAAATATCTTTGCTGTGAGACTGCTAGAAAGCATTTGTGGACATGTTTTGGGATTAATATGTTGATTAGAAAACTGATCCACGGAGAGAGACTGAGAGAGAGAGAGAGAGAGAGAGAGAGAGAGAGAGAGAGAGAGAGAGAATGCCTGAATGTCTGTCTACAGAATGCCACGCTCTTGTGCTTTATGGGTACCTCAGGCTTGTACGCCCACTCACGCTCTACTAAACACACACACACACACACAAACAGTCAGACAATGTTGAATGTGTAGTGTTGCCAGTGAGTATGTCCCTAAATACACAGATTTCATTCCAAAATGTAAAAGACAACAAGCGGCATACATAAATGTCTACTTTACAAATGAACTGACACAATTCAGTTGCAATAAATGCAGATTAATTAACAGATGGGCCTGTGGCTACAGTACAAGTGGCTTAGACGCAGTCATAAACTAGCCAATTTCAGCCAATCAGCACATTGCTTTTGAGCCTCTGTGGAGAGAATTGCACTTTCACAGGCTGTTGAGATGAAGTTTTGCCAGAATGCACTCCGGCACAGCGGTGACCTAATGAGCTTTTAGCTACAAGCTAACCCTGGACTGTCGAGGAATGTGAGGAACTGTAATCAAGCTTATTAGTTAGACTTACTTTAGATTGTAAACCGGTATAACTAAACTACACAGTATGTACAAATACTTAATAATTACTTAATATCAATTCTAATCTATCGTACTAGAATAGACGCTTCACCGGAAGTAAATGACCATCCTGAAATAGATGCGTCACCGTAAATGAGTGAAAGTCTTTAGAATTAACATTGTCCGTGCACAGGAAACATTGCATATCATACCTTTACTGTATAATAACCAGTACTCGAGTTGAGGGGGATGGTATCCCACTTCTTAAATAAAAATCTCATCCCCCCCAATACCATCCCTTGTGCCATTTTATTAGTTAATGTGGGAAATACAATTATGTTATCTTTGGAAATGTTAGCCTATTATTTCAACATTAGAGACTTTGCATTTTTATACAAAGTGCAGATTTTTTGGTTTCACTTTCAAAAGGGTACCACTGTTTTCTTGCCAGTCATTTAATACATGGCATGAAGGTGGCTGGCTTTCCACAAGCGCATTTGCAAAATACAGTTTGTCTACTGTATACTATCTATCACACAAATAGGGTGGCCAAACCTCCAGATTTACATACTGAATGTGCGTATTTGTCCCTGTTTTTGAGGTGGTGCGCTTAGCTGGTAGGCCTGTCATCTTTCATTTTGTCTATAGGAAAATATTTGTGTTTTTTCCTACACATTGTCTGTCTCTCACCCAGTATCTGTGACAATCGCACACAGACACAAAACACTCCTATGTGCTACTCCTCTTACCGTACGCGTAGTGTACTGCATTAGTACAGGCCAGCATAGCCATTGAAGTGTAGATTAATTGTGTGTAAATTTATATTAATTATAGTAATAATAACAACAACAATCATCAACATCATCATCATTTCTTTTATTATAAGCACCTTTCTTAACACTCTCAAAGTCAAACTAATAGAACAAATAAAAATAAATAAGTAAAGTGACACTGGTAAAGGACACTGTATTGTCTGGATTATGACCTGTTGCTGACATTGATGCTATCGTTTTGTGTATTCCCCAAACTATGCTCAAATATTTGAAATGTCTCTCTTATCACTATGGGATGCAATAGAACTCTCAAGCATTTGCAGATATCTTAGCATCCTCAGTAGATGGAGTATTGTTTTAGGAACCTTGGCCAAAAGGATCCAAGAAGATACAGGAGATAACCAGGGTTGAGCTTCAGAGCTGTAGCACTCTGGAGAGAGGGAAGGAGGGAGGGATGGAGCGTGCATTATTAAATCAGAGTTATATAAAGCTGCCGTTGATGAGTGGTATGTCTGGTATTAAGCTGCTTTTAGAGTCTTTGCCCATTGGAACATGAACTAATTGGATCTCAGTTCTGATTCCAAGTTCTGATTCTGAGTCCTGAATGTGTACACTGATTGGTTTGGATTCCAGTCTGTTTTGGGTCATTCTAAACCGTGATGAGCTCTGTGCATGTTTAATTGTCGTTATACAGCAGTTTGATCAGTGTGCTCGGCTTTGCTAGATTCTAAAAGGGTGTAATACACTTCCTTTGTTGAATTAAGCAAGTGTATGGCAGAGTTCAGTACTTCTGAGGAGGTTGTCTTAGTTTCATCCTGAAAGAATGACTGGAATCTGAAGTGAGCGATGATTGCGCTGAGTGTGCGCTGACGGCTACTGAGAATAATGGGATGAGCTTTGACATGCCTCCTGTGCATCATCTGTGCTGGGCACATTGCTTCAGAAAGTGATGAAATAGTGTTTGTGTGAGAATACCTAAATGTGTGCGTGTTTGTGTGCACAGCGCGTGTGTACGTGTTTGTGTGTGTGTGTGTGTGTGTGCCAGAAATATGACCTCAGATTTATTATACAGGTACACATGAGCGAACATGCATCATGTAAATATAAGACAATGCATGTAAATATAAGTACCAGACCATTATCTGCTTTTCCAGAATCTCTCTCTCTCTCTCTCTCTCTCTCTCTCTCTCTCTCTCTCTCTCTCTCTCTCTCTTTCTCTCTCTCTCTCGAACACACACTTCCTCATCTTCACTCACTTCCTCATCTTCACTCTCTCCCCTTCCAGCTGCAGGGCGTGGGTGTGAGTGCAGCCCACATCGGCTTCAGCTACTTGACCATGGAGTCGGACAAGTTCATCTGCATACGGGAGAAGGTGGGAGAGCAGAACCAGGTGGTCATCATCGACTTGGCCGACCCCACCAACCCCATCCGCCGACCAATCACGGCCGACAGCGCCATCATGAACCCCGCCAGCAAGGTCATCGCCCTGAAAGGTCAGCTTATACCACACATTTTACACTGCTGTCCAGTCACACACTCACTTGTTCCTTGGGGAGGTACCCATATAGTGTTGTAATATATAGTAGCCCATGTAGTGTTTAAAAAGGCACGCTAGCCAAGTCTATGTGATCATTAAAGTGAATTCAAAGCTGGTGAATTAGCCTAAAAACATAAAAGCATAAAAAGTTGTCTGGTTTGCCTTTAATATAATGCAACCTACAGTCAAAATTTCCCTTCCACTGACTCCAAAAGTCTATGCTCCATTTCCATTCTCCCTGCTGCCTTTGTTTTGTATACATTCTTGTTTAATCTTATCTCACATTTCTGGCCTTTCTGAAATCTCTAATCTGTTTCTTTCCTCAACTCCAAACCTCTCTAAGCTCCATGTTGTATTGCCTTGTTGTTCAAACGCTTCCTTTTCTTGCATCCTGCACTGTTTTATTTTGTTCTGTTCTACCAGACTGTACCAGACTTGTTGCTCCTCAGTTCTCCAATCTCCTCTCCTCAGTCATTCTCTGCATGAATGTTTGTCTGTGTTTATGCATGATAGAATGTGTTGTTAGGGAAAGTGTTTATAGATTGCATTACTCAGGAGCCTCTAAAGGTTGTCATGAGACGCTGACAAAAGCTAACCTTGCTGCCAATGCTACCTCAAGCTCCAGTTAATGATGCTAATCCCTGATAGGCTAACTCCTGCTAATTGTGCCAAAGTTTAATAGGCTAAGTTCAGCTAGTAGTGCAAATGTTTAATAGGCCAACTCTGGCTAATAATGCTAATGTTTAATAGGCTAACTCCTGCTAAAAGTGAACATTTTTAATAGGCTAACCCTTGCTAATGCTAATATATGCACTGCTACTAATGCTGACTCTGCCTTTTGGTTTTGCCCACATCTTTCTTTTTCTCTTTCCTCCTATTTTCTCTCACTAACTTTTCCTCCTCTGCTGTCTACCCTTAAAAAAAGATGGTGAGTTTGTTTACCGTTTTCCTTGTTTCTGTTTGCCTGTCTCTGATTTGTTTCTCTTTGTTTCTCTAACATCTCTCTGTTCCTGTGAGGTTTGGTTGCACCACTGTGGTGAGATATATTGCACTTCAAACCCTTGTTAAGTTGAGCTCAGTGGTGGGCATTACACTTTACATCATTGCCAAGCACACTGATTTATAGATCAGTTAGATGTGACATTTGCTGTCTGTATGCAGCACATAAACTCCACAAAATGGTCTAAAAGTGTTTTTGCAGGATACTACAGAAAATGGGGAGTTCTTGACAATCTTGAATGAGTGATGTAGCCCCTCTGATATTAGTACCCTCTTGCCAGTATTCAGATAGATAGATAGATAGATAGATAGATAGATAGATAGATAGATCGAAAACTCTTACTTAGCTGAGAGTTGTCAGTGTAAATTATTCAATAAGCGCTTGTTCCCAACAGCATACTGTAATTCAGAACAGACCATGGCCAGACATATGCCATCAGGAGCCAGCTGGTGTGTGTGTGCGCATGTGTGTGTGTGTGTGTGTGTGTGTGTGTGTGTGTGTGTGTGTCTGTGTGAGTATGTGCGCATTTGCACATTTGTGTATATGTGTATCTGTGTGTGTGTTTTATGTGTATCTGTATCTGTGTGTGTGTGTGTGTGTGTGTGTGTGTGTGTGTGTGTGTGTGTGTGTGTGTGTGTGTGTGTGTCTGGCCTGTGGGTTACTAGTGGCCCAGTGTAATGAGGGGCTGTGTGGAACCTGGGTAGACAGGGCTCAGCTCTGTGGTTTCTGTGGCCAGTCAAGCAGTTCTCAGGGGCTCATTTTTACAGCAGAGTCATACTGTAAACTCTTAAACACACCACACATCACTGTGTGTGTGTGTGTGTGTGTACATTTTATTGCACATCTACGGGAGAGTTACACTGTTTACTTAAAAACACCACATTTCACTCTGTGTGTGTGTGTGTGTGTGTGTGTGTGTGTGTGTGCGCGTGTGCGTGCGTGTGTGTGTGCGCAAGCGTGCATTTGTATTGCACATCTGATTTGTTTTAGCGTGGCTGTCTTGCGGCGTCATGTTAGGTCGTTGTCATTTAAATCTACGGTGTCCTATATGGGACATTAAACACCCACTCCCAGTAAGAAGTTGGACAGCAGGGAAGAGGAGGCGAGCTCTTCATGAGCAATACTGTGGTGATGAGAGCAGAACACTGCCAGTCTTGTGTGTCTGCAGAGTTGCATTGAGGTCAGTGTCTTCTCCTCTGGGGTAGTAGAAAGGCGGGTATTGAAGTCCAAGGCCTCAGGCAGTATTCAGTGTTCACAGGAGGGGGGGGCAGTTAGAGGAGAGATGGTGTGTGTGGGGGGGTGGGGGGTCGTGAGAGAGTCTAGATGGAGAAGAGTATTCACTGAGGGGGATGAAGGGCAGTGAGATGAGAGAGGGATGTCTCTCTCTGTGTGTGTGTGTGTGTGTGTGTGTGTGTGTGTGTGTGTGTGTGTGTGTGTGTGTGTGTGTGTGTGTGTGTGTATCTGGGGCAGGGGGGTTGGGTGTGGGCAGTGGGGTCGCGAGAGAGTCGAGATGGAGAAGAGAGAGAGATCAGCTGAGGCGAAGCTGTGAGGTCATTTACAGGAGCTCTGAGTCAACCTCAGCTGCTCTCAGTGAGTCATAGTGAGATCTCTACGCTTGTGCTAGTGAGACAATGAGAACCACGGAGAAGGGAGGGAGAGAGAGAGAGAGAGAGAGAGAGAGAGAGAGAGAGAGAGAGAGAGAGAGAGAGAGAGAGAGAGAGAGAGAGAGAGAGAGAGATAGTAATATATGTTTTCTGTATTTTATAAATAGCTAGCTAATTTAACATCATCTTGATTAATAGTTTCCTTTCTTTTTGGAATTGATTTCTTTACTTCTCTATTGCATATATTTAACAATCCAACAATAGAGAGAGAGAGAGAGAGAGAGAGAGACCCTAAGCAGGGGATGTGAGAGAGGGAGAGAACCCAGAAGGAGGAAACCTCTGGTAGAGAGACAGAACCAGAACCACAGAACAAGTGTGAACTGGTGGGTTAGAGAGACAGAAACAGGGAGAGAGGAGGAAGAGGAGGAGGACTAAGATGAAATGAGGGGAGAGAGAACAGGAGAGTAGACTTCTTGAGTTAGTTAAAGGAATTATCCGGATTGAATGTGAAACAACAGGGCCGCAGGTTGATTCTCTCCGGATAATTCCATTAAGGGCCATGCACTGCCTGTGGTGTGGGTGACACAGCTTGTGAAAATGAGGCATACTACACACTGCTAGTATTTTACATTAGGAAAAACAATCTACCAAAGCCCTTCCTTTTGTGAGACTGAAGCAGCGTTGATGACAGGCAGGGTGTGTTTCTCATAGGGATTCATCTTTATATCAGGGCCGTATATAGAGAGAGTTCAGCCACTGCCGCCATGTTGTAACCCCATGTTGAATTGAGTTGAATTGAATTGTAACCCACCATCCGAGGATTCTACAGCGTAATTCCACAGGACGAATAGGGGGTCTGTAAAAAAAGTTTTTATAGTATAGTTTTAAAATATTTTTTTTTCTCACCACTTTTAGCACCCGGTAACATGGGAGTGTAGAATTACATTGTAGAATCCTTGGGATGGTGGGTTACAACATGGCGCCTATGAGTTGAGCTGGCCAAACTCTCTCTGTATACGGCTGTGCTTAATATTAGGGGAGAAAGGTCAAAGTTCACACTGACATCCATCCCTTGCCCTTTGACCCCAGCCTCCCGAACACTCCAGATCTTCAACATGGAGATGAAGAGCAAGATGAAGGCTCACACCATGGCGGACGACGTCATGTTCTGGAAGTGGATCTCGGTCAACACCATCGGACTGGTGACGGACACGGCCGTCTACCATTGGAGCATGGAGGGGGACTCTCAGCCAATCAAAATGTTCGACCGGCACGCCAGCCTGGCTGGCTGTCAGATCATCAATTACAGGACAGACGAACAGCAGAAATGGCTTCTACTCATAGGAATCTCAGCACAGGTGATACACACACACACACACACACACACACACACACACACACACACACACACACAGTACAACTATACTACATAATACTGATACTTAATGCCTAATATCAATCGAAACTGCTGTGCTTCACAAAATTGCTGCATCAATGCAGTGACATTTCAATGGAATTGAGTGAGCTGGTATAATGTCCTCTAGTCTATGCATTTGGTCAATTCTCTGCAAACTCTTAGATAGAACATGCAGTTGTGTGTGTAGTGTGTAAGTGTGTGTGTGTGTGTGTGTGTGTGTGTGTGTGTGAGAGAGAGAGAGAGAGAGAGAGAGAGAGAGAGAGAGAGAGAGAGAGTGGATGTGAGTGCCCTTCCAAAGATACTGTATGTATGTCTGCTGACCTTAGTGTGTGTATTGATTCCAATGCTGTGTGTGTGTGTGTGTGTGTGTGTGTGTGTGTGTGTGTGTGTGTGTGTGTGTGTGTGTAGAGAGAGAGAGAGAGAGAGAGAGAGAGAGTGGATGTGAGTGCCCTTCCAAAGATACTGTATGTATGTCTGCTGACCTTAGAGTGTGTATTGATTCCAATGCTGTGTGTGTGTGTGTGTGTGTGTGTGTGTGTGTGTGTGTGTGTGTGTGTGTGTGTGTGTGTGCTCAGCAAAACCGAGTGGTTGGGGCAATGCAGCTGTACTCAGTGGACAGGAAGGTGTCCCAGCCCATTGAGGGCCATGCGGCAGCCTTTGGGCAGTTCACCCTGGAGGGCAACGCCAGCCCCTCCACACTCTTCTGCTTTGCTGTCAGAGGTGCTGCAGGGGGAAAGGTAACACACACACACACACACACACACACACACACACACACACACACACACACACACACACACACACACACACACACACACACACACACACACACACACACACACACACACACACACACACACACACACACACACACACACACACACACACTCTCTCTCTCTCTCTCTCTCTCTCTCTCTCTCTCTCTCTCTCTCTCTCTCTCTATCTGTCTCTCTGTCTCACACACACACATACACACACACACACACTCACACACACCAGGAGGGAGGAACCCAAACTGGACTGTATAACACTCACTCTTCCTCTTTCCTCTCCTTTCTCTCTCTAAGGCTCAAGCAGAATATAAATATAAATTGCATATTTATGGAATATCTAATCACATATAAGTCAGATCTTTTCTGTTCCTCATACTTAACATACTCTGTATACTCTGTATCGGTGTGTGTGTGTGTGTGTGTGTGTGTGTGTGTGTGTGTGTGTGTGTGTGTGTGTGTGTGTGCTACAGCTGCATATCATAGAGGTGGGTCAGCCTGCTGCAGGGAACCAGCCCTTCACTAAGAAAGCTGTGGACGTCTTCTTTCCTCCTGAGGCCCAGACTGACTTTCCCGTTGCTATGCAGGTAACCATGCCCTGTAGCCACGGTGACAGCCCCTGATGTCTGTAACTATGGTTACAGTTACACTGTTATGCATGCACATATGCTCATTGGAATTTGAATTATCCATGTAAAACATTTTGACCTGCAGACCCTGCACAAAAGACAGTAAGAATAAATTATTATTATTAACATAAGAATAGGCTTGTTAAAGGTACACTAGGCAACTTTTGTGCTGTAAAACTAGTAAACTAGCTACCTAAAACATTTTCCAGTCTTATGCCAATGCTAGAACATACGTGCTTACTGTAGCGAGGGATTTTCTCCCTTTTGTCTTAAATGTGTGTTTTAGATCGGGGATAAGTATGGCGTCATCTACCTCATCACCAAGTATGGCTACATCCACTTGTATGACATCGAGACGGGAGTGTGCATCTACATGAACCGCATCAGCGCAGAGACCATCTTTGTCACCGCCGCACACGGCGCCACATCAGGCATCATAGGGGTCAACAAGAAAGGACAGGTGTGTGTGTGAGTGTGCTTTTGTGTGTGAATATACGTAAATCCTGTTGTCCCGTCAGTCCTGATGTGTCTGGGTATACATGCTTGTGTGTGTGTGTGTGTGTCTGTGTGTGTTTACAGCAGGTCCTGTCATGGTGAATTGAGAAGGAACAATAAACTGTGTGTTTTTGTGTGTGTGTGTGTGTGTGTGTGTATGTGTGTGTGTGTGTTCCTCAGGTCCTGTCTGTGTGTGTTGAAGAGGAGAACATTGTGAGCTATGCCACTAATGTGCTGCAGAATGCAGACCTGGCCTTGAGATTGGCCACCAGGAGTAACCTGCCCGGGGCCGAGGAGCTGTTCACACGCAAGTTCAACACACTCTTCAGCCAGGGCAACTACACGGAGGCCGCCAAGGTGGCCGCATCTGCTCCAAAGGTAACACACACACACACACACACACACACACACACACACACACACACACACACACACAAAGACAATCACATACACACAGACAGATACAAGCACAGCCAAGGGGGTTACATCTGCTTCAAAGGTAACATACACACACACACACACACACACTCTTTTCTCTCATCAATACAGCATTCACCTCATTTCAACTCCCCCCTTATTAAAACACCCCCCACACACACACACACACACACACACACACACACACACACACTAACACTCTTACTCACACACACACTCACACACACATCTTTTTCTTCTCCCCTCTTATTTTAACATACCTCTCTTATCTACACTACTCCCAAACACTCCCACACACACACACTGACACACACACACCTACACACACACACACTGACACACCCCCTCTGTCCCTCCAGGGGGTTCTGCGTACGGCGGACACCATCCATCGGTTCCAGAGTGTGACGGCGGCCCCTGGCCAGGCCTCCCCGCTGCTGCAGTACTTTGGGGTGCTGCTGGACCAGGGCCAACTCAACGCCCTGGAGGCTCTGGAGCTCTGCAGACCCGTCCTACAGCAGGGACGCAAACAACTGCTGGAGAAGTGGCTCAAAGCTGAGAAGGTGAGAGATTAACACACACACACACACACACACACACGCAGACCCAGCCTACAGCAGTGATGCAAACAACTTCTCAAGAAATCCTGAGAAAGTAAGATATCATCACATGCACACACACACACACACACACACACACACACACACACACACACACACACACACACACACATGTACAGACCCGTCCTACAGCAGGGATGCAAACAGCTGCAAAGAAGTGGCTCAAAGCTGAGAATGTAGAAATATCAATACACACACACATACAGTACACACACACACACGCGCACAGAAGGGACTCAAACAGCTGTTGGAAAGTGGCTTAAAGCTGATAAGGTAGAAACATCACATAGTTACACACACTACTCATACATAGACAAATGCTCTCACACAGAATCTATAACATGCACACACACACACACACACACACACACACACACACACACACACACACACACACACACACACACACACACAAACACACACACACACACACACACACACACACACACAAACACAAAAGTCCCTGTACACACATGCAAATACACACTGAGTGTTTGCTATACTGTATTCTGCTATAGTGCCCATATGGTGAATAACTAGAACTAGAGGACAGAACTGTATACTGCACTGTCCTGTGAATGAGTACATTTAACAGGGACAATCAATCACAAAACATTTTGGACTTCTTCCACTTAAAACACAAAAAGTTCACTCAATAGTAGCTCTTCAACTAATTATAGAGAGGAAGTAGTGTGAGTGTGTGTGTGTGTGTGTGTGTGTGTGTGTGTGTGTGTGTGTGTGTGTGTGTGTGTGTGTGTGTGTGTGTGTGTGTGTGTGTGTGTGTGCTGAAGCTGAACACTCGCTGCTGTATCAGCAGTGCAGGCTAGCAGCTGCAGAAGTGACGTAAGGGAGCCCACTGCAGCAGCAGCAGCAGTAGCAGCAGTGCTAGCATCGCTGCTCCGCGCACTTACAGCCAAGAGACTACATTTCCCACATTGCATTGCAGCTGGAGTGCTCTGAGGAGCTGGGGGATCTGGTGAAGCCGGTGGACCCTACCTTGGCTCTGAGTGTCTATCTGCGGGCCAACGTCCCGGGCAAAGTCATCCAGTGCTTCGCAGAGACGGGACAGTTCCAGAAGATTGTGCTCTATGCAAAGAAGGTACGCAGAGAGAGAAAGAGAGAGAGAGAGAGAGGGAGAGAGAGGAGAGAGAGAGAGAGAGAGAGTGTGTGTGTGTTGTGCCAGAAATCCTCACTGCTGTAATGTATGTTTCGTGTTCTGACGCTTTTGTTGTGAAGGTGCCCTCTGTTCTAATGCTTCTTCTCTACTTTCCTGTTCTCTCTTTTTTTTTCTCTCCCGCTCTCTCTCACTCTTTCTCATTGCGTCATTGTCTTCATCAATTCATTTTCTCCTCTTTCTGGTGTTTATTTTGTCCAAAGGTGTCCTGTTTGTAAGGCACCGCATTCCTCATCAAACATGCTGCTCACCCTCTCACACTTTTTCTTTCTCTCATTCTCAGGCTCTTGTTGTTTTCCCTTTTCCTTGCTCCCTCTCTATCCCTCTCTCTCTCTCTCTCTTCTTCTCTCTTGCTCTCTCACTCTGTCATTCTCATTCTCAGTCTCTTGTTATTGTTCCTCCTCCTGGCTCTCTCTCTCTCTCTCTCTCTCTCTCTCTCTCTCTCTCTCTCTCTCTCTCTCTCTCTCTCTCTCTTCCTCTCTCTCTCTCTCTCTCTCTCTCTCCTCTTCCTCTCTCTCTCTCTTTCATTCTTATTCTCAGTGTGTTGTTGTTATCCGTCACTGCCAGTCCCCCTTCCCCTCTTTCTCCCTGTTTTTCCTTCACTTTTTCCTCTCATTCTCTTCCTCAGGCTATTGTCTCCAATCTTCTCTCTCTCTCTCTCTCTCTCTCTCTCTCTCTCTCTCTCTCTCTCTCTCTCTCTCTCTCTCTCTCTCTCTCTCATCACTCTATCCTCTGCTACAGTGGCCTTCTCAGCCTCATATGCTCTCTGTTCTTTTTCACTTCACTTTCTCTTTTTTTCTCCTTTCATCTTACTCTCATCTTTCTTCAGCTTTTGTCTTCTGCATCTCCCTCTCTCCTTCTGTTTCTCTCTCTCCCTCTCCTTCCTTGTTCATCTCTGCATTATGTGCAGGACATAGGTGTTAAACTCCCCTGGTGTGACACTGCTTCCACTAATTGGTCTTTTGGTGGTGAATCTCCATCTCCTCAAACTTCATTCCTTAATTCCTCCCAGATGTCACATCAGTCATATATTTCTCCACTGTTCTCCTCTTGAAACACTCTGTCTCATCCACATCCAGGCACACAGAGAGACAATACTCTGCATTTTTCTCGCCTTTGTCTAAATAATTTTATTTGTCAAGATGTTTTCTTTTTTACGTCCTCATTTTGACTTAATTAAAGTTTGTGTTCCTGTTTTATC
>JAODXP020000019.1:3365580-3368080 GCA_027497455.2 Sardinella longiceps | reverse complement strand
TCCTCTGTCTTGTCCTCTGGACATTGAATCCACCCCCATGATGTTTTATTCAGGCTGAAGCTCCTCCTACCCTGGCTGGAGTCCCGCCTTGCGGAGGGCTGTGAGGAACCTGCTACCCATAATGCCGTGGCCAAGATCTACATCGACAGCAACAACAACCCAGAGCGGTTCCTGAAGGAGAACACGTTCTATGACAGCGCTGTAGTGGGGAAGTACTGCGAGAAGAGAGACCCACACCTGGCCTTTGTGGCCTATGAGAGGGGCCAGTGTGACCAGGAACTTATCAAGGTGTGTGTGTGTGTGTGTGTGTGTGTGTGTGTGTGTGTGTGTGTGTGTTTTGGATTGAACTGAATTTCAGCTGAACTTTTTTTCCACTCCTCTACTATAGTTGACAGCTTATCTAATTCCATCTTTTGAAACCTGCTCATAACCCAAATGTATGTATTTTTTTTCCTAGGTGTGCAATGAGAATTCACTGTTCAAGAGTGAAGCACGTTACCTGGTGCGACGGAAAGATCCGGAGCTGTGGGCTGGTGTTCTTGAGGAGGACAACCCCTTCAGACGGCAGCTGATTGACCAGGTGAAAAGCCCGTTGGCCAGTTGAGTCAATATAATCTGTTCCATCGGAGACATGAGACTTGGTCCAATGGCTAATAAGACAACAAATAAACAAACAAACAAACTAGAAAAGCGCTCAGAGCACAGACCTCCGCCAACAGATTGTGTTCTGGATCACCTATCACCACCAAAATTGAATCAGTTCTTACTTGTCCCAATACACACGTTGTCCGAAAATTTGATCCAAATCCGTGTAGTACTTTTTGAGTTATGTTGCTCACAGACAGACACACAGACAGACACACACACGCCGAGCAAAACATAACCTCCTTGGCGGAGGTAATAAACAGAGGATAGAACATAGCAATGCACGATCTTGCTTCGCTTTTGAGATTACTAATCATCTAATATGAGTACATTGTCACACACATACTCACGCACATACTCATGCACTCACACCTACGGTAAATATAGCAAAAGAAATAAATATATATTATATGTTATAATAATTGTTTATTATGTTGTTTATTTGTTTACATTTGTTTACAAACAAATAAACATATTCACAGGTGGTCCAAACAGCTCTTCCTGAGACCCAGGACCCAGAGGAGGTGTCTGTGTCAGTGAAGGCCTTCATGACGGCTGACCTGCCCAATGAGCTCATCGAGCTGCTGGAGAAGATAGTCCTGGATAACTCAGTCTTCAGCGAACACAGGTGGGACACACACACACACACACACACATGCACATCTGACTCAGATGTTACACCCATCACACTCACACACACACATCCAAACAGTCCATATTCACTTATGTTCATACTGCACACCCTGAACATACAGTTCACACACACACACACAAACACACACACACATACACACAATAGATGCTTGCTACTTTTATTTTCTCCAACACTGTGCTCTCTCCTATTACTGATGCATAATCCAACAAACTGTTGAAAATTTCTCTGTCCAAACAGAAGTTGTATTGCACACCAGACTTTTCCTTTTAACAAGATTATGTTTACTTTTTGTCAGGAAAGAAGCTGACTCTTATATGAGGAACTTCTCAGTAATAATTTTTTTTATTATCACCATAAACCTCTAGGAATCTGCAAAACCTGTTGATCTTGACCGCCATCAAGGCTGACCACACCCGTGTGATGGAGTACATCAACCGCTTGGACAACTACGATGCCCCCGATATCGCCAACATTGCCATCAGCAATCAGCTCTTCGAGGAGGCCTTCGCCATCTTCAAGAAGTTTGATGTCAACACCTCAGCCATACAGGTGCCGGGTCTCATCATGCATATATATTGCGTAGAAATCTAGGCGTACAGTAGCGGTAGCAAATTGATTGGCTCAGCGAGAACGTCTAGCCAATAGCCATAAGGAACCGTTATATTCAACCCTCACCCTCATCGGTATGGGGGACCAATCACAACACTCTATGTGGACAAAGAGGGAGGGGTTTGAGAGGCTGTTGAGGAGTGTATAGAGACTGGGGGAGGGACAAGAGAGTTGTATGATTTTTTTTATTTTTTTTTGCCTAAGTCTCAGAGTTACGTAGACTTGCCAAATACAGCTTTAAATGCCATAGACTTGCTTGTCAGGCTAGCATACACATTATACAGTTATATTGCAACTTAATCAACTCCTCAGTCAGAAAAAAATAATAAATTCAGAGTCTCACTGGCAAGCCTTTTCCAAGGGTATAGAAACAGTATCAGGATCACCTTGAACACTGCTGGAAACTGGATGTGCCCTTGGATGCCTGCCAAAGCTTAAATACACTATCCATCTCACAAAGTCCCAGAAAATGAAATATAGTATCAGATCTTCCCCATAATATGGATCTACTTCAATATCTTTCTTGGCTTGTACAGTACCACAACCCTACAGCCTACAGAGCACCACACAGGGATTCAGTCACGGCTTGTA
>JAODXP020000019.1:3358080-3360580 GCA_027497455.2 Sardinella longiceps | reverse complement strand
CACAATCAATTTTTTAACAGTAAAAAATTACTTATATTGTCTCTGTGTGTGTGTGTGTGTGTGTGTGTGTGTGTGTGTGTGTGTGTGTGTGTTCCTCCCCCAGGGCCTGCGTGCGTCCATAGAGGCCTATGATAACTTTGACAGCGTGGGTCTGGCTCAGTCGCTGGAGAAGCACGAGCTGCTGGAGTTCCGGCGCATCGCTGCATATCTCTACCGCAGCAACAGCCGCTGGCAGCAGAGCGTGGAGCTGTGCAAGAAAGACAAGCTCTACAAGGTACTAGACACACACACACACACACACACACACACACACACACACACACACACACACACACACACCCTTATGTACATATGGATATGCATGAATGCATGCGTATGGAATCTCTCCATTGTACTGTATGTGTACAATGTAGATCACATGCACACACACACACACGTGTACACACACATGTAGGCTACATTACACCTGTAGGTAACATTCACATACACACCTTTATGCATTTACTCACTCATACATGTTCACAAACACATACACAAACATATGCATGCATATATCCAACCAACACAAATCCATCCACACATGCTCTGTGTGAACCTCATGTAAAATAATGGTTATCACCAGCAGAGGGAGCTGTGTTCTTATTGTTCCACTTTCAAGAAGGGATCACGAATCTTTGAAATAAAATTCTACGGTTGTCTGCTTTGATTGATTGGCTTGCTTTTAATGATCTTGTCTGTGCACTTGTTTGTGTAGTTTGTGAAACGCGTTTGTGTGTATGTGTGTCTGTGTGGGTGTCCATATGCACACTAACTTGTGTGTGTGTGTGTGTGTTTGTTATCTCTTATGCTCTGTCTGTGCGTGTGTGTGTCCCAGGATGCCATGCAGTACGCTGTGGAAACGCGTGTATGTGTATGTGTGTCTGTGTGGGTGTCCATATGCACACTAACTTGTGTGTGTGTGTGTGTGTGTGTGTTATCTCTTATGCTGTCTGTCCATGTGTGTATCCCAGGATGCCATGCAGTACGCGGCGGAGTCGGAGGACTCTGAGCTGGCGGAGGCGCTGCTGCAGTGGTTCCTGGAGGAGGGCCGGAGGGAGTGCTTCGCCGCCTGCCTCTTCACCTGCTACCCACTACTGCACCCAGACCTGGTGCTGGAGCTCGCATGGAGGCACAACCTCACCGACTTCACCATGCCATACTTCATACAGGTCATGAGGGAATATCTCACCAAGGTCAGTCAGGCAGTCAGTGAGTGAGTGAGTAAGTGAGTGAGTGAATTTGTGAATCAGTGAGAGTGATTGCTTCACCAGGCTTCACCTGCTTCATACAGGCCATCATGAGGGAATACCTCACTGAGGTCAGTTTATGAGTGAGGGAGTATGACTTGAGTGAGTGAGTGAGTGTATGAGAGAGTGAGTAATTGAATGAATGAGTGATTGCTTCACCATGCCCTACTTCATGGTGCCCATGAGGGTATACCTCACCAAGATCAGTTAATGAGTGAGTGAGTGAATGAGTGTGACTTACTGAATTTTTGAATGAGCGAGTGAGTTGAGTAACAGATTGAATGAATGAATGAATGATTCACTATGCCCCACTTCTTACAGGTCACGATGGAGTACCTCACTAATGCCATGTTCAGAACTACACAATATTAGCCATGACACGACACCTCTGTGAACTCTCCAGTGTTCTTATTATTAATCCCATCTAAGAGTGAGTGAGTGAATGAGTGAGTGAATGAATGTTTCTCAATGCCCTATTTCATACAGGTCATGGAAAGTACCTCGCTGTAGTCAGTTGAAGTAGGGGTTTTCCCTGTAGCTTTGTACTAAATGGCTGTATGAAATCTGCCATATTTCTGTCTTCTACCTGCACTAAAACTGTTTGCTAGACTACCTGTTGACTGAAAGTGTTGGCATGCCATTGGTTAAGGTAGTGGGCAGAGGTCTCTGTAAAATATTTATTTCTCCAAAAGGAACGGAATATTGTGTTGGAAGTTATATCATAGATAAAGTGAAATCATTTGATTAGCTGGTTTGGGGATAGACTCAGTGGGATTGGTTGGTGATGTGCCCAGTGAGAGAATGGATATGATAGGTCAAGAGGTCCACAGGGGCGTGTCTGACCTGTGGCTTCTCTTCCAGGTGGACGTGTTAGCGGCACAGGTGACGGTCTCTGGCCCTTTTCTTACTCTTGCTGTTTCTCCCGCACTACACTAGTTGCTATAGAAACCCTAGCCTCTAGCGTACCCTGGAAGGCAACCTTACTCTTGCAGAATGCTGCTGATGAGAGCATGAGAGTGAAATTGTGTTTGAGCGAGTGTAGTGAGTGTGTGTGTGAGTGAGTGAGTTTGTCTAACGCTGAGTGAGGGAGTGCATGAATGAGTGAATGAGTTTGTGACTTTGTTTTATAATGATTGAGAGAGTGCATGAGTGTGTGAGGGAGTGAGTGAGTGAGTAAATGAGAGTGAGTGTGTGAGTGATGTGAATAGATAGAT
>JAODXP020000019.1:3348080-3355580 GCA_027497455.2 Sardinella longiceps | reverse complement strand
GGGGGAGCTGTCACGCTGAGAGATGATTGGGCGTCGGAGGGGGTCAGGGTTGAGCACCATGGGGATGGGAGTGACATCAGAGATTCCGTGACCATGACAGGGCGGGGCGGATCTTTGATGTGCAGCCTAAAACAAAACAAAGTGTTTCCACGTAAACAGTGAAATATGTCTGAATGGCAAGGTTAACACATCATAAATGAACTGTGCTCAGCAGGCATGGAACATGGGTGTGTTATAAAGCTTCAGATGGCACCTAATAATTAACAGGATTTGGTGTTGATCTGCATGACTATGAAATGTCCATCAGTCAATGCCAGCCTTTGTTCAGGCCAATAAACTGGAAAACCCATTAAAAATATCCACAAAGTTTTATTACGTACAAATAACTGTAGCTTTCAGTGGCTTCTGTTTAGAAAAGAGTACCACATGTCAATAGGACATATCAATGTAATACTAACATGCAATGTACATATGGGGTGTATTTGATGGAACAGATTGCCTGAATTGAGCAAAAACCTTTTTTCAGTTCAGACTACATTTATTTTTCTATTTATGGTATTTTCTTCTGAATACAAACCTTATATTGATGTTTGTCACGACTAACAGCCTCAGAATTTCTTCCTTGATTTCTACCACCTAGCCTGACCTCTTGATGACCTTTCAATGTGACCTCTGACCCTTTCCATCTCTTCTCTGACAGGTGGATAAGCTGGAGGAGGCAGAGAGCCAGAGAACAAAAGAGGAAGAAGTGCAGGAACCTGCGCCCATGGTCTATGGTGAGTGTGTGTGTGTGTGTGTGTGTGTGTGTGTGTGTGTGTGTGTGTGTGTGTGTGTGAGAGAGAGAGAGTTTCTGTCTGTCGGTAACTGCACAGCATGGCACTAGTAGCATCATAGACTGCATAAGCTTTTACATTTGAACAAATGGAGGTATGCAGTAGTACGATTAAAATGTCCAGACGTCCGTCTCCCAAAAGCATAGTTGCTAAGCAGTTGGGAACATTGGTTGCAGTGCAATTTCTCATTGCCAACTAACTAAGTAGCTAACTGTGCTAACTGTGCAACTGTGTGTTTAAATGAATTCAAGATGGATATTCTGTATAATGGACCCACCCCACCATCCTGCCTCCCATGTGTGTACAGTAGGCTACACATTTCCCCTTCATCACTGTTCTGACGTCTGTCCACAGGTCAACAGCTGATGCTCACGGCTGCCCCCACACCCATCGTCCCTCAGCCTGGTTACCCCGGATACGGCTACACCACGCCGGGATACGCCGCCCCCACCTACGGGTTCAACGTGCAGCCTTAAACCCCACTATCACCCATCATAACCCTCCCACCCACCCAACCCATCCCCCTCTCCCCCCAACACCCCTCTGAGCGCTGTGAATCCTGGGAAATGTATGCCTGTGAGATACCTCTAGACCCTCAACCCCCTGCTCACCGCACAGCATGAAGACTACTGCAAAAGCAGCAGCAGCGGAACAAGAAGAAGAAGAAGAAGAAGAAGAAGAAGAAGAAACAGATGAGCCAGTGCAGTACCCACACCAGACACTAGAGGCCGCTGTATCATTTCTCCCCCACCTCCCTCACCCAACACCTGTGTAGTGTGTGCACCATCACCTGTGTGTGTGATAGGCCTACACACGCTGTGCATCACTACCCACTGTCAGATAGAAACTTTCTAAAGAGCAAGTTGAGAGGAATAAAAAAAAGACATTATATTTTTAGAAGAAAAAAATAATTATAAACAAACCTTAAAAAAGTGAAAAGAGAGTTTTACATTGCTCATCATAGTCTTTGACTGCATGGACGGACTGCAGGACGGAATTCACCGCCACAACAACAACAAGTTGAGCGTTGGCATGGAAACGCATGCATGCCTTTGGAGAGTGGCTGAAGATGCTCTCCCTCTGCTTGTCTCCCCTGCTTGGCCTGGCCTAGCCTAGCCTAGCCTGGCCTCTGCCCCACGTCTACCTTTCTATCTACCTGTCGGCTCACCTGAAAGTCTTTAAGGGATCTCCTGTGCCGAACGCTACTGGGTCCGGATGTGGGTCCCATGGAACCACAGAAAACATAGACTGGACACAATGGATGAAAGACATTGACAATCACAAATCTTTGTGTGTCTCCCACACTCTCAGAGACAGGAAGTGGGTTCAGGGTGACCCGGAAGTAGATGAGGTCAGAGGACTTTGAGGAAGAGGTAGAGAGGAAGAAGAAAATTGTTTGCGGGATTGGAGGAAAGTGGAATTGTGTGTTTACAGCGATATATGAGTCATTGTTTATTATTGTTATTATTATTTTATGTGTTTGTTTGTTTGTTTGTTTGTTTGTTCTGCCTGCATGTGCTAGCGCTTCATGAGGGAGTTGCAAGGCAACTAGAGCACAAAAGCCACAGACAGTAGTACAGTAGTGCTAAATTAGCGACCTCAGAAACAACCCTCTATCTCAGATAGCAGATATGTAGTAGATACTCATCTCAACCGACTATGGAGGAAGAAGTAAACAACAACTCTATCGTACTCCTCTTTATTTAAAACAGACAGACAAACAGCTCAGAAATGTATTCCTCTATCACTTCTGTGAAAGATCATTGGAGATCGTTGAAGTCATTGAACGGACTCAATTACAATTGCATACATACTGATTTATTAATGATGATAACAACAATAACAGTAATAGTATTGCGTTGATACCCCTAAACAGTATCCATGTATGAACAGTATCCCGGCAAGCCATATGCATTGTCATAAGTGTTATGTCTTAGTCTTACAAACATATTATCTTTTTTAGAAAAAAGTGAAAATACAAAAACAAAATATCTTAGACGAACGAAGATGGAGACAGACATGTGGTGTATTGAATCTTTTTGGGTTGCTAGGTTACACGGGAGAATGCGTGTGTGTGTCTGTGTGTGTGTGTGTGTGTGAGTGGGGGGGCCGGGGGGTAACAGCGACAGGCTTGTGTGCTGGCTTTGTGTGTGACAGTGTACGAGTGTTTTTTTTTGTGGTCACACAGCACACACACACACACACACACACACTCAAACACACAGATGCTTGTGTCCGTTCCTGCTGCGTTGAATGTTCAGGCAGATGAATAAAGTTTACACTCACTCATCAAACCTGCCATGTGTCTGTCTTCTCTGGTGATGACTCTGTTTAAGTTGGAGAAGTCTGAACACAGTTACTGTACGTATGCTCACATACATGCTGGCTCAGTCACAACAATGTCACTTTCATTTGAACTCTTCTCTGAACTCAAGGAAATGTTACATTTTGACTTATAGGGGACTACTTGTCCTACTTGCAATCGAGAGAGAGTTGCAAACATCAGTCATGTGGCCACTGCTTCATACCGCTATTGTGAAAATGCCTTGATTCTTGGAGGCCATTGAGCATTCCTTTGCATTAATATATATGACCAGTAGCCCTTCAGCTTAGCCTCAGTGTCCTCTGCACAGCCCTACTTCATTGATTTATCTAAATCTGAATATCAAATCAGAAGGATATCTGGTATACTGAGCAAATAATATGGAAAGTAGGCCTAATACAGAATGAATTTACATAGCTTATGCAGCACTGGCTCTAAATGCCATTTATCCAAGGAGGTGGTGTTTTGGTGCAGCAAACCTGACCAATAGTAAATCCTATTCAATAGTCTGTTCTTTCTGTCTCTCTGATGTTGGCAGCACAGAGACACAGGCCTTTCACAACGATTCACTGGAAACCTTTTTTGCCTCACTTGGCCAGACATATTTTGAGCTGTGGATAGGCTTGCACAGTGTCTGGCTTAGGCTTGGCTGGGCTGCAATACCACAACATTGTGAAACACAATTGATTCTGGCAGTCATTCTTTATTTTTAGACTTATGTGGTCAACTGCAAAATTTCCACACACACAAAAAAATATGATTAGTTAGTTGTAGGGGCCAAGCCATAATATGGGCTATATGAGTAACCCCCTCATGTTCAACGTGGTGCACTGTGTTGGCCTTACGCAAATGTGTCCCTTTGGAAAGACATATGCAGGGCATAACAGTAAGATCGAATGGCCCCACCATAAAAAAAACTACACAAAATGTTTGGGGACAATAGTTGCGCTTAAGAAATTAGTTTCGAAGAATCAATTGGTGCCGGTCCACCTTAAGTAGTTTCATTTCGCTAGGATGTGACGCTTTTGATAGAGAGAACGAGCGAGGGGGAGAGAAAAGAGACTGATCTGCCCCGCCCTGTTTGTGAAAGGGGACGGCGAAAACTCGCTCAATCGAGGCGTTTTGCTCTGCCGGATAGGCTGGTCTGCTCTCGCCTGTCAAACGCCTGAACATCCTACCATCACGGCTGATGTTTCGCCTCCCTCAGTGAAACTGTAGCGCTATTTAAACCGCCCATCGCCCCACTGTTACATTGTTGCTCATTCTGTAAAACTGTCCAAATTCGGGGACGGACTTGAGCGAAGTAGTTTACTTGCAGAACAGACATTTCAGACATTACATAAACTTAAACATGTCTGAAAATGTTAGATTTGTCAGCCCTTTTAACCGACCTCGTGCCTTGGCGGCAGCCGCTCCCGCTGGTAAAGCCAAACTAACGCATCCTGGAAAGGCAATTTTGGCAGGTAAGTTCCGTGATTTCTTCTTCCTCGTTTTGAAAGACCTGTTCTACTGCATGTGCGCCTCGGAAAAGTAAACACCTGTTTAAGGGCAGTGTGCGTAGCAGCCTATGAACTTCTGAACATGCATCCGTCATCGCGTCCGGTCCTCCCTGAAGTTGATGTAGTCTAGTGTCTGTGACTGACCTGTCAGCTCGCTTTGCCAGTGTAGCTGGCTAATGATGAATCAGTTTGATGTGTGTAGCTCGTAGTTCAGTGGGAGTCAAGTCACCAGAGTAATGGCACTCAGCGCAGTTACAGAGCGGACGAAGGATGCTGGCCAATTTACAGACTGTATGCTAAAAAAAACTGTCCTTGGAGAAGTAAGCAAGAGGGAAGGGTGATTCAGGATCAGATGAAACATCGATTTGGTCTTGCTATTAAGATTATGAAGTCGTAGAAATTCGTTTCAGCACTTGCATGTAAATGTTCACTAATTGTCTTCACCTGCCAATTAAAACAAAATCTCACAACCGCCCTTCGAATACCATGGTAATGATCACCTATTCCTGACCAGGTTTATGTTTATGCGTTTCCTTGTTACACCAGTTTGGGGAGCTTTTTCTCTCGGCGGCGTGACAGGCACCATATGCCACAGTTCTGGCTAATTGCGACTTTGCAACATTCCTTCGAGCTCCGTTGGTTGCAGTAATTAGAAACTTGATTCACCGCCGAATCTTAGACAGTGGGCAAATATAAAGAAAACAAGTTTTCCTTTTGCTTTTTAAAAACAACAACAGCAACAACAACAACAAAAATATGGCCACACTGAGGCTGGCTACACTCTTTTCTTTTCAGCAAATTCTCCTTCTCTCTTTCTCCCTCCCTCTCTTTCTCTGTTAGTTAACCTGTAGTTACAACAGAGTAGGCTACTAATTACTCAGTTAGTGTGTAATTACTCAGTTAGACATGCCACCCACCACTATGACTCTGAGCTTGAAACAACTTAAATCCAAGTGTTGCAGTGTCACTGTAAAATGTTTCAACAGTATTGTCTGAATTTGTTGCTGCCATTTATATTGGTCACAAATTTGTACACATGCACAAATATCATAGGCTACACACAAACACATACAGAATGAAGATTCCTCACACTTTTTTTCACTTTTTCTCAAACAGACTGAACATCTGTATGTTTCAGTCATGAAGTGCTATAAAGCATCTCTCTCTCTCTGTCTCTCTTTCTAGCCCTCTCCACAGTCCACACTCACTCAACTACTGTTTTTGTTCTATCCACATTTCTCCTCCAGCATGTGTGTGTATTTGTGTGTTTGAATCTGTGCCTGCATGCGCGGTACACGCGTCTGTCTAAATTTGAAAACTGAAATTACCTCTAGATTATGGCATTGTGTTGCTGAAAACAGACTGAGCGGTTGAGCTCCACTCTTTCATTTGAAAGTAGCTGGACCGTCTCACACTGCCCTGGCTGGCTGGCTGAATCTGTCCTCTATCCTGTTACACACACACACACACACACACACACACACACACACACACACACACACACACACACACACACTACATGTGCTTTAACTAAACATACTGTACTGTCCCACACACATACACGCGCATTGTCTCTACACACACACACACACACACACACACACACACACACACACACACACACACACACACACATTGTCACTACACACACACAAAGACTCACAATCTCTAAATTGCCACTGTCAGGCTGCAGGCTGCGTCCAGGTATTATGCTTTTTGGCCCGGTGATCAGCTAAGTGCATTTTATGTAATGATATTACCAAGGGGCACACACACACACACACACACACACACACACACACACACACACAGAGTGAAAATCCTGTTTCAGCAGTCTGTTGTGCTCTTAGTGTATGGCTGGGATCACTGTCACCTTCAAGCACAGTTTTAGGCATCAGTGCTTTTCAAAAGCATAGATGTGTAAAGGCCGGAAGATACGTTATTACACGTGTAAAAAGGCATACCTGTGTGTCTAGAAACAACGGTGGAAGGTGTGGAACAGGGCTTTCAGTGCATCGTGTCAACTGAAGCTAAAGTGACATTGTCAGTTTATCTCTCCTTAATTCCTGCTCACACACACACACACACACACACGCACATGCACGTAGGCCTACTTCCTTGGAAACTCAGATTCCCCTTAAGGGAAGGCAAGACTTTGTGCGTGAGATATGACTCTGTGAGATATGACTCTGTGTGGTTGCGAGCGCTAACCTATTAATCATGATTGCTCCAGGCCCTATCACCCTCTTCCTTCTCCTAACTTACCCACAACTGATTGACTCAGGCACCATAATAATACAACAATAAAAGAGCTAATTATTGGACACCATGCATTTAAACCTGGTTTGACCAGCCCGTCAGGTTTTGACAGCCACAGACAATCACACACCCCTTGGATATCTTCGGCAGGTTTTACTCCCATCCTAAAGCATCTTTTTCTCTTTCTCTCCCATTCTATCTCTCTTCTCTCTCTCTCCCTCCCCCTTTCTCTGTCACTCTCTGTCGCTCATTCTCTCTCTCTCTTTCTCTTTGTTTTTGCATGTCTGTGTCACTGACCCCTCTCTTCCCACCAACCCCTTCTCTGTCATATACACACTCTCTCTCTCTCTCTCTCTCTCTCTCTCTCTCTCTCTCTCTCTCTCTCTCTCTCTCTCTTTCTTGCTTTCTCAAAGTTAAATTCAAATACTTCATTTACTTCATTTGCATGACTGTTAATTTCACAATATAGTCACACATTCTCTCTCTCTCTCTCTCTCTCTCTCTCTCTCTCTCTCTCTCTCTCTCTCTCTCTCTCTCTCTCTCACACACACACACACACACACACACACACACACACACAGAGATT
>JAODXP020000019.1:3335580-3340580 GCA_027497455.2 Sardinella longiceps | reverse complement strand
GATTGGACTGCAGAAGGGATGACAGGAACAAGGGATAAGGAGGACAGAAGGAGAAAGGGATTGACCTTGCAGATACCAACCCCCCATCCACACACTCTATCCCTGACACACACACACACACACACACACACACTCGCACACACAAATTCACACAGCAGCCACCAATTACTCCCATACTCAACTTAAAACACACTCACACATGGACACACACACACACACACACAGTGGGGAGAAGAAGTCATTAAACCATAGTGGTTGTGACGAATGACAGACATGGCGGTGACTCATCTGTGAGTGGTGGCCATCCGCCCAGAACACCACCCTTCTTTTCTTTTACTACGTCATCCCTCGCTCCCTCCCTCCTTTCCTCCCTCCGTCCAGAGCCCAGATGTTAATAAATAGGGCCCCGATGAGAGAGGCTTCTTGGCTCTCCTCTAGGGACAGGGAAGGTGATCTGGCACCCGGCGCATGGTTTATAGAGGGACGGTGATTGTGTGTGTGTGTGTGTGTGTGTGTGTGTGTGTGTGTGTGTGTGTGTGTGTGTCTTTGGGTGTGTATGTATGTGTGTGGGCGTCTGAGTGTGTGCGTATCTATGTGTGTGTGTGTGTTTGTGTGTGTGTGTGTGTGTGTGTGTGTCTGTGTTTGTTTGTGTGTGTAAACCTCAAGATTTACCTCCAGATGAAGCCCATTCATCAGTGATCAGTCATGCGAAGCCTGTCTATGTGAAAAAAGGAAGGGAGAGAGAGGGAGAGGGAGAAAGAGAGTAAAGTGTAGAGAGAGAGAGAGAGAAGGCTAGAGAGAGAGAGAGAGTGAAGGCTAGAGAGAGAGAGAGAGAAATGAGCGAGCTGGGCATCATTTACTTTTACAGGCCCATTTCTACAGCCCATGAGATTTGTTTCCTTTAAACCTTCACAGCTGTGACTGCTGGATACCTGAGTGACTGAGCGTGTGTGTGTGTGTGTGTGTGTGTGTGTGTGTGTGTGTGTGTGTGTGTGTGTGTGTGTGTGTGTGTGTTTGTGCATATGTGAGTGTGCCAATGTGAGTATGTATGTGTGTGTGCATATATGTATCGTCAATGTGAGTGTGCACAGTTTGTTAAGTGCATCCATGGTTGTGTATGTGTGTGTGTGTGTGTGTGTGTGTGTGTGTGTGTGTGTGTGTGTGTGTGTGTGTGTGTGCATGGCTACAGTACGTGCGTGTGTGTGTGTATATGTGCACATCTCAGGTCATGTCTGCTGGCATTTGCTTTACACAATCACTGAGAAACATCACTTCATTTCCCCCCCAACCCTACTCTACACTACTCTACTCCACTGCCACCATCACACACACACACACACACACACACACACACACACACACACACACACCACCCTGCCACCCCACCCCCACCCCTACCCCCACCCCTACCACTACCACTGTTCTATTCCCCCTCAGGGCTACATCATACAGCACAGCACAGCACAGCCCAGCCATACACTATGACCAGAGTGGGCCCAGAGAGAGAGGGAGGGATGGATTGGTGAGAGTGGTGGATGCAGAGAGGGGGATAGTGAAAAGGAATAGGGGATAGAGAGAGGTAGAGAGAGAGATATAGAGATATAGGGAGAGAGAGAGAAAGACAGATAGAGATGAAAGCAAAACAAGAGAGGACAAAGAGGGTGGGTTAGAGAGAGTTATGCTAATGTTTTTTATTGGCCACAGAAAGAGAGAGAGGGAGAGAGAGAGAGAGAGAGAGAGAGAGAGAGAGAGAGAGAGAGAGAGAGAGGGCAAGAAGGGAGACTCGCTAATGTATTTTGCTGGCCAGAGAGAGAGAGAATCTCTCAGCCACACTAATGTATTTGATGGGCCAGGGTGAAAGAGAGAGAGAGAGAGAGAGAGAGAGAGAGAGAGAGAATGACCGTCAGACCAATATATTTCACTGGGCAGGGAGAGAGGTGGGGGGGGGCAGAGAGAGAGAGAGAGCGAGAGAGAGTGTGTGTGTAGTGTGTGTGTGTGTGTGTGTGTGTGCATGTGTGTGTGTGTGTGTGTGTGTGTGTGTGTGTGTGTGTGTGTGTGTGTGTGAGTGTCACGGTCCCACTAATGTATTTGACTGGCCATCTCTCCTGTCTCTTTGGCACAGCTTCTGCTTTGTCATGCCATTACAGCCAAAGATGGATAACCCACAAGGGTGTGTGTGTGTGTGTGTGTGTGTGTGTGTGTGTGTGTGTGTGTGTGTGTGTGTGTGTGTGTGTGTGTGATGGAGAGAGACTGATAGAGGGGAGAATGAAACAGAAAGACAGAGTGAAGGAGGAGAAGAGAGGCGCCAGAGACGCACGTTTGTGTGCGTGCGTGTGTGTGTGTGTGTGTGTGTGTGTGTGTGTGTGTGTGTGTGCGTGCGTGCGTGCGTGTGTGTGTGTGTTTCTTTATTGTGGCGAAGGCAAGCAGAGTTGATGCAGGCAGACTGGCGCTTCATCAACCTGCCTACACCACCAGTGTCCTCCAATCACCCCACCCACACCCCTTTATATTCTCTCCATCCAACCACTGTGCTCTCTGAGCTTTCCCCCTCCTAACGCACACACACACACACACACACACTCTACCCTACACTACGACCTACACACACACACACACACACACACACGCACACACACACACTCACTCTACACTTGTTCTATCTGTTACACACACACACACACACACACACACACACACACAAATGCTTCTGTATGTATGTATGTATGTATGTATGTATGCATGTATTTATTTATAATAATTGGTAATGGGTTTAGAAGTGCCTCATGCTTACCCTCTATCTTCTGCATCTGATCTCTCATGTCCCCCCATACCTCCATCCATCTATCTCTTTCTCTCTATCTCTCTCTCCATCTCTCCCTGTCATCCTCCATTCCTCTCTGTCCCTTTCTTCACCAAGGCCTTCTCTCTTTTCTTTTTTTTCATCCCACAATTGGATTCCGTGCTAAAAATAGCCCACTACTCCCCTGATGGCCTCTTCTGTCGCTCCTGGGACTGATTGGAGAGGCTCGGCTGCACAAATAAATAAATTAATATAGAAGTAAATAAATAATTGAAAGCAAAATAGGAAAGAAATGTGTAAATAACAGATAATTTAAAAATAAAACTGATTGGAGAGGCACAGCAGCACCAATAGTAGTAGATATTTCTTTATTATTTTTTATTTCTTTATTATTCCTATAAATAAATCACTATGTAATTGCAAGTTAATCATAAAAGAAATTCATAAATAATTCCATAATAATAAATAAAGCTAAACAAGCTAGCCGAACTTCCTGAGACCTGCTGCTGATGCAACTGAGTGGAACCCCAGGAGGTGCCATGGTAGCGGTTGTCATGACACCCTGAGGCTCCACCAGGAAGAGGAAGTTGTTTTTCTTTTTCAACTTGGCCGTTGGAGTGTTTTGATGGGAAGTCGAATTCAGCAGTTTGGATCGATTTTGCAACAGACATCTGGGAATAAGAAGTTATTGCTTGCCTCTGGCCCGTGTGTGTTTGTGTGTGTGTGTGTGTGTGTGTGTGTGTGTGTGTGTGTGTGTGTGTGTGTGTGTGTGTGTGTGTGTGTAAACTCTTGTTGGTTTTTGTGGGAGATAGAATGTGTATATTTTTAGTAATGACAATGAACTGCTATGTGTGGTATTTGTGTTTGTGTGTGAGGATTTAAGTTGTTGTTATTTGTGTGTGTGTGTGTGTGTGTGTGTGTGTGTGTGTGTGTGTGTGTGTGTGTGTGTGTGTGTGTGTGTGTGTGTGTGTGTGTGTGCTTGTTGCTTGTTGGTTTTTGTGGATGAGAGAATGTTTATATTTTGGCAATGACAATGAAATGCAATTTGTGTTATTTATGTGTTTGTGTGTGAGGTTTCATGTTGTTGTTATTGTGTGTGTGTGTGTGTGTGTGTGTGTGTGTGTGTGTGTGTGTGTGTGAGAGAGAGAGAGAGAGAGAGAGAGAGAGAGAGAGAGAGAGAGAGAGAGAGAGAAAGCAAGCTTGTATGTGCAAGTATGTGTTTGTAATGATGAATCACTATGTTTGGTATTTTTATGTGTTTATGTGGCAATAAACATCAACATAACAACCTCCTCTGATATGCATTGTGTGTGTGTGTGTGTGTTTGTAATAGGTTCGGCGTGTTCGAGTTCCTCAGTAATCAGATGCGTGATGAATCAGGGCGTCTGGACAGTGGGCGTGGCCTAATGTGTGGCCTGGGGGCAGGGGTCATGGAGGCGGTGCTGGTCGTATGCCCCATGGAGACCATCAAGGTACGCTACAGAGGTCAAAGGTCACAGTCTGTCCACTCTGACCCTTTACAGACACCTCGGCCTACCCCATCTCCACATTTTATTAATTCTGTTCGTCTCTGTTCAGTTGCATGTCATTTAGCCTCATTTACATTACAGTGTTACTAAACAGCATTTCTTGGAACAGAGACTTGGCTTCAACAGAACAACAGAATCCCACATGTTCTTCTGTGTTTCCCCTCCTCTGCCCTCCCTAGGTTAAATTCATTCACGATCAGTCATCAGCCAACCCCAAGTACCGCGGCTTTTTCCACGGCGTGCGAGAGATCGTCAGGACCCAGGGTAAACAAAACAAAGCCGTAAAAAACTTTAGCTCTTTGTCTCCCTCTGTTGGACAACAGTAGTATTGCACACTTCACTCCATTTGACTCCTTGTTAGGCTGTTAGTCCAGTGGGTCTTAGTCATTCTTCTGCATGCTTTCTGCTGTTTCTGGCCCCTGATCCACTGTTCCCACCTCAGATGGGTAAATATACTATAGCTGTGTACGTTCAGACCGCATGCGATGTAGGCAATAAGAATGATGGAAGTAACTGACTTTGTATGGACACAAGCAAATAAAGCGTCATTTACTGCGAGCAATAAAGTTTGTCAACTCAAGCGATTAAAAAAGAAGTTATAACCAGGGCAACTTTATGCTAATTAGCTATGACATGTTTTGGCCATAAATGAAATGTCAGTGGACATGCCA
>JAODXP020000019.1:3318080-3333080 GCA_027497455.2 Sardinella longiceps | reverse complement strand
TGTCGAAGGGATTTCATCACTGTGCCAAAAGATTCCAGAAGATTCACTGCCTCAACAATCGAGGAATGTCAGCGCCAGTTGCCATAGTAGCTAACTGTCAACACCATGCCACAAATCATATGACATCACATAACATGACCCCCTCCTCATTGGTGCATTTCCAGTGAGGCATTTGCATACATGAATGTCCATTGGTCCATCCTCTTCTACATGTAAACACATCTCTTAGTGCCTATTGGTCCTTTCTCTGTGTTGTGTATTTTTAAGGATGTAAGTGATTTTGATCCTGATGGTGTTCCTATGGTAATGTGATGTCATCTGTGTAGCTTGTGTCATGTGTGTTTGCCCAAAGGCCTACATGTAGCCTACAGGTTTATTACACCTTTAAAGGACCACACCATGCTAATGAACTTGAGACATTTTAAAGGCCTAGAAACGCACAGAGAAATCCATTAGTAGTGGTCGCTTCCAAGGTGATTGTAAAAAAAAGATGACATAACAGAGAGAATATAACAATAGTCTATTTATTTATAATTCATAAATAGCAGATATATACAAATTAATGATCTTTATTTCTTTATAACATGTAAATCAACCTCTAACTTAAATCTTGTTTTTAGTATGACGGGTTAATGGTGGGGAAATGCTATTGAAATATCAGTGTGTAATTGAAGAGATGAAAAGTGTTTATCTGTCCTCGAGGCAAAGACAAATTACTTTGCTGCTTACGAGATACTCAGCAACAGCAGCAGACACTTATTCCTTCTGCTGTATGAAGTGTGTATGCTTGTGTGGGGTTATTTGAGTGAGTGTGTGTATGTGAACTGCTATGTGCAGTATTTACGTGTTTTGTGTGTGGTTTTAAATTGTTATTGTGTGTGTGTGTGTGTGTGTCTGGAGGGTATCTCATCTCACTGAGACGTTTACTTTGAGTGTATTTTCCCCTGGTTGGGCTGCTGTTATCTAGTTGTGGGGCTTTGGGGACAGGCGTGCCAAAGGCGTCCATACAGATGCCTGAAGAAAAACAAAACACTTGTGATCCTTCTACATCCATGGGGGGGCCTTGGTTTTCATTAATGACTTTGTTTTTTTTATGGGATATTTTTAAAAATAGATATTTAGTTTTTATTGAAGTAATTTTTCTATTTATTTTCTGTAATTCCTTACATTTTCCATATGTGCCTAATTTACTTTTGAAAAGTATAAAACTTAATTTATGTTCATCTACAGTTCAGTATTTTAATCAACAGTTTTTCACTTCAAGTGTCAACAGTGTGCATGTACAGTATGTGTATGTGTAGGGGGAATCTTGTGGTCGTATTATACATGTAATGACTGTATGCTGCTGTGTAGCCCTCTGTTCTGGATGACTGTAGTTAGTACTGTGGTCAATCTTGAGTCATCTCATGCAGTGTAACAGAACTTGTTTATGAGTCAACAACATCTCAGTCAACTACATTATTCATCTCCTTCTACAATGTCAAATGCTAATGCCATCTTATTTCACCTGAATGCAATGGAGGAGAACAAAAATAGTTTTAGGTGTGTGTGTGTGTGTGTGTGTGTGTGTGTGTGTGTGTGTGTGTGTGTGTGTGTGTGGGGATCTGTCTTTGTCAAATTGTCCATACATAATTTTTGTGCCACTGTTCCGTTGAGACATGAAAGAGTGATTTTATTTTCTTAAGTCATCATAATAAAATAACAATGCAATACATATGGCAAATAGACTCTTGACTTTCTTTCTCACACACACTCTCTATCTGCGTGTGTGTGTGTGTGTGTGTCTGTGTTCAATACACGAAGCCTTGAGACGAAGAGCCATACAAGTCCATATTTCCAAATTTTGAATAAAAATATTGTAACACATTTAAAATGTAAACCAGTCTGAAATCAGAACCAGACTGAAACCCCACCTGAAACCAGATATAATTGAAAAAGTACCTTTATATTATCTAATTAAACAATTCTGGTTTCAGACTGGTTTGCCACTATTTTATATGTGTTACAATATTTTTATTCAAAATTTGAAAATATGGACTTGTATGGTTCTTCATCTCAAGGCCTCAAGAGACAAAACAATATCAATCCAGTCAAATGCACAATATGTAATTTATTTATAATTAATGTGTGTCTCTTCACTGCACAAATAATGTAGATGAATTATTCCATATTGATTATTCCATAATCTTAACTGTTGACCCTTTCCAATCTACTACCTGAAAGCGACACCAAAAGCCAGGATACAAAGGCTGAGTAAATGTGGTCTGGACTCTGTGCAGGAGGGTCATTTTGGTGGAGATTTTGTAGAAGGCCAGAATTCCCGCATTGTAATCCACATACACTCCTATTCTGGGATTATGGACAACTGGAAGCTGCACTTCCTTGTTATTGTGCCGAAATAAACAATGGTACTTGAACAGGTCCAAACACCAAGACTCATCATTATATCCAAACCCACTGCCGTTGTCGCCTCCTTTCCTGCTGATGCTCTTGTAGGAGACTGCGATAGCGACGCGACCGCTCCACTCCACCTCCCAGTAGCGACATGCAGACACAGGTTCTTTGCACAGCACCTGACACCAACTTTCAAATCTCTCAGGATGATCAGGGTACGACTGGACTTTGATGGACAGGGCAACCATTTTGTTCCCCTCAGATAGTTGAAGGTGTCTGAAAGCTGTATTGGGATCCAAGGTCAATTTAGAGGAATCTGAAAAAAAAAACAGAAAAAAATTAAGATAACATCTGATTTTACTGAGGTCATTAAATTGGCACTTGTAAGTGTTTTATACTTACAGCACAAAAAGTCTTCCCTCGATTTTGGTGCTGAAGAAAGAACTCCTGGAGTGGCTATGGAGAGGTAAAATTAAATGTAGAATTAACAAAAAAAACAAACAAACAAAAAAACGAAATACTTTAGAGTAACATTTAGATCAATTTCACCAACCTGATTCAACACAAGGGATTTCCAATTCTGGGCTGAAATCATTGATGAGATCACTGAGATGACAGATCCCTGACTTTATTTTCTCAAAAGGGTTTCCACTGGCATTGTTGATGGCCAAATCTGTACTTTCAGGAGTTATGTCGAGCGACTGGAAATTCTGTCAGGTGAGCCAAAAATTAAATTTTTTGTCTGACTTTCTTTTTTTTTGTGTGGATTGAGCAATGAACTACTACTTTTGTTTAAAGTTACCTGGAGGAAATGGATGTGATCTTCTGTGTTTGAAAGCTGGTCCAGCTGAGCATTTTTCCACTTGAGGTCAGCAATCTCATGCTCCATTCTTCTCAGGAGTCCTTCAGCCCGACTCACCTCAGCCTTCTCCTGAGCTCTGATCAGCTCTGTCACCTCAGAGCGTCTTCTCTCAATGGAGCGGATCATCTCAGTAAAGATCCTCTCACTGTCCTCCACTGCTGTCTGTGCAAAACGCTGAATGCAGTTTATGAAAGAAACAAATGAGAACTCATTCAAACACAGTCCACCTAAATTACAGATTGACTTTAAAGTAGTGTTGGCAAAATTAACTGATTAATCACGTAATTATATAAAATAACTCAGATTAATCCTGATGGATATGGTTCCACTTTCATGGCATGGATGTTGAAATTCAGATAGAAAATGGCTCGGCTATCATGTCAAACTATACAAAGATTATGGCCTAGCTCCTGATTGTCCAACAACATGTTTGGGGAATCCTTGGGGGTAGGGGACAGGTGTGAATTGCTCCCATTTGAGAAGAACAAAGCCAACTATTTAGTATCAGGGCCTTTACAGGACAAAATAAGGATCCAACATAGCCTGGCACGCCCTCCCAGTGACGTAACACCTTTGGAGTTGCTGTCGCTGGTCTGGCCAGCTGCTGATCGGGCAGGACTTCTGAATTCCCCAAAACTGGGGAACTGCCCCCCCTTGGTCGAGAACCAATCAACTTTGAGCAGCTCCAACGGCTCTCAGTCCTGTTCAAGCAAATCCCTTTGCGCCACATACGTCAGAGGAAAGAGTGGTGTGATTGTTTTTTCTTCGGCACAACATTTTCTAACATCGACCAGTAGCAAACCGGGGCATTTCAAGAAGGCGGGTCAACCATGCGCTTTGAGAAACGTTATACGGGCTCTTGGTCAGACCAAAGTCTCGTAGAGCTTTGAAAGTCGATGGCAATCAGGCTAGGTCCAACATACCCTAGCATCCAAATTCGTACAGGAGGAAATGAGTTGCGATTAAAAGTGATTAATCACAATTAATCATTGCAAAATTTTGTGATTGATCAGATTAATTTTTTTAATCATTTGACAGCACTAGTTTAAAGGTACAACAGCTGTCTGTAAACACCTTTTCTAAAATAAAAATAATGTCTTCTTGCGATCTGCTAGCTCCTCATTGTCTTCGGCGATTGTAAAACATTCAGTATTTTATGATATCCTGGCTTTGAATATAGAAAACAACAAATGGGGAGTGTTTCTTCAGAAGAGGTGAGCTCACAAATATATTTGGTCAAATATAATGGAAGTCATGTTGGTAGAAAGCATCTGCTTAGAAGCACAAATGTAAACAAATGTGATTTCCACCAACAAAATGGGCCAAGACTTTAATACTAATTAGACCTAAGTCCAATAATGAGCTCAAACAGAGACTTTAATTATCTTATCTTACCGTTTTGTTTGTTTGTTTTTCCTAACCGGTAACTTTTATTTATTTATTTTATTTATACATGTATTTGAGCTTTCACTTTGTTTCATGAATTATACTTTTGCTTTAATTTTTGTACAGCACACTAATATACCGCTATGTACAAAATCAACCTGTTGTGCCTTCCCTTGCATTGCATTGTGGGAATTGTAGTTTGAACATTTCTCCCTCAGTAATACTCACCCTGAGGGTCTTCAGTCTCCTCTTAGCTTCTTGCAACTTCTCCAGTCTCATCTGTACTTCTCGCTTGATCTTTGTCTGGACTTGCTTCTGTTGTTTCTGTTCAGTTACCAGACATCAGATATCGAAGCAAATAAGAATTGGAAAGTCATGAAGTCAAATGTTACCCCATGCTTGCTATGATGTCATCTTGTGAACTTGTTTTTCAGGGTATACAGTCGAATATTTCATATTATGTATCAGGTGCTCTTCTTGAACAATTTAAATTAATTTCACAATTAATTGAGCAAATAATTATCTGTCATGGATTTTACAACAAAAGAAAACAAAAACTTTTCAGATGTCATTTCATCACGGTCAATATTATTGTTGAATACTGATTCTGAACATTTTCATTAATCAGACTAATAATGTCATCATGGCCTTTGTCCATAGCTTTCATCATTGCACATTGTACCATTACCTGATCAATGATTAAGCCTTTTTATAGCCTACTGCCTCGACTTTGTGATTATTGACCTCTGAGACGCCTAAGAATGAAACTGTTTGAGCATACGTGCTGCTCTGCATCCTTCCTGCAACAGTACTGTAAAATGCTACAGTAGGTCCTGTGGTTCCCTGCCCTAAGTCCAGAACTAGCTTCATGGCCAATATAGTGATTCTCAATGCCTACTTCAGCTAGCCATTAGACAGTGACATTACTAACGTTGTGTGTGTGTGTGTGTGTGAAGGTATAGTCAAGAAGCAGGTAGCTACCTCCCTGTCTATACGTTTAGTGACAATGATGCATAGCTTTTCTGTCTCGTCTTAGTGTATTGCTTGTTGAACCAATCACATTTTTTGGTTTGACCCAGGTCCAGGTCCAACGCCGCGCGAGGACATTTCTTAAATCCTTATCCATCTCTCTCTCCAATTTATTTCCTATCTCTATAGTCCTATTGAATTAAAAGGCTAAAAGAGCTAAAAAATATATCTTTAAAAAAAAATGTGTCTGCGATTAGAGAATGATGAATCTAGTCCCTAGTATGATTAGTGGGACTAGTGATTGATGATGAGTACCTCTCTCTCCTCTGCCGCTGACACCGTGTCGTGGTTCTTGTGTTCTCCCAGCATGCACTGGTAGCAAACGCCCTGTTGGTCCGTACGACAGAACACCTCCACCAGCTTGTGATGGTGAGGGCAGATCATCTTCCTCAACGACCCTGATGCTTCCACCAATGTGTGCTTCTTCCTCAAGAAGAGCTCCTCATGGCGTTGGACATGAGTCTCACAGTAGGACACCAAACACTCCAGACAGGACTTAACAGCCTTGAGTTTCCTCCCTGTGCAGACGTCACATTTGATATCCTCGGGTCCCGCGTAGCAGTGATTGGGAAGGCGTGCTGAAGGATGACCCTCAGGGAATCGGAGTTTCCCCACCACCTCTGCCAGGACGACGTTTTTCCTGAGGTCAGGCTTTGTCCTGAAGTTCTGCCTGCACTGCGGGCAGCTGTAGGCTCCCAACCTCCTCTCATGGCTCCAGTGGTCCTCAATGCAGCCCATGCAGTAGCTGTGTCCACAGGGGATGGTGGCAGGGTCCCTCAGTAGGTCCAGACAGACTGAGCACCTGAAGGACTCCTCTTGGCCCATGTCAGCCATTCTTCTTCTCTCTGAGCAAAGACACACTGCAACAAGCCGGCTGCTGGACCGCAAAGATGACGGATATAAAACTTCTGTTTGCCTTTGGGGGAGTGGCTGTGCGCTTTCAGCTCATGAAGTGACAAAGGTTACTAGTATGTGTGCACGTTCACGTGTGTGTGTGTGTGTGTGTGTGTGTGAGAGAGAGAGAGAGAGAGAGAGAGAGAGAAAGAAAGATGAAAAACAAAGATGAAAAACAGTACAGCAAGTGTGTATAAGACAGAAACAATAAATACAGAAACAATAAAACACATACAAAGAAATCGAATGCATTTTTTGTGCAAGGTATACAAATTAATGACGTAACATCCACGGCATTCAGACCTTTATTTGCAAATATTCAGTCAGTCATTGAGATTTATTCATTCTAATCATGTATCTGACACAAAAGTGATGACTCATTTCCCATTCATTTTAATGTTAGCATTTAGCTTAGGTGCACCACAGAGGAGACAGGATACAGTTTATCCACAGGAACTCCTCATGCAGTGCACTGGCAAAGCCAAACAACACTCAACAGGTTCTACGTGGCATTTTAGTGGCTTTACTAAAAGTGCTTTAAATGGGAGGTTAAAATAACCTAAAGAAAAATTCGAAAAAGAAATAGGATGCAAAAAAACAGAAAGCCAAACTTTACAAAAAGTAACAAACTGGGAGAATTGGGCTTAGCTGCACACGAGATATTACTGACAACACTGAATCAAAACTTAACCATACATTTCCTTTTGAAATCAATTATCTATTATGAATCAATCAATCAATCTATCTATCTATCTATCTATCTAGTATGTACACTTACTGTAGTGTACTTTGAGCAAAATGTAACATATCTGTGCTTAATGACTATTGTACCTCTGGTTTCCCTTGACATGCAGGATAACTTTCTGCAGGGCAATCATTAGAATATCTCCTGACAAAATGCTGCAGATGTGTATTACAGTAATATGTGTTATCACAGGCTAGCCTGACTGATATGATTACTCTTACGGCACAATTAATTGATATGCAATTGGACACGACTCTCAAAACTCCTTCTGGCCTCATGACATTCATTTGTAAACACAAGATGATGGATCTCACTATTCCACAAGTTCCACTGAAGAATTATAATGTGTCAGACCAAAGTCAAACCCAAACCCAGGGTAGAGTGGTTGAGTGAATGTGGTCTGGACTCTGTGCAGGAGGGTCATTGTGTCAGAGATGCTGTAGAAGGCCAGAGTTCCTGCCCTGTGATCCACATACACTCCTATTCTGGAACTGGCCACTAGAGGGAGCACAGTCTCTTCATTATTGTGCCAGAAAGATGAACTGGTGCTGGAGAGTCTCAGACTCCAAGACTGATCATTGGACCCAAACCTGCACTGACTGCCCCCTCCTTTCCTGCCGATGGTCTTGTATGACACAGCTACGTTAGCCCAATAGCCATTCCACTCAGCCTCCCAGTAGCAGCAACGCCCAGATATGCCCTCTGTGCACAGTACCTGAAGCCACCCGTCAAATCGCTCAGGGCTATTGGGGTAGGACAAGGCCAAGTTACTGTCAGATACCATCTTTTTGTCCTTGGAGAGAAGGAGACTGTTGCGAACGGTGTCAGGGTCCAGGGTGAATGCATGTAAGTCTAAATAAAGAAAAAAAAGGAAATTGAAAGGAAAATGAAAGGAAGTTTAGTAATACCATTAGGGTAAGATCATTATTTCAGTTCCCTTATCTTTAGGGGAAGGCCTCATTTGGCTAGCTGCAGGGGGTCTTTGTGAATCTGCATTACACCACTGGTGTGTGTGTGTGTGTGTGTATGATGAGTGAGTGAGAAGGAAAGAGAAACAGACTCACGTTTTAAGAACTCTTCTCTAGTTCGATACTCAGGAAGCTGCACTGCACAGATACGTTTGACTGTGGAATGAGAAAGAGAAGAATAAAATAATGCACTTCATGCAGTACATCCCATAGTGAATTATCAAAACACAAAATATAGCAAAACACTCATATTTCAATCTAATCTACAGTAATTTGGCCTGTTGCTGCAAGGCAAGATAAACTCCTCGAATGACTGAAGCTGTTTAAGCTGACCTGCTCTGGACATTTCTGCCTTGTCCGTTGTCCAATTGCCATCCAAACGTCGTTTAAGGGTGAACAGAGACTGGCCAACATCCCCGAAAGGATTTGAAATGTGTGTATTGACATGGACAATGGCATCTGTTCCAACCGGCTCGTTTAGGACAGGGAGACTCTGAGGATTAGAGAGAGGGTTTTAAGACTGATTTTGTACTTTTACTAAGATAATAAGAGTCCCATGATTACTAAGAAGATGGTTATGGGGGAAAATATGAAAAGAAAAGTATAAAGTATGTATACAAATGGTAAGACACATCTGTCTTACCCGGAGGAAATGGATGTGATCCTCTGTGTGTGAAAGCTGCACCAGCTCAGCATCTCTCCTCTTCAGCTCAGCAATCTCCTGCTCCAGTCTCTTCAGGAGTCCTTCAGCCTGACTCACCTCAGCTTTCTCCTGAGCTCTGATAAGCTCTGTCACCTCAGAGCGTCTTCTCTCAATGGAGTGGAGGAGGTAGACAAAACACCTGTCGTTTGCAGCGACGGCTGCATCTGCAAAGCGCTGAAAACAGCGGAACAGAAGTCAAAACTGTTACAAAACTGACAGTTACAAAACTGTTGGTTTATGTGAGTAAAGTTCAGTGTAATGACACTTATATTAATGTGGCCTCAGTGTACAGTAATAGATGATGTGTAGCAATGTTTGCTTCGTGTCATGTCTGGTCTTATTATGATTACCTTCAGATTTTCTAATGCAATCTTCACTTCTTGAAATTCCCTCTCCCTCACTTGAAGTCTCTTCCTTGATTTCTTCTCTGTCCCACTCAGTTGGGTCTGAGGAGATAAACCGTCATGTGACCAACAGCAACCAACTTGTGCACAAGCCTACGAAGCCTGCCAGTTGGCTACAGTAGGCCTCTATTGCTCCAACATGTTACATGATGTCTACACATACTATTTAAATATGCTGTAAATTTGACTGGGGTAACTCTATTGTAATGTCTGCATATGAACATTTCAAAACAAGTCAGAAGTTTCCTTCATCCCTCTATCTTACCTGTTTGTCTCTCCTCTCTACCTCGACCGGGACTGTTTCATGACCTCGGTGTTCGTCCATGGTGCACAACAAACAAATAATTTGCTGATCATTGCGACAGAACACCTCGAGAAGTTTGCCGTGACGACGACAGATCAGGTCCTGAAGACGTCCGGTTGCATCGACAAGTTTATGTTTCCCACCTGGGTTGAGCTCGTTGTGAAGTTTCAAGTGAGCGTCGCAGTACGACGCCAAACACACCAGACATGACTTGACAGCGTTGCATTCTTTTCCCCCGCATACATCGCATTCTACTTTACCCGCTCCTTCGGAAGGGCGCGCGCTTGGGCCACTTTGTTGTTCTCTTAGTTTAGCCACCATTTCAGCGATAAGAGTGTTTTTATTCAGAGCTGGCCTGGCAATGAAAGTCGTCCGACATTGGGGACATTTAGCAGTTTTACCTTGCTCCTCTCTCTGGTCAAAGTAACATTTAATGCAGCCTGTGCAGTAACTGTGTCCACATGGAATTGTCACAGGAATGCTCAGCAGTTCAAGACAAATTGGACAGGAGAAGGAATCCTGGTTGGAAAAGAAATCTGCCATGTTTCAATACTGAGCGGTTGTGCGGTTCGTCCTTCCTTTCCAGTAGGCAACGACTGAGTGAGGCGCGCTCAAAATAAAGGCTACGCCTATCACTTTCGTTTTCGTTTTACCAAAAGTGAAGTAAACACGTTTGTTTTTGAAACGCCAAACGTCACTTACTTTGGCCAGTTGTCTTGACTTAATATGTCCGCTTCAACTAGGCCATAAGAGTCAGTGTATTGATCGGGTACCCAGGCAGTATTGCGCCATGGGTAGGCTACTGTATGGTGGTCATATGGCTATAGGCTGCTGTATATTGATTGGGGCAGGTGGCATGCATAGTATTGTCGCTTTGCAACCACACGGGGGCGCTATACGTCTACAAGTCCATCGCAATTACAATCACTGAGAAAAAGTTTTTCCTCCCAGAAACTGATGGCACTAGCATACACATACATGAACAAATTGCGTGAGTTCCATATGCAGCTAGTCTAACGAATGTTGACTCATTATGCACCCATTATTCAGCCGTGGGTATATGTAAGGTATTCCACCATAAACAAACCGATTGAATGACTAAAGTCAAACCCCAATGACGCACGGTCCTCTCAGAACAAGTCAAGAGAAACTAATAGTGGCATTATAGTTGGGGGTGGAGAGGAGTGGGGGTGACTTTTCTCTGTAGGGGTCACTGGATCGCCAGTTGTCCTTTTCGCTGTCAGCTTTGAATAGAGCGGATGATGGGGAGGGAAGGGGTGTGACAGCCACACACACACTGGCACTTGTCACCAAATCTTGCTTTCTCTCGAAGGCCAAAAGTCACGACCGCGGTGACTTCAATGAAATCACCCTCGCCATAATTAATTGAATCGACCACCTCAAGGTGCTAGCTTTGCATTAGACATGCCAAAAATATTTGTGGAAGTGTCATTTTATTATTGGTTGTTTCATTCTGACACACGCGAATGACACTGCTTGGATTGATGGTCATGGTGCGATCGCACTAGGCACCAGCGTGTAATTACCGAGGTAACGGGTGCTGAGTGACAGGCTCAGTGGCAACAGATGTGTGGACCTCGTCTTAATGACACCCCTGGGCTCTCTAAGGGGCGGTGTTGTTCGCTGGGGTGATACGAAAGCATGGGAGAGAGAAAGAGTTAGGTGAATAGAGAGAAGGGAATAGAGAGGGAGAGAGAGAGAGAGACTACGCCTGTCGCTTACAGGAATAATCAGCGCCTCCTCGATTCACTAAAACCAGTGAACCAAAGTGCGCAACTTGTCCGATTTGTTCCCTATCTTTCTACCCTGTAGGTCAAACCCGTTTTGGAACATTTGGACCAGACTGAATTCGACAAACTATTTTTTCTACACTTTTCGAAGTCCAATTTCTAGTGCGCAATTAGCGCACGGGCGCAGCATAACAAGAGGGAAAGTTTTTTTGAGTTAAACGGGACTTGCACCATGAGAATGGACCGGTGTTGGTCGGGATGTTCCGGACTGGTCCTCTGCGGACTTCTGGCTTTCCTGTTGGGAATGTTTTTCCAGGTCGCACAGGCAGGCTGCGGGGAGAGAGAGTCGCCAAACTGTTGCAGTGGTCGAAACAACGAATGTTTTGAGTACACGAAGCGAAAAACCGTGTGTTATTGTGACACATACTGCCAGAAAACCGGAGACTGCTGCGAGGACTACAAGAGCGTGTGTCAAATATCCGGTAAGTTTTTTGCACCTGTTCTGACCTCCGACCATTATCCTGTACAAGACGCAGTAGCCTATCGATTTGCCATGGTGCGACCGTAGGCGTATGCAGTAAACGACTGTACTGTCAATAATAACATAAACAATAGTAGAACTGATATTTGTTATTTTGATAGGCTATTCAGTTTCTCGTGCCTTTCAATCAGATAGACAAATGACGCAACAGAATTATTTTTTTAAATGTCCTGAAAATTTGGAAACGTTGATGTGTGGGGAGTTCAGACTGTTGTTGACTGATCTTTTTGAATGGTTGGACGGGCAGATTAATGCACGATGGAGGCTCTAATTAAAACAAAACGCAAAGTAGTCTCACACTGCTGAACGCCAACATTGTTCGCTGACTATGAGAGGGTGCGAGAAAGTGTGACATACCGCGTGTGGCGGCGGAACGACTGTGCGACCGTGACACAGACAAGAGCGCGTTTATGAAAAACTCTGTGATCTGTCTGCGGTTTGTTTGTTTTAACTCAGTAAAGTGCGCTTTGTTGTTCCTTCAAAGACGCACTGTTTGGTTTCATAAATCCCTCCTTTAGCTTCTAAAGTTCAATGAAGAACTTGCAAACATCACAGGCACAACAGGCTATGAGAGATAATCCTGGGAGAGGACAGATTCAATGCATAATTAATAATTTAATCAAATGAATCAATGAACTAATATGAAGGAACAAGCGGTGCTAGGCTACTACAAGACTTTGTATGTTATAGTCCTTTGGGGCAACATAATACATATGCTTCACAAGTGATTACCACTGATGACAGTACAATTTGAGGGGCTAGTAGTAAAGACACTCCTTCCATGCCTGAGATGCTTTTGAAATGTCTACCTAAGCAGGCAGGTATGTAAAACATTACCCCTTTTAGGAGACTCTGGAATGAACTATGTCCAGATCTCTCTGTGGCTCACTGCTGGCCAGGGTTAGGTAGCATACCTGCTATTACAGATGTGGATGAGGAGTTGAAATCTGGAATCTGGAGCACAGGACAGCCAGGGGGAGGGGATGGTGAAAGCCAGGAGGACTCCCAAGAAACCTGCACTAACATGGGGCCCTCATATAACTCCAGGTCCTTCATTTTTCTTTAGATCAAAATTTTTGACATAGGTAATACACGTCTTCTCATCCTCAAAATCTGAAAGCCCAAACAACTGATATTTGACTGCATTTAATAGTTATTGGTTAGATAGGAATGAACATAGCTGTTCATATGAGAAAAAAACATATTTAAATAGTTTTACATTATTTTATTTTGAAGAGGAACTCAGTGAAATATCATTTGATGGACTATTGTGGCATTGAATCTGCCTCATATTGAGTCTGGCGTAGAAGGCCATCTGTCACGTGCTTCTCACGTCCCTGAAGGAGGTTATTATGATGTTGTGTCTTCTGATAATTGGTATCATCTCCGAGATGATGAGTTTGGGTTAGATGATCGGGTAGTGCTAATCCATACTTCCTCTCACACACACACACACCCCCTCTCTCTCTCTCTCTCTCTCTCTCTCTCTCTCTCTCTCTCTCTCTCTCTCTCTCTCTCTCAGTACAAGCTGTGTGTCTGTTTTCAACGAAGAGGACAAAGTTTGTCCAAAGTGATTTACGTTCTCACATGTGAAAGATAAGATACACATGTGGAGCGGCACACATGATATGAAACATATGAAGTTACACACACACACACACACACACACACACACACACACACACACACACACACACACACAAACAGTTAGGCCGGCTATGCTGATGTGATGTGATGGGTGAAAAATGTGAGTGTCCACAGCTGATGTCTGATGGTTTTATTAGAGCTGACGGTTGAGAGGACCTCATCCTAGTCATCATCATCATCATCAGAATACCGCTCTTGGTACAACTCTTTCTTCTCCTCTCTCTGCTTCCTTCAGACTCTCTCTCTTTCTATTTATTTTGTCTTTCTTCTACAGTACTCCCTCTGTTTTTTCCTTTCTTTTTTTTCTGTCGGCATCTCTCCCAGGATCGTTTCTCTCTCATGTTTTCTTATCCTGTCATGTAATTTCTCTTTTCCATAAACACAAATACTCTATCTACCTCTCAAACACACACCCACACACACTCACTCACACACACATACACACACACACACACACACACACACACACACACACACACACACACACACACACACACACACACACACACACACACACACTCAATTCAGTCCAATTTAATTCAAAAAGCTCAGACAGGCTTTGTTGCCATGCCAAAGTTGTTCTTGTTCTATGCAAGCAGAGGAAAATTACCGCAGAGGACTATCTCTGCTATATCTTCCCTCTCTCTCTCTCTCTCTCTCTCTCTCTCTCTCTCTCTCTCTCTCTCTCTCTCTCTCTCTCTCTCCAATAGTGACCACTACTCTTTGAAGATAAAAAGGAGACAGAAATTATGTACGCTATTTTTAATCCTCCAACCTCCTTTCATGTCTTCCAGGCATGTCTTTGTTTATTATTTTATTTATTTACTTAAAAAAATCTTCATCTGTTGTAATGTACTACCTACATGTATTTGTATTTTGTCCAGTGTTTCACCTGCGTAAATAACGTCAGCATGTTGAGAGCAACCAGTGAGCTCCTGGAATTTGAGGTGCACCTCCTGGTCTGACAGAGGTGCTTTGGAATGGGTGTGTGTGTGTGTGTGTGCGTGTGTGTGTGTGTGTGTGTGTGTGTGTGTGTGTGTGTGTGTGCTGTGTGCCTGTGAGTGTGTACGTATGTTTGTGTTCACTAATGGACAGGAGGGAAAAGGGGGTCTATGATGACATCACAGAATTAGGAAGTTATGACAGTGACATGATTGGTCAGGGGAGTTACGCAGGTTTTGTGTAACTGACTCACAGCATTTCTGGGGAATATCAACAGCCATTTTACTGGAACACACACACACACACACACACACACACACACACACACACACACACACACGCACACGCCTAGCCTAGCTTAGGTCCAGATTGTTCCCATCTGTGTTTTGGAGATTGTACAGATGATGGTCCTCTGCCTGTTCAGCTCCAT
>JAODXP020000019.1:3308080-3313080 GCA_027497455.2 Sardinella longiceps | reverse complement strand
CCCTCTCTCCTTTGCTCTCTATCCCTCCATCACACACTCTCTTCCTCTCTCCTTCGCTCTCTATCCCTCCTTTCCTCTCCCTCCCTCATATCACACACTCTCTCCCTCTCCCTTCTGCTACTTCCTCTTTCACTCTCTCCCTCTTTCACTCTCCCTCTCTCCTTTGCACTCTATCCCTCCTTTTCTCTCTCCTCCCTCATCACATACTATCTCTCCATTCTCCCTCTCTCATACACTCCATCTTTCCATCTTTCTCTCTCCTTCCCTCTAACCTTTCTTCTCTCTCTCTCTCTCTCTCTCTCTCTCTCTCTCTCTCTCTCTCTCTCTCTCTCTCTCTCTCTCTCTCTCTCTCTCTCTCTCTCTCTCTCTCTCTCTCTCTCTGTAACTCCATATCCTTCTCCCTCTAGTCAACATCACTCTCTTTTGTGTTGTGTTGTGTTGTGTTGTTGTTATTGTTGCATTATTGTAAATTGTTGTGTTGTTATTGTTGTTGATGTTGTTGTTATGGCTGTTATGGTGTATTGTATTGAATTGCATTGTGCCCAGCTGAATGCTATCTCAATGTCTGGATGGAACTGTGAGATATCAGAGCTTCCCCACTGTCATGGAGTGTGTGGACTAGTTTCTACACACACACACACACACACACACACACACACACACACACACACACACACACACACACACACACCGCACAGAGAGAGAGAGAGAGAGAGAGAGAGAGATAAGAAAGTATCAGAAACATCAGAAAGTCTCTCTCTTTCTCTCTCTCTCTCTCTCTCTCTCTCTCTCTCTCTCTCTCTCTCTCTCTCTCTCTGTGTGTGTGTGTGTGTGTGTTTGCGTTTTCACGCTTGCACAGGCACTTGTACAGTATGTGTGAGAGGTCAGAGGTCATGTCAGGTCTGTTTTTATTGAAGGTGCTTTTACAGTGCAGGTCAGCCCTCATCAACTACAGGCTCTGGGAACTTGGTGTGTGTGGGGGGGCGTTAGTCTGTGTGTGTGTTCATGTGTATGATGGGTGTGTATTGTACATGTATAAGGCAGTGGTGATAGTAGTGTGTAGGTAACGGAACGCAAAGTACATTATAACGACAAGCCGATGACGATATGACTCAGGTCCCGGAACGCACAAAAAAAACATCAAGTGAATTGCCACTTCTACAGCTGTGGCACATAAAAGGCTCAATTTCAGACAACATCCCTTTTAAAAATGCCATAAGATTGCATTACAAAAAAAAAGTTCGGTAAAGTTCGGTAAACGGACTTTTGAATGTAATGGGAAGCAAGCACTGACCTTACAATGTGAGTAGTTGACAATGTCTCTCTGTACTCTCTCTCTCTCTCTCTCTCTCTCTCTCCCGGACCTCTGGCTGAATGTTATGCACAACGGTGAACTGGCACTTATTAATTTCGGTGAATATGCTACTTGCACGAAATCCTCAATAAAGTTTACATCATGCGCAGCATGATTGAAATAGCCTGGTTAAAGCAATATCTAGGAGAGAGGTTGACCTAGGGAGAGCCGCGCATTATCTTACTATCTGGAGCTACAGTAGGCCTAGGCCTATGTTTGGCTTTATTGAAGTAGGCTAAAACCGAAACGAGCAAGCGGCCACATTTTCAGTGGCATTGTAACGGAGTGTGTCCGGCGGGTGGTAGACTCAAGGCATGGAAACGGAATAATGCAGACGTCTTTCTTTTATTTTATATTAGGCCACCGGCGGGGTGCATAACATAACAAATTAACAAACAAACTAAACAAACAAAAACACTGATCAAACTGAAAATAATCAGGGGCAAGGCCCACAAACTAGGCAATATAACATACCATCATTAGATCCTCTCGCGTCAGAGGCAAACCCCGACTGTTACGCACGGTAACTATCGGTCACAACCAAATCATGGTTTACAATCAATTAAGACATTGATTTATGTTTACAACCTATACATTGCAACTGCGCAAGCATACCGTGACCCTTTATCATCAGAGAACATAATAACAGCATGCCAATAAGGCAATAACACAAAAAGAAAAGATGATCAAAAACACCCCTGTAACAAGCGCTTCGGGAGCGGGAGCGCGCTCGCAACGTGTGTGTGTGTGTGTGTGTGTGTGTGTGTGTGTGTCGTGAAGTGTGTGTATGTTTATGAGGGGTATGTGGTGGTGTGTGTATGGGTAGAACTAGTATGTGTGTGCATGTCTTGAGGGATGTTTGTGTGTGTGTGGTGTGTGTGTGTGTGTGTGTGTGTGTGTGTGTGTGTGTGTGTGTGTGTGTGTGTGTGTGTGTGTGTGTGTGGTGTTTAAATGAGTGATGGATGTGTTGCTTTTGCATGAGTTCAGAATCAAATCAAATTTCAAAAGTGATGCATGTGTTTTGAGTTGTAAATCTGTGTCAGTGACTTGTATTCTGCATATGTGGCTTTTATTGTCACTGCACTCTGTGTGTGTGTGTGTGTGTGTGTGTGTGTGTGTGTGTGTGTGTGTGTGTGTGTGTGTGTGTGTGTGTGTGTGTGTGTCTTTAAACATGTGATCAATGTGTGACTGTGTGTGAGGTTGTGATCTATGCATGTTTACTTTGCATGATGGTGGTCTGAGTGTGCATCATGTGTGTTTCAGTGTGAGAGAGATGGTGGCCTGCTGATGGTGTGTGTGTGTGTGTGTGTGTGTGTGTGTGTGTGTGTGTGTGTGTGTGTGTGTGCATGCCTGCATCATGTGTGCTTCAGTGTGCCACTGTGCGGTTGGCAGCAGCAGCAGCGTAGGACCACCTGAGAGACAAAATTGCTTTTTGACCCCAGAGGGCCTCTGTAGTTTAGAGGTCAAGGGTCAGACATGTCAGCTTTGTCCCCATGCTCAACAGAAAGGAGCTCTTGTTTCTGACAACCGCGGGAATGGCAAAGGCCACTGCAAGGAGCCTGTGTGTGTGTGTGTGTTAGAGAGAGAGAGAGAGAGAGAGAGATGTGATTATGGCTGTAAGAGAGACTGTTGACATGTAGGCATTTTATCAGGACTGCTATTTGATCACTGTCTCTGTATCACTGTCTGTGAGTGTGTGTGTATGTGTGTGTGTGTGTGTGTGTGTGTGTGTGTGTGTGTGTGTGTGTGCGTGCGTGCGTGCGTGCGTGTGTGTGTGTGTGTGTGAATATTTTTTTTATGTGCATGTTTAATTGTAATTAGCTGTGGATGATGTGTTGTTTTTGAAAAGATGTCAATACTGGTTTATATATTGACACAATTGGATGCACAGTTTGATTATGTTTCAATGAGAATATTGGAACTGGAGTGCATGCGTGTGTGTGTGTGTGTGTGTGTGTGTGTGTGTGTGTGTGTGTGTGTGTGTGTGTGTATGTGTGCGTGCATGAGTGTGTGTGTGAACTTGCACAGTTTACTTGTGTCTTTGTGTACATGTGTGACATAGTGACTGTATGTGTGTGCTGTTTATGCACACATATGTATCTGTGTAATAGTCAGTGTGTGTGTGTGTGTGTGTGTGTGTGTGTGTGTGTGTGTGTGTGAGTGAGTGAGTGAGTGAGTGAGTGAGTGAGTGTGTGTGTGTGTGTGTGTGTGTGTGTGTGTGTGTGTGTGTGTGTGTGTGTGTGTGTGTGTGTACTGGCACAGGTCTAATGTGGAGGAATGTGTGGAATTCTGCTGCAGCTTTGTGTAGGGAAGTGTCACTCCGGAGCGCATGAATAGAAGCCTGGGAATGGAGCGACAGAGCGCTGACATGAAAGAGAGAAACAGAGAGAGAGAGAGAGAGGAGAAGAATGATGGAGACTGATAAGAAAGGGTCAGACAGAGAAAGAGGGAGAGAGAGAGAGAGAGAGAGAGAGAGAGAGAGAGAGAGAGAGAGAGAGAGAGAGACTCAAGGGAGGACAGTCAGGGAAACAGAGGCTTGTATACATACAGGTGTTACAGGTGTCCTGTACTGACTGCTGAAAGTAAACCCTGTTAATATGATAGGGATAGCAGCCGCTAAGGTTGTCCCCAATATAAGGAAATAATAGACAACTTGGAGGCGGAAAGGGAGGTGATGTTTGCTTCCGCCAAGTCCATAATTTCCCTATATTAAGACGCCTCAAAGGCCGTTATCCAGCTTATCGTCCGGTTGCAAGTCAAATGTATAGATGATAACTGTTAAAAACATAAAAGAAAAATGCAGCCATTTTAAAGAAGTTAACCAGTTTGGTTGGGGTACTGTTTCTGTATGAAGGCTGATCCCCAAGGCTGCTTCAAGTTGTTCTAGTGACCATTCTGAAGAGCATTGATATATACTGTAGAACGGTTGTGAATCTTTTTACTAGATAAATGTCTCAGGTGTCCTGTTATCAAATGTCGAAGACACCACTCAGCATACAGTATCATAATCATAAATATCTTCTTTTGTTATTCAGGGTCCCATTTCAAACATTTACATCTTGTGACATCTTAAGGCCACCGCACAGCGGTTCCGACACAGTGCTGAGCACTCCTCTTCCAAAATTCTATTCCATTGTTTTCAATGCAGCCACACACACCAGTGCCGAACTCTTCCGCCGTCGATTGTGAATTACGATTCAAGTCTATTTTGTCGGAGCCGCCCATTGACATCCATTGTTAATTTCACAGGCTACTGTGCTAGGTGCTAGGCAAAATTGTCGGATTCGAAAGTGCTCTGCAATGCTGGCGGAGCCGGTGTGCGGACGGCTTTACTAGCCTGGCCATTGCCTTGTAATGTACTTCACACTCCTTGGACTCTGGCCATTGACCTCGTTTGCATCGACCACATCGAACCTGACCAATCAGACAGCAGAAGTTGTGAGATGACGTAGGGTTTCTGCTGTTCGGGTGAAGCTTACTTTACGTCCAAGTTGGCGCATAACATAGGCTATGTCACGGCCAGACGTTAGCGATTGGGTGAAAACATATTCAATCTTTTCAAACTTCTATAGAGTCTACGCCTCCAGCTTGCAATCGCTTCTCAATAGCCGAGATCCCAGTCTCTTGTATGAAGCAAAGAATAGAC
>JAODXP020000019.1:3298080-3300580 GCA_027497455.2 Sardinella longiceps | reverse complement strand
GTAATAATCAAAGCTGCCCTTTTTTTCTCTCTTTGCCCCCTTCCCTCTCTCTCTCTCTCTCTCTCTCTCTCTCTCTCTCTCTCTCTCTCTCTCTCTCTCTCTCTCTCCCTCATTTCTGCCCCATGCAGCTATTGTGTGTACATGCGTGTGAAGCGGGCCAGTCTGGTGTGTATGCAGAGAATCTGGACTGCCCAGCTGGTGCAGGAGCGATCCGTGTGTGTCGAGTGTCAGAGCGATGCCATGGCGACAGACAACCGCTGTGCTGGTGATGGCTTAGAGAGCAACAAGTGAGTCTCTACACACACACACACACACACACACACACACACATACTCATGCACTCTATCTCACTGTGAACACAAAACACCAGGACTACAACCAGCCGTTAACGCCCACACACACACGCACACATACACTGTCTCTTTCTCTTTCAACCACCCACCCACCCACACACACACACACACACACATAAACTCATGTACTCTGTCACACACAATGCTTGTATATCTAATTATAGTGTTGACAAACTTTGCCAGATGTTCCAAATGGTCCCCTAGATCGAGTAGCCTCTGGTTTCTATGGTGACCTTGACCTCTGTCGTTTCATCTCATTCTAGAACATTCTGGACTGCTGCCTCCGCACCTGGTTGCCATGGCTCCTGGGTTAGGGAGTCGTCGATTGAGAAATGTCGCTGCCCTCCGCACTCTGTGCTCTTTGTCTGAGCAGAAATCCCACCCAACTCCACCCCCCACCCCCCTACTATCCCATATGAAGAGACATGGTACTGCCACAAGGCTCCCTGTTAACCAATAATACTTCAGCCAGAAATATCGGGAGTCTACCATTCAGAGATCCAAAGGGGGATTTATATCTCTGGTTAAGTCTTTAAATTCACTTCTATTACTCTCCAATCATAAGTATTGTAATATTGTTTTTTTTTATAAACCCAGTATTTAGAATCACGTTCTGTCGGAACACAATAACAATTTCAACCCAATTTCAAGCCCTGCCCCAAAGCCTTGCTATCTACCTCCTATGATTCTATTGCCTTAAAATATGTAATGTTCAATTATTATAAAATAATTACTTTTTAATTTTTGCTTTATACATCCACTCTTTGTGTATCTGAGTACTGTATGTCATGTTTTGTATTTTTGTGTGTGCGAGTATTTGTGCGTGTGTCTGACTTAGCGTATGCTTGGCATGTGTGTGTATGTGGCAACATTTGACTATATGTGACTTCTGCACTTGACTTTTAGCTTTCTTTAGGAGCTTGATGCGTATCTTAGATTGTCATTTAAACATCAGGCTCCATATAGACTCCAACTAGTATCCTGAAATCCAATGAAACATTATGCAAGTATGTACAGAACAGTATACAAAACATACAGTACAGTATGTTTGAATGCATTTAGGCAACACTGTAAAATGTTTTATGTCTGTTGCTCTGTGTGTGGTTGTTCTTACATGTTGTTTGTATGTTTGTATGTATGCATGTATGTTTGTATGTATGTATGTATGTATGTATGTATGTATGTATGTATGTATGTATGTACTTTATGTCAAACTATTATGCCAAACTCCAGTTGGAATCCAACATCAGCAAACTGCGTAGCCTACATGCAGTGTAGATACTATGTGTGAGTCCAGGTGAGATTGAATAGCCTGAAATGGATCTGGGCCTGATCAGCACCAGATAAGGGCCTGACCCGGCCCACATGTGGACTGGATACAGTATAGGCTAAGTGTATTGCATATTAAAAGAAAGGGGGAAAGACTGTGCTAAGCCTAAACTAATAGTTTTATTGCACTAAAGAAGGCACTACAGTACATCTGTGCATTGAAACTATTCACCATTGACTAAAACGTTTGGTATTGCTTCTTCCGGTTAATAGGCCTATCAGTCCAGCATTCTACAAAAAAAGTAGAGAGCGATTGAGTGAAGCCTGCTTCTTTTTTCAATACTGCTTTGCAGGCTCTGGCATAGTTATAAATAAAACCATTTATGTGGCTGCAGTTGGTTCAGATTTGTAAGTGATGATTCCAGATATTTAGACTGCTAGATATACAATCACAGTTGGTGACACCTCATGGATTGTATTGTGTCACATATAGCAGATGGTGATCAACAGTTGGGATCTTGGGATTTATAGAGAACTTCAAAAACTCTACTTTAAATGTGCACAGTGGGCAGAGTGCGTGTTTGTAACCGAGAGTGTGTTTGAGAGTGTTCTGTTTCTGTCTTACCTGATCTTACCTTTGTGTTGTCATGTCATGTTGTTTGTTTGTCTTTGTTTTGTTGTCTTACTGGAATCAGTGAAAGCCATGTAAAAAAACAAATACTGTATATGGGATATATACACACACATACACACACACACACACACACACACACACACACACACATTCTTCGATTAGAAAGAAATTGAGTAGACCTATGTTGGTTTGTCCACAAAGCCATTGTGATGATATCTGAATGATATCTGAACAGCTTTAAAAG
>JAODXP020000019.1:3278080-3293080 GCA_027497455.2 Sardinella longiceps | reverse complement strand
ACTTTCTGCTGTTGGTTTAGGCCACAGAGTTTCAACTCAGGTTAAGTATACAACCTTTCATGAAAGACAATGTTCACACAAACATGTAAAACAACAGGTCTCTTCTAGACAGCTATAGATTCACAGCAAGTCATACAATCCAGTTTTAAATCCACACACACGCAGACGCACATACAGACACACACTCCCTTCACAAAAAAACGAGATCAGACACACTGAGTTGAATGATTAAGGACTTGTGCATGAATACAGTTTCCACAGTGTGCAAATGTGTGTGTGTGTGTGTGTGTGTGTGTGTGTGTGTGTGTGTGTGTGTATGTATAATATGTCCGGCACGTCGTGTGTACAATGGGCTGGTGCTGGCCCTGGCAGAGTTCAGGTTGTTTGTGTTTGTTTGTGTGTGTTTGTTTGTATTGTTATTATTGTTTATAGTTTTTTGAGTTGGCGGTTGGTGGAGTTGATGCGTCCGTCCATGTTGTCGACCTTGTTGAGCAGCGAGTCCAGAGACACATCCTGGTCATCGATCTCAGACTGCAGACCCAGACCAAGGTTCTTCAGTCGACCCAGTCCCAGAGCCATTTCATCTACAGTCGCAACATACACACACACACACACACACACACACACACACACACACACAAAAACAACAAACAACACACACACACACACACACACACACACACACACACACACACACACACACACACACACACACACACACACACACACACAAAATGGCACAAGGACAGAACAAATTTACATATAAGCATAAATGGCTAAATGAAAAAAAAACTGACTCATCCGATGAAAAATGAGTTTACATCAGAATAAATTGAAACCATTAATAAAAAAGTGTTGAGAGCATAATCTCAAGTGTAATCTTTGAATTTATAAATAAATAATATGTTTATGTAATAAAATAAAGTATAAAAAAATCGAATACAAAATGTGGTTTGGGGCCTTAAAAAAGCATAACACCAAAAGAAATCCCTCGCTTCTTGTCCTTGTCATGGACACTTGCTTGACTTACCCAGGTTGTCATCCAGTTTCTGATGGGCAGATCGTAGATGTTTGTTCTGAACGTGAGAATATCCGTTCTGACTGGCTGAACTGTCACGGGTATCATATGATGCTGAAGCTCCGAATCCTATTAGATGGACAAGACGATGAATTACACACCAACAGGGCTTTGATAATCCATAAACTCTACTAGTAACCAGGCTAAGAAGATTGAATGACATGTAAGTGTGTGCATAAATTATTGAATGAATAATGAATATGTTAAGATGGACATCCACTGTGTGTATGTGTGTTTGTGTGTGTGTGTGTGTGTGTGTGTGTATGTGTGTGTGTATGTGTGTGTGTATGTGTGTGTGTATGTGTGTGTGTGCGCGTGTGTGTCCGCACACGTTGACTCTTACCAGAAGTGTCCATTTTCCGTAGGTTAGGATGACTGGCTTCATATCGGTCCCCTTGCTGTTTACTCTCGTCTAGAGCATTCTGTAGTCTAGATTAAAGGCACATCAACAGAGAGGCATAGGGTAAAATATCAGCATTTTGAACAACAGGAGCCTGCTACCCTCTAGTGGTCAGCTATGCTAATTGCAGCTGTGGCAGACCACGCATTCCACAGGCCTGTCTATTTCCTGTTTTCCTAGAGGTGATCTAGCAGGGGGTCGGACAGCCAGCCACTTGTTTTATGACAGACTGCTGATGCATCGGGGTCAGGGGTGAGAGGTCGCTGAACCTATGTTCTCTTTAGACATGAAGTCTTGCAAACATACTCACATTGAAGCAGATTCTCAGTCAGACACACACATGCACAGGCATTTGTGCATACAGGCACACTGGTACGTGAGGTGATGGAAAACATATGTGCACTCTCTCTCACACACAGGCTAGGCAATGAGCACTTGCCCTCTGTCTCTATTTCACACACACACACACACACACACACACACACACACACACAGACACACAGACAGACACACAGACACACACACAGACACAGACACACACAGACAGCACACACACACACACACACACACACACTCCATAAGGCAAGATAATGCAGACACGCATAAAGCACAATTCATAGACAGATTAGGCTGAGAGAAGGACAGAATTGTGGGAATGCTGCTGTTTGGGTTCGAAAACACACACACACACACACACACAATTCACAGACACAATTCACAGACACATTAGGCTGACAGGAGTACAGCATTGTGGGAATGCTGCTGAGAATTTGTGTTCGAACACGCAGAAACACACACATACAAACTTAAGATGCGTACTTGCTGTTGGCCTGATATCCCGTGGGCTGATCTTTGGAGGCAGGTTTTGGGGGCTCGGGCTTGGCCTTGAAGTAGTTGACCAGGCCGCCCCACACGCTCTTGATGCTGTTGATGTGCTTCTGGCTGGTCTTCAGGTCCTGCTCCATGTTGTCCACCATCCGCTCCGTCCGCTTCAGAGCCTCCCCCTGACGCATCAGCTCCTACTCACAACAGCATGGACAAGAGGGGACAGAAATGTAGGCCACCGTCATGAACTAAGCACTTAAAGCAATATACCGGAGCAAGTTTAAGCATAGTCCTGCTGCACGAGCCTTCTAACAGCAATATATTTCGCATGAAATGAAAGAATTTCAAACAGCATAGACCCAACGCAAACGCAAAACACTTTACATTGAATCAATGTAACCTCAGATTTTACTTTCGGTTTCCAACAGTCAGGTCCCATTGATTCAGTGCAAAGTGCCTGTTCGCTTCTGCATTCGCGTTCGGTCTGTGCTGTACCAAATTATTTTGTTCCATTCGCTAACTAGCGCATTTAGTAAGCTCTTTCAACAGGGCAATGCTTGAATTCACTCCGGCACTCTCCTTTAAGTTAATGAACATTTAGTGACTGTACTGTACAGACTGTACTGTAGTGTACTGTATGAGATGGAATGACAGAAAGACAGACACAGAGAGAGAGAGAGAGAGAGAGAGAGAGAGAGAGAGAGAGAGAGAGAGAGAGATGGACTGCAACCTATTTAGACCGTTTTTTAAACATCAGCGTATTCTCTGCCATTAAGCCTGGTTGCAAAACTCCACAGGCGACAGGAAACACCTGTAGTAGGGCGGAAAAACATCTCTACAGTACGTGATGCTTGCTCACCACTATGGTGAGTCTAGCCCACTCTAATGCTCTGAGAAAACCCCAAACACGCAGTACTCAAGGAGGGGGGTGACTTCAATCGGAAAATCTAGGGCTGTTTCAGTTTTTGCTTTGAAGACATGTCATCTCCCACTATGTTGCATCAGAGACCGTTGATAAAATTAAACTAACTATATGGCTGTATGAAAGAGATCCTTGCTGTGCTACTAAACTAAGACCCTTAGAACTACTCAAGAGATTTCCACGATGGGTGCAAATTCATTGCTAATGAAGTAAAATTCCTTATTTATGCATATAAACAGTGACTGATACATATAAACAGAGACCAATAAAACTGATACTGGCACTTCTAAGGATACACATTTCTATTATATGTGAACCATTATTTTACACTGCAGCCAGAAGAGTAAAGTGTGTGCACTTTCATGAACACATCTGTTCCATATCGATGCTTTTTTTTTTAGTAAACTATAAAAACAGCAAGCAGCCTTGCGGGTCTTCTTTCTGGACTTACTTACTGGACTTGGCGGAAGCAGGTAGCCATCATTTGTTTCCACCTCGTCCATTAATTCCCTGTATCGGGACACCTCAGTGGCTGTTGCCCATATCATAACGCACTGTAAACTGAGCTTTAACTGAGCTGTCTTTCACACAGAACCAAAGTTACAGAGCAAGCACAGTAAAGGATTTCAGCTACCGGTGCAAGGTGAGACTACAGTCATCTAGAGGTCACAAGGCCGATAAGCAAAGGTGCCTACAGAGATTTCAGAGATTACAGCTGTGATTTCATTCTGCCTCCTAACATCAAAACTATCTTTGATCGTTTGTTCAAAGACAGAGTGACTAGATAAGTGTATTATGCCCCAGCATGGAGATAGCTTTAGTATTCAGTTTGCCTCAGTTGTGTAAGTAAGCAGCTTATAACTGTGTTTCTGGTTGACACACAGATAGGACTCTCTGTCAGACATGATTCTCTGTCTGCCCACATCAATAATGGTGACCGTGATAAGCAACTGTCTGATGCCGGCGGACAGACATGACAAACTAGAGAGTGGATATTTTCACTGTCCGTTCACCATACAGTTTCGTAACCCCATAGATTTTGATGTATCTGGAAGGCTTCCCTTTATACTCTATGGGTGTATAAAAGTGTAGTAACTGTGAAAGTGAAAGTGAACTGTGAATTGGAACAGGTCAATGCCAAATATCCATTAATAGGCAATAGGGGGTTCCCCTCATCCAGAACTAAAGGTCAGATAGGACAGCTTGAGATTCATGTCTGTCATGTCTGAGTCACACTGAGATCAACTCACATCTGTGCTGAGTGAGTAATTATGAGTTCAACAGAGAGAAAAAGTGAAAGCCAATCTGTGGAAAGTGGGGCTACCAACATCATAAAAAAGGGAAACTGGGTTAATACTAGCTGGTTGTTTCACTAGTTCTAGTTGTTCACTATCGCTTTTACAATATCAGTGTATTGTTCATGATCACGGCAATGGAAGCAGTTTTGGGTAAAAGCTAGTGTAAAGTACCTCACTGTATGTACTACAATGTCACAAAAAACATAATCTTTGCAGGTAATGTTTCAATGGATCAGAACCTACCTCCGCTGTCTCTGTGCCGATTTTTTCCGACTCATAGATGAGTCCAAGCGACCTGTTGCTGCTGTCCACGGCCGACTGTGCCGTTCGCATGACCTCCTGCTGGAGGTACCGCTGGCGACGCTCAGCCTCTGTCATGCGGCTTTCAGGGGGGTCGTCGTCGAAGTTGAAGCCGCCTCTTGATCTACTTGCTGTCGTCTCCTCCTCGTCATCATCTGCGAACGGGTTGTGGGAATTTGGATATGCCATGCTCTGTAAAACAGATAATATTTGAATGTGTAAAACGCACTGTGAAACGGACTGACTCAGTTTCAACTTTTATCGATACACTTCATACATAGTCTGCTAATGTTATGTTGGCACAATGACATTGCAAACAGACTTTGACAGTCTTTTTGATTGGGAACAAACCTTTTGATTTGGACTCACATGCAGCGTACCCCATAACAACACATTTAATTGACCCAAATGATTCAATGTTGACATTTTTCTGTGCTGATGCGAACTCCCCCTCTATTGCAATGCATACATGCTAACATAGCTAACGTTAGCTTCAAATTCGGGCGGAGGATAACGCTAACTAAGCACAAATCAAGCACAAGTCTTGGTGGCATGACGTTGACATTCCTCAACTATACGTTTATAGTTTGGTTTGGTAACACTGGGCAACTGTCCACCCCAATTAATGTTACACTTTAGGCTCAAACTTCAAAGGTTACACATACAGCTAACTTGCGTTAACGTTACTCAGCTAGCGAGCTTCAAAGCTAACTATGGCCGTGTTCACTACAACTAAAGGGCCATTCTGTTTCTGGAGTTGAAGAACAACATGGATAATAGTAACTTGCAAAGTGAAGGTAGTTTTATCCACAAGTCATTTGAAGAAATGATCATACAACAAAGACATAACGTACCTTTCAAAGCTGCTGCTGTTTTCGCCTCTGCTGTCAGCTGACTGATTGCGCTTCTGGAACAGTTTCCTGTCTGGTGTCTGACGTCAGCTAAACAAATGGGTGTGTTCAAGAAAAGCTAAACACTGGATTATGATTGTTATTGTGTAGGTAGCTTATTATTGAGCTGATAACCAAACACTCCCGAGTGTGAACATCAACACAATTACAGTGACAAGATATAACGTTAAACAAACAAATGCAAACCTTTGGATTGTATTATTTTTTGTTACATTCAGTCTTGCTATTTTTACATTTGCACAGCGAAGGTGAAAGTGAGGGGTTAAGTTATGTAGCTATGTTAAACATTTATTCAGGCATATTTAGGAAAAACTATCTTCCGATGAGCAAGAATCCAGACTGTCGCCAGGGTGCGCACTTGAGCGTTTGAGCTGCATAAAGTGGACTGGGTGGAAAGACAAAATCAGCTGTTCTACGATCTGGCATCAGTATGCTAGAATGACAAACACACGTCTTTCAAGTCTAACCAGTTTATTTAACGAAAGTTCCCAGCTGCCGTATTTTTTTTTCTCCTTCGATCTGTTGTGATATCTAATGATCTAGTGGAAGAAATAAAAATACAAAATTATAGAAAACCACAACGATATTCGATAAGTTAAAACAACAACAAAAATTGCACATGTTAACGGAGAAGGATGATCTCTCGACCAGTTTTGCAAATTTGCAATGTCATAGACTAGATGACTTTGATCTAGAGGGGGAGGTAGACTACGGGCACGCACAAAGTAGCCCAAATCAACTGTCAGAAGAATTGACTACGCATCATTATCGCACTACCCAGCTCTGCCGCGCGGTCAAGCTCCGCTGCATCTAGTCCTTTTAGCTCGTGTGTACTGAGTGTTCCCTCAGACTTGCCGTATTGGCGTTCGCGTGCTCGTGTTCCTACATTTGTGGCATTCTCCTACGTTTTCCGAACTTTCCCATTTGTATGTTGGGAGAGAGTAAACATGTCGGCGAAAGGAGGGGGAACAAGAGGCTTCTATTTCAACACAGTTCTCTCGCTTGCGCGGTCGCTGGCCGCCCACCGACCAGCGCCTTTAGATAAGGTGAGAATTTTGGTTGCATCGGGAATTTCATGGCATGGTTAACAGATTGGCTATGTTGCGTGCGTGCTGTTGCGTTTTAAAGTGTTTCCAACTCAGTGCAGATTTACGCGAGGGGGACAGGTGTCATCGACCAAGGCAATAAAAGCACATGGATACTCTAAACATAATTTGGGTTGTCTATAATATGACTAGAGTAAGCGATGGAACTTTGATTTTTGATTTCTGAAAAAGGTTTTTGCGCGTTGTGGTTCAAAAATATTTGGTGACTGTAGTGTAGCCTAACGTTACCTGTCTGCCAAACCTGCCAGCCTTTGGGCAATGTTTGTTAAAGGCAACTAGGCTATCTTAAGATTGATTTTGGAGGGAAAGCTCAATTTACCGTGGATTTTTATTGTGCTTCTCTGTCAACACCGAAATTTCTAGGAGCCGTCACCGCCCCCTTCATAAAAACATGTCAAGCGCACGCACAAGAAAGACCGACTGTGCATATACGCTCCCCATAACGCTGTATCAATTCTGTTGCCGAATGGAAGCTTTCTTTTAAGCGGAGGCTGTCCGCAACGTTCAGTTGATATTTTCATTCTGCGATTGGATAACCGTTCGCACTTCAAAATGTTGCGCACTGCAGTGCTCGGCATGGATACGTCGGTGTTGCTTCTTGGCTGAGCGAAAAACAGTTGCCGGAGAGATGCAGCTTGTCGAGTGCTGTGTAGCCTACCTCCCACGATTGTGTTGTTGCAGCATCATTAACTTCTGCTTCTTGCATGACAGCCATCATGTGTACACGTAAAAACTTTTTGACAGGTTAATCGATGAAGGGCACGAATGACAAAAACTGACTCGCGCGCCAACAGGTTTGCCAAAGATCCGAGGGAGATTTTTAGCTGCGACACAGATGACCAATATAAGATCTCAAAACTAAATAGAGTAGCCTAATAGATGAAGGCTACGATACGGTGTTTTATTGCGACAAATAGGCCTATGGTGACAAAACTAATTTAGTGAGTTGCTTATTGTAAGTCAGGACGGAGTGGTCTGGAAGTGAATGATCTAATAGCATACCGCCGTGACTGTCAAGTCATTAGGCTGACATGTTTTTATATGGGGAGTGAGGGTGATGATACAAATCCATGGACTCTTATGAAACCTGGTTCTACTTTCCTAATAGCCCCTTCAATCAGCCTGTTTAGACTGAAGTGGTGTTGGACAACAGCAATTATTCCATCCATTCACCATCTCGCCCTCTGACCCAATGTCTAACCACCAGGTGCAATAGAGCATTTTAAATCATAGCACCATGGTGGCTCAATGAATTGCTATATTCTCATCCATGCTTTATCTACTTTTATCTATTCGTCAAAGCATCCAGCCATTCCTAAGGGCTTACATGTCTGTTCTATTCACAGATGGGTGGATCAGTGTTGTGACCCCTTCATTCCACATAGATATCCATCCATTCTTCTATCTACTACTCTATACCTCGTTTTCTATCAATCAATCTATCAGCCATCCCTCCATCTACTATTCCTGGTCTAATTGCTACCCTCATTATCATACTGGTTTGTTTGTTGTTGACATGCATGATGTACAGTTACTGATTCATATAATGAATGTTCTCGCATGTAATGCGCCCAGTTCTGAAATGGATAAAACTGTTGAGAGTTTCAGTAGCTTAGTAATTAGGGGATGTAAAAAAGGAAATGGGATAAAACTGAATTTGTGCTGATGTGTCCTCGTTCTTAATCTCTTCCTTGTCCTCCTTGTCCTTCTCCTCTTCCTCACTCTCCTCTTCCTCCTGCTGTCCCTCCGCAGGTGCAGAAGCTGCTATGCATGTGCCCATCAGACACCCGGGGAGCGTTTACTCTAGACATCCGACGCAGAGATGCAGTCATTGCCTTGGCTATCTTCCTGGTGGAGTCTGACCTCCAGGTGTGTGTGTGTGTGTGTGTGTGTGTGTGGGTGTGTGTGTGTGTGTGTGTGTGTGTGTGTGTGTGTGTATGTGTGAGAGAGAGAGAGAGAGAGAGTGTTTTGTATGTATGCAACAGAGTGATTGTGTAGACTGTATGCACACTGTGGTGGCAGCAGATAAGAGAGTGTATGTGTGTGTGTGTGTGTGTGTGGGGGGGGTGGCTGTGTATAGGTGTATGAATTGTTTGAATATGCTTGTCTTTGCGAACCTTTCATGTTTATGAGTGAAGTGGACATTTCCAAGAGTGAAGCATTCTGACTTTTGATCCGGCCCTGTGTGTAGTATCTGTGTGTTTGTTTACAAACAATGAAACTGACTCTGCGCAGCACAGCCACATTTACTTTGACATCACTCTGAGGAAGCGTTGAATCTTTAATGAGTTGTCGCTTGTAGCGGCTTTTTCTGTGAGTTATCCTGGGTCATGTAAATTGTATGCAGACTTACTCTTGGCTCATGTTAAAACATTTATTTTACTGTGTGTATGTGTGTGTGTGTGTGTGTGTGTGTGTGTGTGTGTGTGTGTGTGTAGACTAAGTAGAAATGCCCAGTAGTCAATACATGTATTTGCATTGGTGTGCGTGCGAGCTTACATTCCATGCTGTCCTCCCAGAAGCATTGTGGTTATTTTTAGTATTTCTGTTTATATATCTTTGTCTATTGGCATAACTGTGTATATGTGAGTGTATGCCTGTGTGTAACCAAGTAAGTGTGTTTCTGAGATAGAGAGTATGTGTCTACGTGGGTACAGTTAGAGAGAGAGAGGGAGCGAGAGAGTGAGTGAGTGTGTGCCTACGTGGGTAGGGTTTTAGGGAGAGAGAGTGAGAGAGAGAAAAAGAGAGTGAGTATATTACGATTTGAGAGAAAGAAAGAGAGAGGAAGAGAGACACAGAGAGAGAAGAGAGTGACTATGTGACTGTGTGGGTACTGTTTAAGTGTGTGTGTGTGTGTGTGTGTGTGTGTGTGTGTGTGTGTGTGTGTGTGTGTGTGTGTGTGTGTGTGTGAGAGAGAGAGGGAGAGAAATAGAGACAGCGGGCGAGAGCTCATTGCCCGGGCCTGTGTGAGTGGCTTGTGTGAGATTGGCTGGATCAGCTGATGTGCTGGACAGGCAGATTAGTGGTGATTTGTTGGTAAGCTGTTTCGCCTGAGACTGAGCCTCAGCGCCCGAGCTGTTTGGCCTTACTGTAGACACACACACACACACACACACACACACACACACAGGCGACAGCACGCTGACTCACCCCTAATGAATGGTTGTCCTCGACCCACCTCCCACCACCTCTCCATATGCACACAGAGGCGTTTGTGTTGTTATTTCACCGCAAAGACCCCTGGGTAAACCCGCACAGCATATTGGACAGCTGTTGCTGTTGTTGCTGTGCCGTAGCCAGGGTGCCTGTGAAGAGCCCGCTGATGGATGTTACAGAGCGCCCCGGCCAACTCTCCGGGGGGTGGGCAGCGATTTGCCACTTGAGTGGGCATTGATGGACCTGACCAAATACTGACCGAAGGCAGTGCTAAAGAAATGTTGGGCTCAAACTGTCCGTAAATGATCAGAACGAAGCGCAGGGAAGGCTGCTGCTGCTGCTGCTGTTGATGCTACAGCCTCAGGCCTTTCTGATCGCTCTGTCTGGATGGCTTATTCTTCCACTGTGTCTCCCTGTGTTTATATGACTTGTGGTTTATCTCTGTCTACTTATGAAGTCTCTCTCTCTCTCTCTCTCTCTCTCTCTCTCTCTCTCTCTCTCTCTCTCTCTCTCTCTCTCTCTCTCTTTCTCTCTAATTTCAATTCAAGTGAGCTTTATTGGCATGACAAATACAGTAGCTCATTACATGGCCAAAGCAGTAATCAACAATACTGCAATCTCTCTCTCTCTCTCTCTCTCTCTCTCTCTCTCTCTCTCTCTCTCTCTCTCTCTCTCTCTGTCAGTGTCCGGTTTTAAAGTACCAACATAGCCTTCTGGCCATTCGGTCAATCTTTGGCATCATTCTATCTCATCAGTATTTCTTGTGGGGAAGGCATGTCAAAAATGCACCTCTTTCATTTCCTCCTCCCTCCTGCTGTCTTCCTGCTGCTGGACAGCCAGTCCAACTTTGCCTTTACTGTTGATGTGACAGCTGCGATCAATGATCAGTGACTATGATTACTGTATGTAGAATGCGTCTCTGTGACTTCATACTCTATAACTAAAAGGACAGCATTTCCAGGATTGAGGATTGAACAAAAAGGTGTGGATAAAAGGGTAGAGTATGGTTAGAGCTTCGGGCTTAAAATCAAAGTGTTGGCGGTTTGATTGATACTTCGGTCATAGTAGCCTATTATCACAGTCCCTACATTTGGAATCATCATTGGTATACACATAGGGTTTCAAAGAATGTTTGTGAGCAGAGGACGTACCTTGTTTTTGAGAATCTCTGTTCTCAAAGCTCGATTGATATTCTCAATGCTCATTTCCAACGTGTAAGGACACTGATAATGCTATACGACTGAGGTGTCATGCTATGATAAGCCTTTTTAGTATTTAAAAAAGAGATTTGGATGTGTCTGGCAAAGTGGCACCAATATGCTCATTTGGCTTGACCATCAAACTTAAAACCCCAAGTAGCAATGTATTCTAATTGTAAATGAACTTTTGACTCATGACCATGGTAAAAAAAAGACTTTTAAAAACTACTCTCACTTTAATGAAAGGAAAGTTAAGGGACAAGAGCTAACACCCCCCCCCCCCTCTCTTTCTGTCCATGTGTCCCAGCACAAAGAGGTGGTTGTTGGCTACTTGCTGAGCCTGTTACGGGGCCTTCCTCGTGTGCAGTGGGTGGAGGAAGCCTCCAGCAGAAAGGGGCGGGGTAAGATTGTACCACTTTGTTCCTTCTCTCTTTCTCTCTACCCCTCTCTCATTCTGTCACTCACTCTCTCACACTCACACATACACATACTGTACTGTACACACACTTTCTCACACTGTCTTTCTCACTCACACACACACACACACACACACACACACACACACACACACACACACACACACATACACACTCACTCACCCACCCACTCACTTACTCACTCACTTACTCACTCACTCTCTCTCCTCTTCATTGTCATGTGTTTCACATGGTAAAAGATGCACTAGTAGGCCTACCCCAGACAAAAAGAAAAGAAATGTGTAGGAGTGCTGTATAGTATGTGTCAGCATACAGTAAGCAATGATTGACTTTCATAAAGTTCATATTAAGAAATCAGGTTTCATAGCACCTGACACCTCTGGATAACATGATGGGTCTGCCAATGACAATACATTCATATCAATTTAGTGTCATTTATGCAATGCCATAGGCTCATATTCTCCCAAGTGCTTTTAAAGGAATAGTTCACCTCTTTATGAAAATTGATTATTCACCCCCTTAACTGAAGTTACATCTGTGGGTAAAAGCATTTTGGTCTCAGTGGTTGCATTCTGCTAGTATGGCATCCCCAATCTTTCCCATGTTTTAGCTTTAGCTTAGCAGAAGTGCTGGAATGTAATGTTGCCAGATAGCAACTCTTTGGCAACTTTACTTTCCAGCACCTATGCTAAGCTAAAGGTAAAATTGGGGTTGCCAGACTAGAACAACGCAAGGACTGAGACCAAAATGCTCTTACCTACACATGTAACTCCAGGTAAGGGGGTGAATAACCAATTTTCATAAAGAGGTGAACTATTCCTTTAAGTCCAAAAAAAGCGCTTAGCTCCAGAGGTGCCATCACATGTTTTAAAGTAGTATTGCCAAAATATCTGGTTCTATAGTGTATGAAATAATGTCTGATATGTGTCTAATGTACAGTATCTGTGTGTTTCTACTACAGATGTGCTCCCGGTTGCAGAGAACTTTAGTTTCTGCCTGGTCACACTGCTGTCGGATGTGGCACAGAGAGACCCCGAGTCCAGCACCCAGGTGTGTGTGAGAGAGAGAGAGAGAGAGAGAGAGAGAGTGTTTGAGAGAATATTTTCAGTGCCTTAATACCGATGAACACATGATGTGTATGTGCGTGCGTGTGTCTGTGCGTGTGCCTGTCTGATGTTCGTATTCAGATTCTAGAGACTGTTATGGAGGTGATGAAGTCTCTGCTCGAGGTTTGTCAGGCACCTGAAAACCATGACAAAAGTGAGAAAAAACACATACACACACACACAGCCATTAAAAATCAGCCATGAATTATTTCACTGCTAATGAACACTGTGAGAAAAAAAAACAAAAACATTAAAATGCCCCTTCATCTTTTTCACTCGCCCACTTCCCCTCTCTCTCTCGTTCAGATTACCTGTGCAGGTATGTCGTGCCGAGCCTGCTGGGCGTAACCCGCGCCTTTGGTCGCTACAGCAACGGAGGCGAGCCGCTGCTCTCTCAGCTCTTCCCCCGAGGGGCGCCAGAGACTCCCCGCGTCGCCCTGGAAACAGAGGGGGTGCGGCGGCGTTCTTTCAACGACTTCCGCTCCATCATGCCCAGCTCTCTGCTCACGGCGTGCCAGGGGGACACGCTCCGACGCAAGAGCGCCCTGCTGGCAGAGGGCATGCAGGTACCCGCTGCTGTGCCAACCTCATGATATTACACATGATCTATGGCTGTGTGCAAAATGGAGGCCATAGATGTATCATTCAATGTCCAACATTCTATAGAATCTGCCAATATCTTAGCAACGGCGCCTGAGCAAGTCAATAAATAAAAAGACGGCGTTTCAATTAACTATCTTGCATTCAAAACATTTATAGCCGTTGCTCTGATGCCATCCACGACAGGTAACAGTGAAGACAGTGAGACAGCAAGTCGCTGCCTTCCTGTTTCGCACACAACCTATGTAATACTTGTGCCAAAGTGTTCAAATATGATCATAAAACGGCAACCTTAACAACATGATATCCACATACAATACACCTTTAGCACATTCAGTATACAGATAAAGTAAAAATGCAGTGGCTTGCCTATAATATGTCATATTGGACATACAGTATTATGGTTTACATGATGGTTTACATGCTTAAATACAATGCAAGTGAATGGAAAGCTGCGTTCAAAACAACTGAGAAACCCAGAAGTGTTGCATGGGAAATACCCACAACTGCTTTAAAACATGAGCAAGCCACAGGGAATGCCTCTCATGTTTTCCACATCAGCCTTGCATTAGTCATTTCCATTGGAGCGGCCTAATGGGTAATGAGGGGTGTAGCCTCCTAGCCTGTTAGCCTCTTGGAGATGGCTTCAGATTGCTTTCAAATGAGCTCATGCAGAAAACACTGTCATTCACTCCTAGTCTTAAGTAATCATATCGGTTCTCCAAGCCTCTCTCAGCGCAAGATCTGGGTGTTAACTCTGCATGCATGTGAACTCAAGAGTCAACATCGAGGAACTGTTTGTGTGTGTGTGTGTGTGTGTGTGTGTGTTTGCAGGCCAGTCCAGAGAGAGGGGGAGCCTCCCCCTGTTCCCCCACCACTCCAGGCCCCCATTACTTTGAAGGTAATAGACACACTCCTCTCACCTTATCTAAACAGCCTACACACACCACATCACACCATATAGCCCACTGAAACGCCATACTGAATGAGACACTTCTCTCAACAAACTACAGTTATTGCTGCTCAGGCACCTGTTTCCCAAAAGCATAGCTGCTAATCAATGGAAAATTGCATTGCAACCAACATAGTTACTAACTTGGGAATGCTTTTGGGAAACGCACCCCAGACCTCATACTGTTACTATGAAGATTGCTACAGGCCCATTGCCTCCTGTATAAAACCTGATGGCCACAAATTGTTTAAAGTTGTACTTCAAACAAGCAATATGTGATTCTGTACTTACTGACTCCTGCTCTCACCATTTTCGGAGGCATTTTAATGTAGGTGACGAGTTTTGCCCTCATCCCCAAATTTATTTTGAAGCTCCATGGTCATTTCAAAGACAGTGAGGCACACGTCATCGCTTAAAGCCTTCCTTGCTGCACCCCATAGAAATGCCAGACAATCTTCTCCTTTTGCCAAAATGATGCATTACCATGCAAAAGCCTTATCAGCTAGGCTGACAGCGGTGTTCATAGAAAGGTGTTCATGGAAAAGTGTTCAAGCACCACAATTCTTCACTGCTACTTTAAGAGATTCCCTATTCATTCCCATGGGCAAAGAGTTATTCACAGGAATGTCACTAGCTAGCTAGCGGCAGCAACACAAAAACACTTCCAGCGTCACAATCACAGTCCCGCTCTGCTGTCACTAGCCTGACAG
>JAODXP020000019.1:3253080-3273080 GCA_027497455.2 Sardinella longiceps | reverse complement strand
TCTTTCACTTCTCCAATTTCTCTTTTCCCTTTTAATAAACAATTCTTTCTATTCTCTGTATTTCCCTTTTCCCGTCATTTGTTTTTTCTTTTCTTTCTTTCTCACACTGTATCTTTTGTGCTCACGCCGCCCACGTTTCTCTCTATCACACACTTCCCATCTCTCTCTCCCTTTCTCTCTCTCTCTCTCTCTCTCTCTCTCTCTCTCTCTCTCTCTCTCTCTCTCTCTCTCCTTTCCCCTCCCCTCCAACCTCTATCTGTCTATCCATCTCTGTCTGCATCCTCCTCTCTCAGACCTGCCCAGTGCGTTTGTGAAGGAGGTTCATGACTTTGTGCTGGAGCAGTTCAGCAGTAGCCAATCAGAGATGCAGCGGGTTCTCCACGAGGCTGATAGGCTGTTGGGGGAGCCCAGCCCTCTGAAGCTGCGCTGCCAGGCCAACGCCGCCTGCGTCGACCTCATGGTGTGGGCCGTCAAAGACGAGCAAGGTAGGTGGGCCACCGATGATGGCGTCATCAGAGGGCACCAATATAGTACATAACATTAACCTAGGTGTGTGGGCCACCACTAGTGGTGTCATCAGAGGGCGCCAATATAGTACATTACATTGGCCTAAGTATATGGGCTACCTGCCAGTGGGACCACAACTGATGATGCCATTAGAGGGTTTATCACCGTGTTATCTGAGACTAAGTATCGCCCAAGAAGAAACGGCTGTAGTGACCGTGAACTGCAGACCATGATCTGCCTCGAGATGACGGACCAGTGTAAAACGTTTTATACCGATAGAGATGAGTGAGAATCCACACAAACCATTTCAAAACATTGCGACCATTGAGCTTGTCCTATGACAGCAGGCCAGCTGATGACTTCGTCAGAGTGCGACATCACACAGCACTGACATGCATATTTGATTAATGAATGACTCCCTGGGAACGGCTTTGTGACAGTGATTAGCACTTCAGAGACAATCAGCGTGTTTGGGCAGGTTCACAAGGCTAATTGCGTCAACCTCATTTGGAGCTTTTGCACACACACACACACACACACACACACACACACACACACACACACACACACACACACACACACACACACACACACACAGAGTTCAGAGAAGCCCTGCTTTGTATGTGCTGTTGCATTAAAAAGTCATAAGGGATAAAGACTTCAAAGCAGCTCATTTGTTATCTGAGAAATTCAGTTTGGGCCAAACAAGCGAAAGGCCAACTGCTGTTTTCAGCCAGCACAGTAAAGCACAGAACAGAACAGGCATAAATAAATGATGAAATAAATGTCCGCAGCCTTCATTTGTAATTCCATCTCACTTGTTTTTTCATTCATTTTTATTCCTATCCCTTTTCTCTCTCTCTCTCTTTCTCTCTTTCTTTCTCTCTCTCTCTCTCTCTCTCTCTCTCTCTCTCTCTCTCTCTCTCTCTCTCTCTCTCTCTCTCTCTCTCTGTCTCTCTACTACTTTCTCTCACAGGAGCAGAGAATTTGTGCACTAAGCTATCAGAGAAGCTGCAGTCTAAGACCTCCAGTAAAGTGATCATTGCCCACATGCCACTACTTATCTGCTGTCTGCAGGTACTCGTTCTCTCGCACACAGACACACACACACAGACACACACACACACACAGGAACAGGTCAAAGGTCATTATACTTTTTTTTGTTTAAGCATTTAGCATGACGTCTATTTATATCTGTTTCTCATATGTGTGTGTGTGTGTGTGTGTGTGTGTGTGTGTGACAGGGCCTGGGACGTCTGTGTGAGCGATTCCCAGTCATCGCCCACTCAGCTACCACGTCTCTGCGGGACTTCCTGGTTGTGCCATCACCTGTGCTCATCAAACTCTACAAATACCACAGTCAATACAGCACGGGTCAGCACACACACACACACACACACACACACACACACACACACAGGTATTACATATTCACATACACAAGCATCAGCATCAGGTATGCCGGTTCAGCTACTTAGCTGAGACAGTGAGACAGGATGTTTGAGGATTTGTGGATTAAAAATAACCCGTCACCCATGAACTGTGCAGCTGTTGCAGTATTGGTCCAACATTGTTTCTTGTTTAATTTCTTTGGGAAAAAAAATCAACCACACAACTACTCATTCTTCCTCTTATAAACACTTGTTGAAAAGCAAGTCCAGTGCTGCCAGCTAGGTCATTTATGTGGGTGATTGTAGAGTTAACAGTTGACAATTCTTTAAAAGTTGTCTGTTCTATACCCTATAAGGGGGCGGAGAAATCAAGATCAGTGTGACCAATGAGCACTCGCAGTCCACCTTCAACATGCTGTCAAACAGGAAAGACCAGCCCTCCATGTATGAGCAGTTACGGGACATATGCATCGACAACGTGTGCAGGTAAACCAACCAAACACAATGACACCATCTAAAACGCATGCACGCACACACACACATACACACACACACACACACACACACACACACACACACACACACACACACACACACACACACACACACAGACAAAGAGAGAGATGCCTTGACTCTTATATTTAAAAATCTCAGATGTCCATTTTCAGGAATATGCAAACATGTTGTTGTTTTAATAATGATTTCCTAGTAATCTCTATCAAACTGCAATTTCAATATTATTATCAGATATCAAGTCACATTATGTAACAAATCCACAATATTATGTGGCAAATCCACACCAAACATGGATGAATACGACAGCTTTCCTAATTAATAAAAGATTATCAGAACAGATGACGTTTTGTGTGTTTCCATAATTTTGTGTGTGTGTGTGTGTGTGTGTGTGTGTGTGTGTGTGTGTGTTTGAATGAAAGCAGGAATACAATAATGCATTGATCTTGTGTTTCCAGATGCCTTACAGCTGGGCTGATGATGGATGATGTGATAGTGGAGGCCTTCCTGGCCAGCCTCTCCAATCGACTCTACATCTCACAGGAGAATGACAAGTACAACTCTTTTCTCTCTCTCTCTCTCTCTCTCTCTCTCTCTCTCTCTCTCTCTCTCTCTCTCTCTCTCTCTCTCTCTCTCTCTCTCTCTCTCTTCTCTTACTCACACACACACACACACACACACACACTCTCACACACACACACACACACACACACACACACTCACTCACTCACACACACAATATGATCAGTAACAAACCCAAGACAAAGATTACCGTAAACAAGAGACAGACTAGATCCACACACACACTCACACACACACACCAACACACACAGTGACTTGCACTTCAGACCACACACACACACATACACTCATTATTCATTCCCAACTGCACCTCTGTGCTCCTCTGCTTCTGAATCTGTTCCCATGGTAACCTGCTCACAGCTGTCCCATATTTACTGCCGTCTCCGCAGAGATGCCCACCTGATTCCAGAACACACCATCCGAGCGCTGGGCCACATCGCCGTGGCGATGCGGGATTCGCCACGCGTCACTCAGACCATCCTGCAGATCCTGCAGCAGAAGTTCTGCCAGCCGCCGTCGCAGCTCGACGTGCTCATCGTAGACCAGCTGGGCTGCATGGTCATCACCGGGAACGTAAGGACACACAAGCACATGTACACACACAAGCACACACACAAAGACTCACACACATAAACACACACACACACACACACACACACATAAACACACACACACACACATAGAGGAAAACACTGTATATGGTTGTCACATCTGGTCCTGCTCAATGGTGACCATGCCATGGTCATTACTAGGAATTTAACACACACTGTCATGCACGCACGCACAGACAGACAGACAGACAGACAGACAGACACACACACATCCACACACACACATACACACCCATACACACCCACACAAACCTTCCACTACCATCATATCAAGAATAGATACAGTAGGTGGCATGGTCATGAATAGGTATTTGAGATTTCACACACACTTTTATGTCACTTGGGGGGCTGAAAGACATTGTTCATAAGTAGGCTGTATATATTTCACTAACAAACTGTAGTATAAAAATATTAACCATCTGAGGATACATAAATACTTGTACACACATAAAACACATGTTTTTAATAGTGCATTTGGTATGTGTTGTTGTTTCCACAGCAATATATCTACCAGGAGGTATGGAACCTCTTCCAGCAGATCAGTGTGAAGGCCAGTTCTGTAGTCTACTCCGCTACTAAAGACTACAAAGACCATGGATACAGGTATAGACCCCTGATCATATCCATATAAGGGGGTTTCCTTGGGTTTTACCATCTACTGTATATGGAAGCTAATCTTATTGTTTGTGTGTGTGTGTGTGTGTGTGTGTGTGTGTGTGTGTGTGTGTGTGTGTGTGTGTGCTTTATGTGCGCGCATGTATATCTGTTGTGTTTGCTTGTATGCATGTGTGTGTGTGTGTATGTGTGTGTGCGTGTGTACGTGTGCGTGTGTGTGTGTGTGCGCGTGTGTGTGTGTAGGCACTGTTCTCTGGCTGTGATAAACGCGCTGGCCAACATTGCAGCCAACCTGCAGGGGGAGCTACTGGAGGATGAGCTGATGGTCAATCTGCTGGAGCTGTTTGTGCAGCTCGGCCTGGAGGGGAAGAGAGCCAGTGAGAGAGCCAGTGACAAGGGACCTGCACTCAAGGTGTGTGTGTGTGTGTGTGTGTGTGTGTGTGTGTGTGTGTGTGTGTGTGTGTGTGTGTGTGTGTGTGTGTGCGCCTGTGTGCGTGCGTGCGTATTGGGGCAGTTAAGGCTCTATTTACTTCTGGGCACAAACTGCTTTGTTGTCTTTGCTGAAGTGGATATCATTCAGTCAAGTTCCTCTTTGCTTATGTATGTGTTTATGTAAGGTATTTGTTTAAGTGAAGTGTGTGTTTATATGAAGTGTGTGTTTATATTAAGTATGTGTTTATATGTGAGACGTCTCAAACTGGTCTCTCCCTCAGGCCTCCAGCAGTGCAGGAAACCTTGGAGTCCTTATTCCTGTCATCGCTGTGGTAAGAGAATACGCACACACACACATACACAAACACACACATGTGTATACACAAACAGATTGTTTGTCTTTTAGTGCTTGTCCTCTTACACACCAAACACTTTCCTTCTTTGCTCTTTATGAAACCCTGTTCTTTTCCCTGTTTTCTTTCTCTCAAGCAGGCACTCTCTCTCTCTCTCTCTCTCTCTCTCTCTCTCTCTCTCTCTCTCTCTCTCTCTCTCTCTCACCCTTCCTCATCCTACGCACAACCTTGTCTTGTTTAATTTTTAAAGCATTTCCACCCATGTAGAGCTACAATCAGTTTCCCCCACTAGGACTGCAAAAGCTTAACCTCAGACCACTGTAAAAAAGGGCCTCGTCTCTGAGAAGTTGGCCCTTTAAATAACAAATCAGAAGGTTCATAGCAGGGCACAAAACAGTCTTTTTTTAAAAACAAGATGTCCAATACTGTAAGCCTATTCTGGGAAGGAGACCAGGAGACCAATGCTAAGTGCCTTGCTGCTGTCCGTATCGTTTTAAACGCAGTTAGGTTTGAATTAAATCTGATTACCACTTCCTTCATACCAAGTGTCATCATCGTCTCTTGAATCACTACAGTATGTCCTGTGATCCGACTGGTTGGCACCACACAAGAGAGATTTGTAGATTTGTTTTTCTTGTGGCACAGTGCCCTAGCAGGGTTACCTCAGGCTAAAGTAGACCTTATTCCTAATACACCTGCACACGCGCACACACACACACACACACACACGCACACACACACACACAGATACGCGCGCACACACACACACACACACACACACACACACACACACACACACACACATACAGTAAACACACAGATACAAACACACACACACACATTGTCTGTAATTCGGATAAAAGAGATAAGCGACACGCTTCACACACACACACACACACACACACACACACACACACACACACACACACACACACACACACACACACACAGGACTCTAGTCTGTCAATCTGATAAAAGAGATAAGCGACATGCTTCAGATTCTTCTGTGAGTCAGCAGAGAATGCAGAGACTACAGTCAAACCCATTAATGGCCCCGAACCAATTGCTCTGTAGTAAATGTCATTTCATGCTGCATCTCATGCTTTATGGCCAGACGCTAATGGTGTTTACGCATTAGAACCGCATAAAGTGTATTCCAGTGGAGAGAGAGGGGAATCAGCACTGCAGATCATTTAGGCATATGACTATAAAAATGACTTCTGTTTGGGTATGCAACCATAAAAATGACTTATAAGAGACGGGCCATGAAATCTCTGGAGTTTATTGATTTGTCGCTTGTGAATGTCTGGCTCTTGCCTCTCTGCCGCACTGCCTTGTATTAAAAGATCTCTTACTTGCCCTCTGTCTACTGGCAGAATTAAGTATTCAGCCAGCACTATAATGAGGGTACAGTACCTTCTCAATTCTGATTTCTTTAATTTGTTTTTCTTTTTTTTACATTATGCATTGCTGTGTGTGTGTGTGGGTGTGTGTGTGTGTGTGTGTGTGTGTGTGTGTGTGTGTGTGTGTGTGCAAACAAAAAAAGCAAGCAGAATTGGATTACATCTTGATCAGGGTTGAATAAAGTAAGAATATAAGTAGTGCTGTCTGCCGCAAATGATGCACAGGTAGCAGACAGTGTTCTTGTATTATAGGGATGCAGTTTGCTTTGGGTTAGCCTTTAACTCCATCAATAAATATTGACTTGGCTTGCAAAATAAGAGTCTGGGAGTGGGAGGGAAGGAGGGCATATTTGTTGTCGCTGACTAGCGTTGGCACAGGAGGTGACTTGCTGCTTGGTAGAACAGCAGGGTAGCAGTAGTGCCAGTACGGTCGGTTTTCTCTCGATAGCCGCTGGCACTGCGACTGTCGTCGTGTGAGCTGGCTTTTTTTTCGGTCTTAGGTGGTCCCTCCTACACACAAGCTGCCTTGCGCTTTGTGCACCTGGGGAGAGTGTATTGTGCTAGGGGGAGAGGGAAAAGAGAGAGAAAAAAGAATGTGTAGTGCTAAAGTAAGATCGTGAGGAAGAGAGAAAGAGAGCAGGGGGAATGTGCTGCGGCGAATGGAGAGAGAACGAGAGGAAGAAAGCACCCTCTTTGTGCGTGGAATCTCAGAGTCTCTGTAGACGTCTATAAAATGGGTTAAATAAAATATCTGATCTAAATATAAAGTGTGCATTTCAAGTGCAATATTAAATAATTAAAGTCTTTGTTGCATGACTGTGAGCTGTTATTCCGGCATTTTCCAAGGTTTCCTCCACACGGGCTCATGAATTATAAAAGCCATGTGTGTGAGTGCCTATACAACCTCTTATAAATTGCAGTCAGCTTGAACTGTACAGTATGAAAGTGAACTCTGCTGACATGAATAACAACAACATTTCAACTTTTCACTTTTATCCCTTTAATCATCACAAACACTTGCACATATACGGCCAGCATTACTCCTTAATATTTTATTTTTTTCTTGTTGCAGCCATACCAATTGTAAGAATCAGAAACATGCTATTTTCTCCATATACACAATGATTTAGCATAGCGGCTAAAGTGCCTGGAAATGTGTATTAGGGAGGAGTATATGGGGCATATGGAGGCCATGGATGCTAAAGAGTGTTAGCAAGAGACATGAGCGTAATAAAACATTGGCATATAACAATATTAGCATATAAAACCCCAAGTGGTGTAAGAAATTGGCTCGATCTGGTGTAGATGTGACCAATGACTGTTCTTTTAACAGATAAAACATTAACTGATGATAAACATTTGAGTACATATTGTGTGTGTGTGTGTGTGTGTATGTGTGACTAAGTGTTTGCAGGTGTATTGACTAACAGTTGTTTATGGGTCTGTAGTGGGGTTAGCAATGCATGGCTTTAAATCCACGAATCACAGCAACAAGGAAAATGATCCGTTTTTTTAAGAGTTGAGTCGTGTGTGTGTTTTAGTCTTGTGTGGGATTGACCACACGACCCATGAAGACCAGGCAGTCGGTGCGGTGCTCGTAGATGAGGAAGAGGAAGGGTCGGTCCACGATGAAGCGTGTCTGTGTGGACAGGGGCATGAAGCCCACCTGTGTGAGTGCTGCAGCCTCCGTCCCCTCCTCGTTCACCGTGATCGTCCCCTGGTGCTGAAACTGACCAATGGAAAGAAGGAGGGCCACAATTAGCCTGGAAATCTAGACTTATCCAAGTGGAAGCAAATATAGTTTAGCATGCCAGGTTTGGGGACAAAGGAAATGAAGGAATGGAGGTGATTTGTGAGATTAGGTTCTGTCATTAGTCTTTGTTACATTACTCCGGTGTTCATAATGTATACTGAGCTTTGCAATGACAGTGTCCTGACAGCCATGTTTATTAGGCCACCTTTTTGAAAGTGACAGATTTAGGAAAAGAGAGAAAAATGGGAGATGATATCTTCTTTTTTTTCTTCACTCGTCTTGTTATATCATACTGATAAAGCATTTTCTTTTTTCTTTTTTGGAATATGAAAGTGAGGGAGAATGAAGGGGGTAGGCTGGAGGGAGGGAGGGTTGTGAGGGAGATGAGATTGGTGAAATGAGAAATAAAGGATTGGGAGTGATTGAACTAGAGGAGTGGAAAGGGATTGAGATGGAAGAATGGAGAGGCCACAGGGGTGAAATAGACGAGCAATCAGAAGAAAGAAGGGAATGCTCATGAAAGACTGTCGAGAGAATAAGAATGAGCGAGAGAATGAAGATTGGATATGGAGATGAAGAACAGAGAGAGACAGACAGACAGAGAGAGAGAGAGAGAGGGAGAGAGAGAGAGAGATCCTGGCAGTATAAATGCCCCCAGGGTTTAGTGAGCACGTATTATATGGTGTAACAAGTCCTTTGAAAAAGAAAGAATTGCACAGAGTTTGGAATGGATGAGTGAAAAATTAGAATTTTTGAGTGCTGTCACATTCTTTCTTTTCCAATATTCCCTGGCTGGAGGATTCATCACCTTACTGTGGAATGGAGTTATTTTTGTTTTGTTTTGTTTAGTTTTGTTTTTACCAAGTTGATGGCGATCATCTCTGCGGTCATGGGACTGAAGTCTCCCCCCTCAAACAGCTCAGTCAGTCCCATCTCCTTCAGGTGGGCCATGAGGTCGTAGTTCTGCTTGAGTTTGAATCGAGGGAACACCACCTCTCGTGTCCTAAAGCACAGGGACAGGGACAGTGAAGGGACAGATGAGACAGGATGAATTGATGAATAAATGGATTGATTGATTGATATTATATCGAGAGGGAATCAAATAGTGGAATACTACTAGGTAATAGCATTGATGGTGACATTTACCTACACAGAGAATGGTTTATCGTGAAAAGCTTAATTCAAAACAAACAAAATGAAAGAGAACCTTTAGTGGTATTGATCGCGAGACTCACGGATGTGAGCATGATTCATATGTTATGTTGATAAGAGCTTAACTGTGAAACATTGGAAAAGGGAACATCGTGCCACACATCAGATTCTTAGTGAAGCACAGCACAGAGCTTAAGACTGACTAACCCTGTGGGAAGGTATAGCCTACTAACCACTCTGGCATACAAGATGTTCTTAAATGGTTCCTCAGGCTTCAGTCTAGACTGACAAGAGTTGAATAGTTTACATGGAACTGACGTAAGAAAACACAGACGTCTCCGAGGACAACAGAAGTACACAAACAGCAGGGACAGACTTGTGCGTTTTCATCTCACGCTGTTTTTGTTTATCTTGGCAAGGCTTTGTGTCACAACACCATGTTTACTGTGTGGTCGGCTCTCTCCTAGTCAAAGAGCAGCCTTTTCCCACAGCGGATTAGACTTCCTGCTGAATTTAATAGGATGGAAAAGGATTTTTGTTCCATTTCTGAAATCTCTCACCAGGCAGCAGTCATTGTGATCCTTATTAAGACTCTGTCTGATCCCATAATTTTATTGTTGGTGATTCCCAATTGGTAGTAGCTGGGTTTCCATCCAACTTATTTGCATTGCATATTCATATTTATATTTCATATTCAAATTCACATTCATCAGACTCTAATATTCAAATCTGCATGTGTTTCCATAAACTGTGTACTGTAATACGAATGACATGTTTCAACCAGGCAGGCTAACGTCTATGGACAGAAATGTGGTTAATACAAATATACTGTACCCGTTAAACTGTTTTCATCCAACTTGAATCGCATTGTGCCTTACTCTAATAGAGTTAATCCATCCCTCTCAAGTGAATTAGATTTATATTCATATTCACCTTAGTGGGAAGATGTGACTTTGCATGTGTTTCCATCCAAAGATTTGTTATTCGCATAAATTAAATGCTCATTACAAGTTAGATGGAAATTTGCCTAATGATTGGGCCTTTTCTGAGTCATCTCTTGAGACTCTGTGTACCCCAGGGGTAAGATCACCACTAGGAGTGGGTATGGAATACACCTGCTCTTTTGCGGTTCAGGTGTAACACTCAAATAGACACTTAAATACTGTAGGTTGTGTTGTCGCTCTGACTTGCCAAGTCATGTTCTTCCCTGCTTGATCAATTTTCATAGAGCACATAGAGCCATGAATTTAACTTTGCTTCAAGTGCTGCTGTTGTCAAATCTCCTTCTCATCTTTGATCAAGTGTCATATCTACGTATGATCAGGTTTTCCTCTCACCTGTTATTCATGTTGCTGACCCACTCCTTTACTGCCCATATTACCTGTGAGCCTTCTAACCCGTCATCAGGTGCTATTTTTACCTGTACTCAGGTGTTCTCACCTGTTTGTCATACTGTTGAGCCACTTATTGACGAGCGTTGGCGAGATCTCCTGCTCGAGGTTCCTCATCCCGGAGAGCTTCTGAGGGATGACCACCAGCATGCTGATGTTGCCCGTGTAGGGAAGCAGCAGCACGTCACACTGCATGTCGTTGTCACTGGCCGCCTGATAGCTGCCTTTGTTCTGCATCATGGCCACACGCACCTGCTGTTTCTCATTCACGCGGAAGTTACGGTAATGCGTCTGCTCTTTAGGGAACTTCATTTCCCAGGTTCCTGAGGGGGAGACAACAGACAAGGGGGTAGGAACGTTAAAGATGGTTATATCTGGCAATTTCTTATATCTTTACAGATATCTTTCGCTTCTGGTTTGTCTTTTCAATGCTGCAGTTGTAATACTCTTGCATTGCATTGCATACAATAGTGGCCATGATTTTAAAGGAGAGCTGGCCTGGCGCTAGTAAGTTAGCATGCTAACTTCAGTGCATATTAGACAGGTCATTTGCTGGAAAAATTAGGCCTAGTTTCCTGTCAAAGTTTTCTCTGTGGATTCCTGATCAGAAGGCCTATTAAAAGAGATTAAGACTTGGGGCCATCTCAAATTTTGCCCCAAATCCAATATGGCCGACATGTTCCAAAATGGCGTATTTTCATACAGTTTCAGCCATTCTGGAAGGCCATAATCATTAAAGATGATCTCTTTTCCACAAAATACTGTCATATTCCTTCAAAGACAAGTTAACAAAGGTTGACTAAACAAAAAAACATAAATAAAAGTTATCCCTTTAAAATATATCTAGAAAATTGGTCAAAATTGGTAGAATTTCACATTTTGGCATCATTATTAGTCCTTTTTCACAGAACACTTGTTTTATTCCACCAAATATGTTTCTGCCTGATCAGAAGGCTGATTAAAAGACATTAAGACTTGGGGCCACCTCAAATTTTGCCAAAAATCCAATATGGCCGACGTTTTCCAAAATGGCATATTTTCATACAGTTTCAGCCATTCTGGAAGGCCATAATCATAAAAAAAATTATCACTTTTCCACAAAATACTGTAATATTTCTTTAAGGACATGTTTGCAAAGGTTGACTAAACAAAAAGCATATATAAAAATTACCCCATTAAAATAATAGCAAGGAAATTGGTCAAAATTGGTAGAATTTTACATTTTGGCCTCATTTATCATTATAATGATGATGTTCTATTCCACTGAATATGTATCTGCAAAGGTTAATTAAACAAAGAAAATTGAAGATAAGAATTATCACTAACTAATTAGGAAAATTGCTCCAAAATTGTTTGAATTTCACATTTTCACATCGTTAGGGGGTATAATGACCTCTCTGTCACAAACACATGTCCTATTCTATCAAATACATGTTTAGGATGAGTAAGCAACAGTAAATCGTATCTTATAGTGCAATGTCTTAAGAAAAAAAGGATGCTACATACAATATTTCCATGGAAATAACAGGTTTCAGCATACAGCACACTTATTATATGGAGATCCCTAAAACCAAAGTGAAATAATAATGTGGCAGGCTAACCCATTTTGCCCAAATTTGCAACTCAAGATGCTTTTTAAAATCTTGTGTGGCTCCTTGGGGCCACATCAAATTTTGCCCAAAAGACAATAAGGCCAACATTTTCTGAGATTGTGGATTTTCATATAGTTTCTACCCATAGTTATAGCTGTTCTTGAAGGTCATAATTATTGAAGATTGAAGACAAAAAAACTGGTCATATTCCTTCAAAAGACACATTTGAAAGTTCATTCAAGTTCCAAGGTTTTATATTTTAGAAGACAAGCTGTTGGCTTGAGTTGTTAATCATTTTTGTGGATATCTTTGTTTGTATGCTAAATAAACCAAGCACAAAAAGTAAGTTATCCCCTTTAGTAATACCAATCAAGCGTTTTATATCATTTTCGTTGTTGATTTGTCACAGCAATACAAACCAAACATGTGAATAGTGCCAACCAAAAATGTGTCAAAATGGCCAGTAATAATTTTCTGTTGTCAGTCATCGCGGTTTGAGCTTCAAATGCTGCCAGTTGAGTGCAATGGTGTGCCTTTACTATTATCTGAGCATGGGTTCTGCAACTTGTTGGGGTTGTGGTTTCTCCAAGCAGCAGCACTGGGGGAAAGATGCCACGTTTGTTCCTTCGGGATAGGGCCCCACACAGTAGGGAAACCCAGCATATAGAGTGACAGCATCATTTGGCGTCAGTCCACCATTTCCAAACTTAGAAACAAGTTCCATGAGACTGCGGAAGTCAAAGACAGACCAAGAAGTGGCTGTCTAGGAAGAGAACACCCCAAGAAGACTGATGGTTCCTCACTTCTGCTGCACTAAGGAACTGTAGGTTAACTGCGAGAGACTTACAAGATTTTCTAAACTGTGTAAAAAACAGCTGTCACTACAGACTGTGAGGAACATATGGATCTCCCACACACTAATAAAGGCTCTGTGTAAGGGTATAGCAAGCCAACATGTTTTTTTTGTGTGTGTCTGTGCAATCTTCAATTAGCCTGACATAGCCCACCCACAATACAAATGTTCATCCGTATTCATGGTCTGGGGGCAGTCTTCTGGGGTGGGTTTACATCGGTAGAGAGACAACCGACCAATAAGCGAAGCTGATTAGACGAGCTGTCCAATCATTTCAAACCAGAACTGAATGCCCTCCCCCCCTAGCCTGGCGATGCCATCTGACGTACCTCCACTAAACAATTTTATCTCCATACTTAGTCTGGCCCAAGCCCCACTAGCTCCCTTTCCCTCGGTTGCTCTACGGTTTAGCCAATCAGTACACAGTTTAGAGCGAAGTCTCCGAACTTTGTAGTCCTACAGCATAGGAACGCGTTTGTTATTCTCCCCCTACTTTCGAATTACATTCATAAAATTGGTACATGACATTAACATCCATGATCTTGGGGATTTATTACCACTACGATGTCAAAATAGATCAGAACTTGCCAGAGATCTGTTATTACTGAACGCATTGAATTGCATTGGGCCAGACTGTATAACATAGTCAACAGTTGGCTTTCACCCAGGCTACTGCCCCCCGCCCTATAATCGCGTCAGGTTAAAGAACCTCCAGACTATGAATATGGATGAACAGCAGTATTATAGAAGGGCTATGTCAGGCTAATCTTCAATGCTCCAAGCAACAAAGTCTATACCAACAGAACAGGCCATTTTGAATTATGTTGTTGTTCGCCTTCATGTTAAGGGACAATATAATGTAGGCTAATAGTAATTAGTCATACTCTGATCCTACTCTGATCCTTTTCTAAAATGTTGGTAGCAAGAATTGATCAATAAATCGGACCTAAAGCTTGATCTCTTCATGTGTACCTCACAGGCCTAGCCTGCCAATTTTCAATTTCCTTTTTTTATTTTCAATTGGTTTAGTTAACCTTTGCAGATACATATCTGGTGGAATAAAACAAGCGTTCTGTGAAAAAAGAATCATTATAATCAGGGGTTAAAGTGGGGGGGAATGCGGGGGTACGCAGTACCAGCACCTCAGATAAATGAACAATAGGAGCCTATTCTTCTTCTATAGATTTTTCTTTGTTTGTGCCGACACAAAATATGAGAGTTCCCCATCCTGCCAAATCCCACTTTAACCACTGATTATAATGATAACTGATGCCAAAGTGTGAAATTCTACCAATTTTCTTGATACATTTAAGGGGGTCATTTTTATTAAGATATTTTTCTGTTTAGTCATAGTCAACCTTTGTCAACAAAATATTACAGTATTTCTGTGGAAAAGTGATCATCTTTAATGATTATGGCCCTCCAGAATGGCTGAAACTGTATGAAAATACGCTGTTTTGGAAAATGTCTGGCATTTGGATTTTGGGCAAAATTTGAGGTGCCCCCAAATCTTAATCTCTTTTAATAGGCCTTCTAATCAGCAGATACATATCCAGTGGAATAAAACAGGTGTTCTGTGAAAAAGGAGTCATTATAGTATTGAATGATGCCAAAATGCGGAATTCTATCAATTTTGGCCAATTTCCTTGATATATTTTAAGGGGTATTTTTATTTATATATTTTTTTGCGTAACCAACCTTTGTTAACATGTCTTTGAAGGAATATGACAGTATTTTGTGGAAAAGAGACCATCTTTAATGATTATGGCCTTCCAAAATGGCTGAAACTGTATCAAAATACGCCATTTTGGAAAATGTCGGCCATATTGGATTTTGGGCAAGATTTGAGGTGGCCCCAAGTCTTAATCTCTTTTAATAGGCCTTCTGATCAGCAAATACATATTCAGTGGAAAAAAAAAACAGGTTTTCTGTGAAAAAGGAGTCATTATAATGTCGAATGATGCCAAAATGCGAAATTATACCAATTTTGACCAATTTCTTTGATATATTTTAAGGGGGTAGTTTTTATTGACAATTTTTTTGCTTAGTCAACCTTTGTTAACATGTCTTTGAAGGAATATGAAAGTATTTTGTGGAAAAGAGACCATCTTTAACAATTATGGCCTTCCAAAATGGCTGAAACTGTATCAAAATACGCCATTTTGGAAAATGTCGGCCATATTGGATTTTGGGCAAAATTTGAGGTGGCCCCAAGTCTTAATCTCTTTTAATAGGCCTTCTGATCTGGAATCCACAGAGAAAACTTTGACAGGAAACTAGGCCTAATTTTTCCAGCAAATGACCTGTCTATATTAGGCTAGTGATATTTTAACATGAGGACACTGTGGTTGTTTCATTGATTCCTGGTTTCACCCAGAGATGTCCCATTGTTGCTTTATGGAGGAAATGTATGTAGTTCTTCCACAGATATGGTCGACAGCACATGCGTCTGCGATTTTCTGGTTGGCTTGGGCTGTAATTCCCATTTAGGTTCAGGAGAACACTTCTATGCAAAGTAACCTGCTACTGTATACAGAGGGGGCAAGTATTGGAATCGGCAGGTCAGACCAGACAGAAAGTTTCTGGTGTCTAGATGTCTGGGTGTGTGGTTGTGAGAGGCAGATGACAGGGGGCAAGGGGACCAGTAAGTAAACTCTCACCATGTGAATAATACATTTTGTCATCAGCACAGCACACAGAAATGCTGCAATGCAAACATCAGATCAGCGAGGCTTCCTTTTCTGCCTTTTTGCGTTAACTCAGAAACCCCCAACCTGACACACATGCACATACACACACACACACATGCACATACACACACTGATTATTGATTTGAAGTTAAGCTGAAATTTCATCATTGAACTTCCCGATACCTGACTTTAGCTACAGTCCTGCACTCTAACCCCAAGCGAGGATGTTGACCTAAATAGAAGCGCCAATCAAACTATTTGTAAAATAGATTTTTTTTAAAGTTATGAACAGGAGTTGCTTTTATCCACAGCTTCTCAAAATGAGGGAAGCCATTTGTAATGGGCAATTTTATTTCATTTTATTGGCATTATGAATCCATTTTTCCATGAAATCACCCGGGTGTCGCTTTTGGAACTGTCCTGAAGTGTGTAAATTGTTATCTAATCCTGTGGTAATTGTGGTTTGTAAGAAGAATGCCATGCCTAAAGCTGAGTCGGTGAACTCTGTGCACCCTGACGGACACTTTCACACTGTACTTTGGGTTTTTGGGTTCGCTCCAACGCTACTGACAAACAAGAACTATTCAGACTTTGGGGATTTGGATTGGAAATCAAACTGTTGTGTCTGTTTTTGCACTTTCAATGCCACTAAAGTAATAATTAAAACTCCTCTGATGAATATTATTATGACTAATTTGGTTTCATTAAGTGTCTTGATTAATGAATTAAGGATTAATTTGAGATTGAAGTCTGGGACTGTGTACTCCCAAGACAGTAGGGTAATTAAAAATTTCAGCACGCTGCACTCCCTTTCTGCACTGATTATGATTATTAAGATATAAGAAAAGAAACCTGATTACCAATACAGTAGCTTTGCACATAACATTAAGAACAAGCACCCCCATTTAGCATTTTGATAATATGCTGCAAATTTTAATGGAGGCAGTTTTATGGCAAGTTCTGTTTACTGGTGTTCAGTGAATCTACATTCGTAGGTCTTTGGTATTTTTTGCCCTATTGGTGCCTTCCAGGCAGCGTTGCCTTCAAGACACAACCTCCCGTGAGGGTTAGGTTTGGGGTTAGGGTTAGGTCGTGAGTTAGGTCGAGGTTTAGAGTTAGGGTAAGGTCGTGCCTTTCAGACAGTGCTGTCTGGAGGATGCTGTTGAGGGCAAATAACACCATCAGCTCGTAATTGTGTGTGTGTGTGCGTATGTGTGTGTGGACTATTTTCCTTGCCTCACCTTTGAAGTAGAGGTAGTTGAGTAACATCAGCACCATGTTGGGGTCCACACTTTGCAGAGGCTCCTTGATCAGCCCCTTGGTCAGTTGCTGGATGCGTGCGTTGGCCTTCTTCAGGAAAGCCGGGTCTGCAAAGTCCACCGACTGCGGCTCGGCAAAGTAGTAGGCCTTCACGTCGGCGCGGAAGGGCTCGTGGATGCTGACATCCTGCCTCATGTAGAGGTCGTTGACGGAGCGCAGTGTGTAGCCAAAGTTGCGTCGGAAGAGGCGGTGCGTGAGCTTGCGGAAAAGCTTGTGGATGGTGGCGTTGTTGTAATGAACGCTAGCGTTGACAAACTCGGCGAAGCCCAGCGTCTCGTACAGCTGCTCCTGCGTACGTGGGCCCACGCCTAGGGCCATCATTCCCATGGCGATAGAGATGCCTGCGGGCGCAAATAGAATGTTGTCCGTCTGGTTGACGTGGTTACGCAGACTACGATAGAGCTGGAAGCCAAATTGCGAGTTGACCACATTAATGCGCTGCAGCCGGGTCCGTCCATGAAAGAGTCGCAGCAGACGTGCACGACGCACCTTTGGGTCAGAGGGCTCGGTCACAAGGTCTAGGTCGGGTGCTGCCGTCGGGATGTCGTCAATCTCGTCGCCCTCAATGTAGTCATCCTCGCCCATGGCCAGGATCTTGTCAAAGTCGATGTAGTCCTCATATTCCAGCTCATTGGTTAGCGTGTTCGCGTTGTGGAAGTCATCGGGGATGGCCTCGAAATCCAATGAGCCATCGCCGGCTCCACGGGGGTCTGCGGGAGCTGCGGTCGTTGGCTCGGCAAAGTGCGAGGCGATTGGTTTGATCCCAGCCTCAGATGGCCTGGCCAACAGCAGTAGACAGGAGACTGCTAAAGTGAAGAACCACATCCTGATTGAGACACAGGGATTGATTAGTTATGACTGTCAGTATTGCTCACAGAGAAGTTGTTTTGTTGAAAAAAGTGATTTTACCTCTCTAACTCTTTTGAACATTTTGATCATTTTTGATTCTGGATATTGAGAAAGTAATAATTTTCCAACACCAAAAATTATAAACGATAAAATTTTAATAGCTTGATAGCCACTGAAACTAGCTCAATTATTATTTTCCACAACACAACATTGCTTAATGTGTTTGAACTCAACATTGCTGTTTTAATGTGTTTTCCCATTTAACTGTCATTATGAAGACACATTGACATTAATGCATGTTAATCCACATTCAGAGGTCTATTGTTAGTGAAATGACGCACTACTCAAACTCACTGTGCAAAATTCTCCCCTCTTTTGCTGTGTTCTTACTTCTAGTGGTATAGAAGACAGTATCTACCATGAGAGACCATAGATCCTATGTCTGAAACCTTTAGACTTTAGCCAAGAATATCAGATTCTACAGTCATGTGATCCCGATTTGTAGACACAAAATTTTACTTTTTACTTTAAATTTTAAATTGTTTGTCAAATCTATTGAGGGTCTTACAATAAGTCTTTACTTACCTGTACGTGTGCTGGTTCTATCTGTGTGAATGTGAGTGTTTGCTGTGTGTGTGTGTGTGTGTGTGTGTGTGTGTGTGTGTGTGTGTTGCCATCTGGACTTTGCTGTTGTCTCGTGTTGATCAAACACAGCACAAATCAAACAGCTTACTTCTGGAGAGGAGAGCTGTTAACTCTTCCCATCTCTCATCTGCTTACTATAATGTGTGCCTAATGACTGAACCTTTTTTGACAGCCTGGTGAATTTCTTGCACACTGTGCCTGGTAGCTAATAGTTGAATTGTAAACAATATTCTTAACATTTACATGATGAACGTGCCAAATTAAAATTGACTTTGAATAAATTGTAATTCACTTTTTTGGAAGTGTTTTGCTGTGTTGACACTGGAAGACCGTTATCTTTTGTATAGACTAGAATGTGTTTGAGTACAGTCTTGAACTGACTGGATTGACTGCTGTAGCAGTGCACCCTGGGAAGTTGAGTTTTTTTGACTAGTTTGTGGTGTTATGCTTGTCTGCAGCTGACCCGACGCTTGCCCCCTATTAAAGAGGCCAAACCCCGTCTACAGAAACTCTTCAGGGACTTCTGGCTCTACTCTGTGGTCATGGGCTTTGCTGTGGAAGGTTCTGGTAAGTGCTTGCCAGTCTCGCTGCTGTGGTAATGCAGCATGTGTGACTCCTTACATTGTGTATTTATGTGTGTGTGTGTGTGTGTGTGTATTTGCGCATGATTGCACTGGTATAATTGTATGTGTGTGTATGGGATTGTACCAGTATGCCTTGTATAATTGTGTGTGTGTGTGTGTGTGTGTGTGTGTGTGTGTGTGTGTGTTCATCAGGTCTGTGGCCTGAGGAGTGGTATGAGGGTGTGTGTGAGATTGCCACCAAGTCTCCGCTCTTGACCTTCCCCAGTGGAGAGCCTCTGCGCTCGGAACTGCAATACAATTCAGCCCTCAAGAACGACACAGTTACCCCGGTAATACATCTCCTTGTGGACTCATCTCTCTCGCTCTCTCTCTCTCTCTCTCTCTCTCTCTCTCTCTCTCTCTCTCATGTGATATTTCATGATGGATAGTGATGATAGAGAAAAAGAAAAATATTAAGAAAATGAAGATTAAGGTAAATAATAAAGATGTGTTATAAACTAAATTATTGTATCATAGAAAAGAATTAGAATGAGATATTGGTCTGTTTGTTTGAGTTGATCTGATTGGTGACGATATGATGTGGCCCCTCCCTTTATGCCTGTGTAGGCGGAGCTAAGTGAGCTGCGCAGCACCATCATTAATCTGTTAGACCCCTCCCCCGAGGCCGCCGCCCTCATCAACAAGCTGGACTTCGCCATGTGCACCTACCTGCTCTCTGTTTACCGCCTGGAGTATATGAGGTTTGGGCCCTGTCCATCTCTCTC
>JAODXP020000019.1:3238003-3252980 GCA_027497455.2 Sardinella longiceps | reverse complement strand
ATATTAGGCTAGTGATATTTTAACATGAGGACACTGTGGTTGTTTCATTGATTCCTGGTTTCACCCAGAGATGTCCCATTGTTGCTTTATGGAGGAAATGTATGTAGTTCTTCCACAGATATGGTCGACAGCACATGCGTCTGCGATTTTTCTGGCTTGGGCTGTAATTCCCATTTAGGTTCAGGAGAACACTTCTATGCAAAGTAAGCTGCTACTGTATACAGATGGGACAAGTATTGGAACTGGCAGGTCAGACCAGACAGAAAGTTTCTGGTGTCTAGATGTCTGGGTGTGTGGTTGTGAGAGGCAGATGACAGGGGGCAAGGGGACCAGTAAGTAAACTCTCACCATGTGAATAATACATTTTGTCATCAGCACAGCACACAGAAATGCTGCAATGCAAACATCAGATCAGCGAGGCTTCCTTTTCTGCCTTTTTGCGTTAACTCAGAAACCCCCAACCTGACACACACACACACACACACACACACACACACACACACACACACACACACACACACACACACTGATTATTGATTTGAAGTTGAGCTGAAATTTCATCATTGAACTTCCCGATAGCTGACTTTAGCTACAGTCCTGCACTCTAACCCCTAGCGAGGATGTTGACCTAAATAGAAGCGCCAATCAAACTATTTGTAAAATAGATTTTTTTTTTAGTTATGAACAGGAGTTGCTTGTATCCACAGTTTCTCAAAATGAGGGAAGCCATTTGTAATGGGCCATTTTAATTTTATTGGCATTATGAATCCAATTTTCCATGAAATCACCAGGTGTCGCTTTTGGAACTGTCCTGAAGTGTGTAAATTGTTATCTAATCCTGTGGTAATTGTGGTTTGTAAGAAGAATGCCATGCCTAAAGCTGAGTCGGTGAACTCTGTGCACCCTGACGGACACTTTCACACTGTACTTTGGGTTTTTGGGTTCGCTCCAACGCTACTGACAAACAAGAACTATTCAGACTTTGGGGATTTGGATTGGAAGTCAAACTGTTGTGTCTGTTTTTGCACTTTCAATACCACTAAAACAATAATTAAAACTCCTCTGATGAATATTATTATGACTAATTTGGTTTCATTAAGTGTCTTGATTAATGAATTAAGGATTAATTTGAGATTGAAGTCTGGGACTGTGTACTCCCAAGACAGTAGGGTAATTAAAAATTTCAGCACGCTGAGTATACAACTCCCTTTCTGCACTGATTATGATTATTAAGATATAAGAAAAGAAACCTGATTACCATTATAGTAGCTTTGCACATAACATTAAGAACAAGCACCCCCATTTAGCATTTTGATAATATGCTGCAAAGTTTAATGGAGGCAGTTTTATGGCAAGTTCTGTTTACTGGTGTTTAGTGAATCTGCACGCGTATTTAGGTCTCTAGTATTTTTTGCCCTATTGGTGCCTTCCAGGCAGCGTTGCCTTCAAGACACAACCTCCCGTGAGGGTTAGAGGGGTTTAGGTTTGGGGTTAGGGTTAGGTCGTGAGTTAGGTCGAGGTTTAGAGTTAGGGTAAGGTCGTGCCTTTCAGACAGTGCTGTCTGGAGGATGCTGTTGAGGGCAAATAACACCATCAGCTCGTAATTGTGTGTGTGTGTGTGGACTGTGTTCCTTGCCTCACCTTTGAAGTAGAGGTAGTTGAGTAACATAAGCACCATGTTGGGGTCCACACTCTGCAGAGGCTCCTTGATCAGCCCCTTGGTCAGTTGCTGGATGCGTGCGTTGGCCTTCTTCAGGAAAGCCGGGTCTGCAAAGTCCACCGACTGCGGCTCGGCAAAGTAGTAGGCCTTCACGTCGGCGCGGAAGGGCTCGTGGATGCTGACATCCTGCCTCATGTAGAGGTCGTTGACGGAGCGCAGTGTGTAGCCAAAGTTGCGTCGGAAGAGGCGGTGCGTGAGCTTGCGGAAAAGCTTGTGGATGGTGGCGTTGTTGTAATGAACACTGGCGTTGACAAACTCGGCGAAGCCAAGTGTCTCGTACAGCTGCTCCTGTGTACGTGGGCCCACACCCAGGGCCATCATTCCCATGGCGATAGAGATGCCTGCGGGTGCAAATAGGATGTTGTCCGTCTGGTTGACGTGGTTGCGCAGACTTCGATAGAGCTGGAAGCCAAACTGCGAGTTGACCACATTGATGCGCTGCAGCCGGGTCCGTCCATGAAAGAGTCGCAGCAGACGTGCACGACGCACCTTCGGGTCAGAGGGCTCGGTCACAAGGTCTAGGTCGGGTGCTGCCGTCGGGATGTCGTCAATCTCGTCGCCCTCAATGTAGTCATCCTCGCCCATGGCCAGGATCTTGTCAAAGTCGATGTAGTCCTCATATTCCAGCTCATTGGTTAGCGTGTTCGCGTTGTGGAAGTCATCGGGGATGGCCTCGAAATCCAATGAGCCATCGCCGGCTCCACGGGGGTCTGCGGGAGCTGCGGTCGTTGGCTCGGCAAAGTGCGAGGCGATTGGTTTGATCCCAGCCTCAGATGGCCTGGCCAACAGCAGTAGACAGGAGACTGCTAAAGTGAAGAACCACATCCTGATTGAGACACAGGGATTGATTAGTTATGACTGTCAGTATTGCTCACAGAGAAGTTGTTTTGTTGAAAAAAGTGATTTTACCTCTCTAACTCTTTTGAACATTTTGATCATTTTTGATTCTGGATATTGAGAAAGTAATAATTTTCCAACACCAAAAATTATAAACGATAAAATTTTAATAGCTTGATAGCCACTGAAACTAGCTCAATTATTATTTTCCACAACACAACATTGCTTAATGTGTTTGAACTCAACATTGCTGTTTTAATGTGTTTTCCCATTTAACTGTCATTATGAAGACACATTGACATTAATGCATGTTAATCCACATTCAGAGGTCTATTGTTAGTGAAATGACGCACTACTCAAACTCACTGTGCAAAATTCTCCCCTCTTTTGCTGTGTTCTTACTTCTAGTGGTATAGAAGACAGTATCTACCATGAGAGACCATAGATCCTATGTCTGAAACCTTTAGACTTTAGCCAAGAATATCAGATTCTACAGTCATGTGATCCCGATTTGTAGAGACAAAACTTTTACTTTAAATTATAAATTGTTTGTCAAATCTATTGAGGGTCTTACAATAAGTCTTTACTTACCTGTACGTGTGCTGGTTCTATCTGTGTGAATGTGAGTGTTTGCTGTGTGTGTGTGTGTGTGTGTGTGTGTGTGTGTGTGTGTGTGTGTGTGTGTGTGTGTGTATGTGTTGCCATCTGGACTTTGCTGTTGTCTCGTGTTGATCAAACACAGCACAAATCAAACAGCTTACTTCTGGAGAGGAGAGCTGTTAACTCTTCCCATCTCTCATCTGCTTACTATAATGTGTGCCTAATGACTGAACCTTTTTTGACAGCCTGGTGAATTTCTTGCACACTGTGCCTGGTAGCTAATAGTTGAATTGTAAACAATATTCTTAACATTTACATGATGAATGCTGCAAATTAAAATTGACTTTGAATAAATTGTAATTCACTTTTTTGGAAGTGTTTTGCTGTGTTGACACTGGAAGACCGTTATCTTTTGTATAGACTAGAATGTGTTTGAGTACAGTCTTGAACTGACTGGATTGACTGCTGTAGCAGTGCACCCTGGGAAGTTGAGTTTTTTTGACTAGTTTGTGGTGTTATGCTTGTCTGCAGCTGACCCGACGCTTGCCCCCTATTAAAGAGGCCAAACCCCGTCTACAGAAACTCTTCAGGGACTTCTGGCTCTACTCTGTGGTCATGGGCTTTGCTGTGGAAGGTTCTGGTAAGTGCTTGCCAGTCTCGCTGCTGTGGTAATGCAGCATGTGTGACTCCTTACATTGTGTATTTATGTGTGTGTGTGTGTGTGTGTGTGTGTGTGTGTGTGTGTGTGTGTGTGTGTGTGTGTGTGTGTGTGTGTGTGTGTGTGTGTGTCATCAGGTCTGTGGCCTGAGGAGTGGTATGAGGGTGTGTGTGAGATTGCCACCAAGTCTCCGCTCTTGACCTTCCCCAGTGGAGAGCCTCTGCGCTCAGAACTGCAATACAATTCAGCCCTCAAGAACGACACAGTTACCCCGGTAATACATCTCCTTGTGGACTCATCTCTCTCTCTCTCTCTCTCTCTCTCTCTCTCTCTCTCTCTCTCTCTCTCTCTATGTGATATTTCATGATGGATAGTGATGATAAAGAAAAATATTAAGAAAATGAAGATAAAAGTAAATAATAAAGATGTGTTATAAACTAAATTATTGTATCATAGAAAAGAATTAGAATGAGATATTGGTATGCCATGTTTGTTTGAGTTGATCTGATTGGTGACGATATGATGTGGCCCCTCCCTTTATGTCTGTGTAGGCGGAGCTAAGTGAGCTGCGCAGCACCATCATTAATCTGTTAGACCCCTCCCCCGAGGCCGCCGCCCTCATCAACAAGCTGGACTTCGCCATGTGCACCTACCTGCTCTCTGTTTACCGCCTGGAGTATATGAGGTTTGGGCCCTGTCCATCTCTCTCTCTCCCTTTCTCTCTCTCTCTCTGTCTCTCCCCCTCTCTCTCTCTCTTTGTCATTCTGTCCTTCTCTCTCACTCTCTCTCTCTCTACCACCTGGAGTATATGAGGTTTGGGCTTTGTCCATCTCTCTCTCTCTCTCAGGCCCCATATTTATCTCTGTTTCTGTTCATATCTCTATGTATCTACCACTTATTGTTTGTAGCTGATAACCAAATGACACTTTGCTATTCCTCAATGTTCTTCTGTAGGATGCTGCATTCTAATGACCCCGACCGATTCCAGCTGATGTTCCGCTACTTTGAGGACAAGGCCATTCAGAAGGACAAGTCTGGTGAGGCTCTTCTTACACACACACACACACACACACACACACACACACACACACACACACACACACACACACACACACACAGTGTGTGCTTTGTTTTATTGAACACAGCCAGTAATTATGTTTTTTTGTAAGATATTTGAACATACAGTATACTAGACAAGCAATATGATAATAGCATAGTTACAATTCTGAGTGCTGCATGCATCATTTGGAAGCTTTTGTTGAATGCTTAGTAAGTAATTAAGTAATCATACTGTATATCCAGTCCCCACAGCCCCAGGGCAGTCAAATGCAGCAAATCACTTGATTTGTTTGTATCCTAACCTGTCTTTGCTGGGCTGTACCCATGGCATGCTCCAATACTGCTCAGCAAGGTCTACTTTAAAGTGTGTTTTTGCACAGGTGTGCTTTGAGTGCTGATCGACTCTCTCTCTCTCCGCAGGGATGATGCAGTGTGTGATCTGTGTGGGTGACAAGGTCTTTGAAGTGTTTCTGCAGATGATGGCAGAAAAGGTAATCCACACGCATGCGCACAAACACACACACACACACACACACAAGCACTCACTGGCAGACACAGCCTCAAACACACACACACATACAGTATACACACACACACACAGACAGACTCTGCTGATAGAGTTCCATCTCACAGATGTCCTGTGCCTCAGCAGTCGGTAGCCAGGATTCCTGTCTAAAATTCCTTTATTTCCCTTATTTATTATCTTTTTTTTTTTTTGCTAACAGCCCAAGACCAAGGAGCATGAGGAAGAGCTGGAGCGGCATGCTCAATTCCTATTGGTCAACTTTAACCACACCCACAAACGCATTCGCCGAGTGGCAGACAAATACCTGTCTGGATTGGCTGAAACGTAAGTCACTAGTGTATGATATTGTAGTTGGTACATAAAGTCTGATATTGTAGTTAGTACATGCCAGCAATACTGGTGGTCTTTGTATCACCAAAAAGAATATTCCCACTTAAGTACCACCCTCTCTCTCTGAGTATTGCCTCTTGTTTCCTATGCTTATTCCTATGCTTATGCTGATGATGTTGATGTAATTTCCCTCATTTAGTTTTCCTCACCTGCTGTGGAGTGGTCGTGTGCTCAAGACTATGCTTGACATCTTACAGACTCTGTCTTTGTCTCTGAGTGCTGTGAGTGCACAACACACACACACACACACACACACACACACACACACACACACACACAAATACACACACACTACACACACACACACACACACACACACACACACACACACACATACACATACAGACAAGAACAGACACAAATTGTACAGTGAATCTTTTCGACATATTTTAAGACAGATTACTCACTATAGTCACATACTGTATCATCTAAATAGCCAACTATCTTAGATAACAACTGTCATAGATTATCAATGACTCTCATTGGCCAGGACATACACAAGGACCAGCCCTATTATGACATCCCAGACACGCCCCACCGCATCACCGTCCCAGACACCCATGAAGCGCGAGAGGTAAGCGCCTGATCAGCAGAGAAACTGAAGAATAAAAATAATCAAAACAATGATAATAACAGCAATATCTGATCATTCTCTCAGGTCTCTTTGGCACCCACCATGTTATTATTCATTATTCATGTTTCTATTATGTATAAAATATTATTTGTTGTGTTTATTGATCAAAGCCAGTCATGGCATGGGTATCATCTAACTTTAACTTGTGTGTGTGTGTGTGTGTGTGTGTGTGTGTGTACCAGAGTATAGTGAAGGACTTTGCGGCTCGCTGTGGGGAGATCCTGAAGGAGGCTATGAAGTGGGCCTCTTCTGTCACCAAGTCCCACCTGCAGGTGAGTGACTACACACACACACACACACAGACACACACACGCACACACACACACACACACAGGGTGTTATATTGACGTTGCAACACATTGCAGTGTGGGATTAGATGATGATGATGATGTCAGATGTTTCACAAGTATCCTTGACCCATCCAATTCTCTGTCCGCCTTACCTTTTCACCTTTTTACTTATTTACATATTTTATTTTTCTTCCTCGCCTCCTGACTCTCTCTCTCTCTCTCTCTCTCTCTCTCTCTCTCTCTCTCTCTCTCTGTCTGTCTCTCTCCTTCAGGAGTATCTGAATAAGCATCAGAACTGGGTGTCGGGTCTGTCTCAGCACACAGGGCTGGCTATGGCCACTGAGAGCATCCTCAACTTCGCCGGCTACAACCGACAGAGCACCACACTAGGGGTGAGAGTACATGCGTGAGCATACACACACACAAACGCACATGCGCACACACACACACACACACACACACACACACACACACACAGACACTGATAGAAACACAAGCACACAAAGATACACACAAACACTCACATGCACACAGGAGCACTCATGCAGACACATACAGAAACACAAGCACACACACACACACACACAAATCTGTTGTCATGCACTCCAGTGGTATCCTCCCACCAGTGAAGAGTAGTGGTAGTAGTGTAGTCCTGTAGCCACCTCTGCCATACACACACACACACACACACACACACACACACACACACACACACATATATCACCCCCATCTCCTCTCATGTCAGCTGACTGCTTTGCTGTCACCATTAGAATATCGCTGAGCAGATCGGACAGCAGATTAAGGTAAGGATGAAGCTGTAGTCGATATCAGAGAGCACATAATGATCGTATCAGCAAATTAATGAACACAGTAACACACAATCACTACTCTTCTGACACCTATGCACAGAGAACTATTATATTAGATATCTCAGTGCACTAAATCAATTTCCAAATCACTTAGTGATGAGTACAATGAATGACCCAATAGTTTCCTGAATTTTGCCTTCAGCTATCATCTCAATCATGTGTTAAAGAGCTCTTTCCCCCACAGACTGATAAATTAGAAATATTTGAATTTTTAATGGGGTCGATTTACTTTTCAAATTGTTCCTCTTTCCCAATCGCTGGTCTCTGTGTCACCTCATGGAGAAGACTTAATTCAGAGAATATTGCCTAACCTCATTCAATTCTGCTGCCTTCACCACACTAACTGATTTTGAGTTTTTTTTTTTTTTTTATTGTTTTGTTTTTGTCTGTATGCCACCAAACCATGAATTTATGTGGTTACTGTATATATTTGAATATGTGTACCGTCTATATGTCAAGGTATGCTTGTGTCCGCATTCAAGTTTGTTTGTTAGTGTGTATTCTTCATGAGTTTGTTTTGGTGTGTGTGTGTTTTTGTGTGTGTTTAGTAGTGTGTGTTTACTGCAGTGGTTTCCCATTTGCTTCATTGTGTGTTTGTACTCATCGTCCCATCCCATGTTGCTTGTACCCTACCTGCTACTCACACACCTGGTCACCTGGCTGCCCGGGTGATGCCACTAATGCTTGGTTGGCTGTCCCCATGGGTGCCTGGGTTGTGGGGGAACTGGGGATCTGGGTGCTTGGTTGCCTTGGTTACCATGCTGGTTGGCTGACTGTCGTGTCGTGTCGTGTGTCAATCGCCTACAGGCTGCTTTTCCTCAGGTTAGTTCAGAGAGCCATGAAAACTCTCTCTCTCTCTCTCTCTCTCTCTCTCTCTCCCTTTTTTCTTGTCTGGAAGGCAGTCTGTTTGCCTGTTGCTCCACCAATTGTTGTCCAGCCTCTTGCACTATAATTTCCTGATGCTTCTTTGCCTCCCTCTACTGGTCAGTACTAGCACTGCATTTGACATTCTCCATGTTGACTGCTGTGTGGAGAATTCTAGTGGGTGTTGCTGAAAAGCAGCATATTTTAAAATGTCTATAATCCTCCACCGTCACTCACACTGTTCTTCTTATTTTCTTGCTTTTCTGCCTGGCACAACCCATTACACAACTACACACACACACACACATAGTTATGAACTGTTATTCCTCCTTCAGAGCACCCAGTTGACTGAGAGGCCCAGCTGTGTGAAGAAGGACTACTCTAACTTCATGGCCTCCCTCAACCTGCGGAACCGCTACACTGGAGAGGTACATTGTGTGTGTGTGTGTGTGTGTGTGTGTGTGTAGTGTGTGTAGTAGTAGTAGAGAGAGAGAGAGAGAGAGAGGTTGGTTTAGGTGGTGTATGAAAAGTATTGTCTTTTATTGAGCTACAATTGATTTAGTTTTACAGTAATTCGTTTAGTTTTTCAGTAATTCACTGAAACTCTATTGATCAAATACGTGTCCATATCTGTGGTTTGTTCTTGTGTGTGTGTGTGTGTGTGTGTGTGTGTGTGTGTGTGTTCAGGTGGCAGGCATGCTGCAGTACGCACAGGTGACCCACACAGAGTCGGATCTGAACAGAATAATGGTTCAGCAGATGACCGAGGCTTTGGATGCCAAAAACTCAGACGCCTTCACACAGAGCATGTTCAAAATGACTGCCCTACTCATCAGCACTAAAGGTACTGTACACACACACACACACACACACACACACACACACACATACTAACACACACACAAACCCAGATGCCATCACACAGAGCATGTTCAAAATGCCTTATGTGAAAGACACACTTACATACCCACACACACACACACACACACACACACACACACAAAATAATGACATGACACCCAATTTCCACCATATCATATAGCTTGTCCAGCAGGACCAAATGACATGACACCCAATTTCCACCATATCACATAGCTTGTCCAGCAGGACCAAATTAGGACCATTTACAGTGACTCTCCCTCTCAGTCTCTTCCTCCATCACAATAGACGCTAACTTGCCCATTATCCATCTTCTACCTCAATCCACCATAGTGATCCTCAAGAGATCCCTCCTCATCTACCAAACCATCAACTATTATTCTCTCTCTCTATTATTCTCTATCTCTCATAGATATATAATATCTAAAAAAAAAAAAAAAAAAAAAAATGTATGTAAATGCAATTGTCCACTCACAAGTTCTCCATAATTTATAATTTACAGACAAATTTTGTTGTTTATGCTATCTGTTCCAGAATGGTTCATTGTAATGATTCATGTGCTCATTTATTATTAGCTGTTGGAACATTCAGGGCCTCTACTCCTCGACCTTTGGCCTGAAGAGTAGGGATCCTGAATTCATAAGACGTATTGACAATGTTGACATCCTCATCTTGACTGAAACATGGTGTGGGATGGACACACCAACTGGTTGTCCATCAGGTTTTGGAGAAATCATTATTCCCTCCCACAAAGCTAAAACTGTAAAACGTGGCCGAGCTTCGGGAGGGCTCTTGGTATGGTTTAAAGAGTCTCTTGCCAAACACATCACTGTTATCACAATAGGAAAATCACATTGCTGGATAAAAATCAACAATAAGATTGGCATATCCAAAAAGGATCTATATATTTGTGCAATATATATCCCACCAGCAGATTCCCCCTATTTTGATGAAGAATTTATCCCCACAATTCAATCAGAAGCAAGCCTTTTCCAGGCCCAGGGAAATGTGCTTCTCTGCGGAGATTTTAATGCAAGAACAGGCCATGAGCCTGACCAAATTGATCCAAAAGGCAATAGTCATGTGTTTGGTAGAGACACTCTTTTCACCATTCCAAACATTACACAGAGAAACAACCTAGACTCTGGTTTAAACAATAGTGGTAAGGAGTTAGTGCGCCTCTGTCAAGCCTTAGGCCTGTACATACTTAATGGCAGGACAAAAGGGGACTCTTTAGGGAGGTTCACATGTTGTTCACCTCTTGGTAACAGTGTAGTTGACTATGCCATCGCTGACATGGACCCCTCCTCCTTCAATGCATTTACTGTCAGGCAGCAAACTCCTCTTTCTGACCACAATCAAATCAATGTGTTTCTGAAAACTGCTCAAAACTCCAGAAGCACAATCACAGCCCTGTAAGCTGTACAAACTTAATCCGACCCTCAGATGGACTCCAAATAGCCCTGAACAATTTACACAGGCACTAAACTCACCTGAATTGGCTGAACAAATTTCTAACTTTACTAACAAACAGTTTACTAACAACAAAACAGGTGTAAATGCAGCTCTCAATGAGCTGAACCTAATATTTCAAAGGTCAGCACAGAAGGCCGAACTAATAAAAAAAGTAAAAAAGACAAACAAGAAACAAGACAAGAAGTGGTTTGACTATGAATGTCAGAGTATCAGAAAACAATTAAAATACCTGTCAAACCTCAAACACCATCAACCCCAAAACACAAGTATTAGACTTGAATACCTTGAAACTTTAAAATCCTTCAAACGCACAATCAAGTGGAAAAAAACAAGTTATACTAACCAAATTCTATACCAAATTGAAGACTCAATTAACAACAATCAGTTCTGGGAGATGTGGAATGGTTTGAGCACCACTAATGCACAGGAGTCTGCATTACCAATCCAAAACGGAGTAACATGGACCGATCATTTCAAAAATCTATACAGCAAAATACAGCTGAATCAAAGACAAAATGATATCATGGAAAAACTTAAAGTTTTAGAATCCCATCTCACTGGATGAATTGGCACAAAAACTAAAATCACTAAAACCCAAAAAGGCATGTGGTTCTGACGACATTAGATCTGAGATGTTAAAATACAGCTCCCCTGCATTACAGAATGCTGTGCTCAAACTATTCAACCTCATTCTTTGTTCTGGCTGTTTTCCTGACACCTGGAATCAAGGCATCATTACCCCAATTCACAAAAGTGGAAACAAATTGGATTAATTACAATTACAGAGGTATTTGTGTGAACAGTAATCTGGGGAAGGTATTTAGTAGTATTTTAAATGACAGAATTCAAACCTTCCTTATGGAACACAATACCCTGTGTAAAAATCAAATTGGATTCCTGCAAAATCACCGTACAACAGATCATATTTACACCCTACACACCCTAATCAACAAACATGTAAAAGACAAAAAAAATGGAAAAATATTTGCTTGTTTTGTGGACTTCCCAAACCTGCACGCAAACATACTGTAGAACACAACTCTACAAGTCTGTATATTTGTAATTAATATGCGTGTACACACATGCACACATTCTTATGTGCACACATACACTCTACACACACACACACACACACACACACACACACACACACACACACTCCTGTCTTACTACACATATCTGGATAAGTACTGTATTCTTGTTCTTTGTAATGTGGTACTCTTAGTACATCACAAATACTCACCTGATATTGTCCTTTTCTTATACTGTATGTGTTATATCTACTTGTATGTCAATGCTTTGGCAACACTGTATTTGAGCAGTCATGCTAATAAAGCCCCATTTGAATTTGAATTTGAATTTGAATTTAATATGTAGGGAATGGCATTTTTGTAACGTTACTCTCTTTTCACTATCCAACAGCTCAAATATGATCTCTGTACATACTTAAACATGTTAACCTGAAGTAGTTTTGGTTCACTTGCACCTAACCCCTCCTCTCGGGAATACGGCTAGTTAATATAACCGGTTGGCTCCCCACAGGCTTAGCGTTGGAGTGGACCAGCACCTGATAGCCTTGTAAGCTTCCGTCGCCTGAACTAACGCGAGATGTAGAGTAGTTCACTACTCAGTATGTCGATTTCGCGTTAGTTCAGGTGACAGAAGCTTACAAGCTAGCTAGAGACAAGCTGTACATACCTTATATCTAAGCTAAATGTGCACTTTCAAAGTTCTCTATGCCTCGGTTTAAATATAAACACCCACGGGAATCTACGAAATGAAGTTTGGAGTAACTTTGAGAGGTAAGTTACAGTTTTCAACTCAGACTATCAGGTGCTGGTCCACTCCAATGCTAAGCCTGAGTGAAGCCAACCGGTTAACTAGCCATATTCCCGAGAAGAGGGGTACAGGTGCAAGTGAACTATGTGCGACAAGTCTGTGCTCCGATCATTATTTAACATATTTTAAGATAGAATCACACTTTCTCCTTTAATGATAGTAATAATTATTACTATTATTTTAAAATGAAGCAATGGGGTGTATGAGCGTAGGAAACAGTGATGGGGACTTGGAGTCGAGACTTGGACTTGACTTACAGTAAGTCACAATTCTGGAGACTTGAGTTGGACTTGCCCTCAATGACTTGAGACTTGACTCGGACTTGAGCCTTGTGATTCGTGAACAATGTTCATTTCACGGAAGTGTTCATTTCATTATTTTGGTTTTTCTGATGTTTTGTTATGGGAAAGCATAGGCACAATATTTCCTCTTAGGTGCAATGTAACTCATGCATACAACTGCATTCTAAATTTTCTCAGGTCTAACATTAGAGATGATTTGTCAATAGCAGATTGTGTGCATAATTATGTCCACCCTCACCCTGTCAAAGGGAATTAAAAAAAAAAAAAAAAAAGGCTCAACTTGGGAAGAAAAGGAGTAAAGAGTTCAAGCAGGAAATCTATTATTATATTTTGGTTCAATCTCCAGTAGTCTAAGGCCCAGTCCCATTACTCTTCCCTAACACTAGCACTTGTTTTGGAGTGCCCTCCAAAGTGAGACACCCCTCGATTGTGTAGTGAGAAGTGCAGTTTTTCCCCTACGAAACACTTCGCGTAAAAACGCCTTCACCTGTTTTACGTGTCTACCGAAGGCTCTAAACTGACTGAAGGCTCTAAACCGGGGTAAACTGTTCAAAAGCCGTCATCCATAAATTATCATTTGAGAAAATCACCCACATGAGAGGCTCTGGTAATTCTGGTGAAAGATTTGCGCACTTAAAAAAATATTTTAAGACAATAAAATATTTTATTTTAGATTCTTAAAATATTAAGAAAAATATCGATCTTTTTAATAGTCATGTTTTCAGTCAGGGACACACTACACTTACACGTGAACGTGCAAAACCGAGTGTTAGGGCTAAAATCGAGGGAAGTGGTAGTAATGGGACAGGGCATAAGATTCAGATTCAATACTTATTGCAATGTTACTATTGCAAGTTGCTAGGGATTTGCTTTAGTGTGCTCAAAAGACATAAAAACATGGACATAGAACAAAAGCATAGAACAGTCACTGCCATTCAGTACCCACATAGGGTCACACATACCATGTTATACAAATAAAAAGTAAATAAGATAAGAAAAAACCTGGGCCCGGTTACACCTTAAGTTAAGATTTTCCCTTAAAGTCTGATTTAAGGGCTCCTTAAATTAGTCTCAGTTACAAACCACTTTAAGTATTCCCCTTAAATTTCCTTAAGGAATTTCCCTTAAATATTTAAGTTTTCCCCTTAAAGTTAAGAAATCCCTTAAAGTTCGTTAAAACCGTTGCACAAAAGACCTTAGCAAACAAGTAAGGGGAAATATTTAAGGGACCTTTGACATAGCCTTAAATATTAACATGGCCGAGATCATTTTCCGCAACCACAATCGTAATGGCAATCGCCTTCAACGAAGAGTGTTCCGCGACCGGCAGAATCCGCTGGATACACAAACGGATGAACAGTTAATTCTGGATTATCGATTTGATCGTAGGTCAATCTTTGATCTCTCAGACCGGCTACAGTTGGACCAAGGCAATGAAGTTTTGCTTTGAAGAGGGGGGGCAGACTGCAACCCCAACTTTTGGTAGTGTGTTAATGTGTAGAGTAGTCCAACAACATGAGCACAACGACCCAAACCAGCTTTGCAGTTGCATAGCACCTCGCCAATGACTGGATCTCCAATTGAAAGGTCAACCTGCAAATACAAAAATACAGTAAAATGTCTGCTACTCTACTGCCCACACATTAGATGTTCACGTTTTAATTCTATATGATAAATATAAGTCAATAGAAAAGTAACACAAGCACTGACATATCATGTGTATGACAATCAGGAGCCTGACACATTTTCAAAAGATTTGCTAAGATTGCCAAATTGTGTTATGACGTTCCAGCTGCTGTTGAAAATTAAATAGCACATTACAGCAGATTACACTGTACATGTATGAAATCCACAAGTCTGTACAGGACATAAAAATGTGAGATTGAGTTAGAACTCTCCAATGCTCTGACACTGACTGACTCTACCTGAACTGAGTATGGAGGATTGTTCTTTCGCATGGATGGAAAGGCCCTAGCATTCACTGTGCAGCCGTCCTCTCTCCTCCTGACTATCAAAATAATATTGACAAAATGA
>JAODXP020000019.1:3152566-3237903 GCA_027497455.2 Sardinella longiceps | reverse complement strand
CACACACACATCGCCCCCGTCTCCTCTCATGTCAGCTGACTGCTTTGCTATCACCATTAGAATATCGCTGAGCAGATCGGACAGCAGATTAAGGTAAGGATGAAGCTGTAGTCGATATCAGAGAGCACATAATGATCGTATCAGCAAATTAATGAGCACAGTAACACACAATCACTACTCTTCTGACACCTATGCACAGAGAACTATTATATTAGATGTCTCAGTGCACTAAATCAATTTCCAAATCACTTAGTGATGAGTGCAATGAATGACCCAATAGTTTCCTGAATTTTGCCTTCAGCTATCATCTCAATCATGTGTTAAAGAACTCTTTCCCCCACAGACTGATAAATTAGAAATATTTGAATTTTTAATGGGGTCGATTTACTTTTCAAATTGTTCCTCTTTCCCAATCGCTGGTCTCTGTGTCACCTCATGGAGAAGACTTCATTCAGAGAATAGTGCCTAACCTCATTCAATTCTGCTGCCTTCACCACACTAACTGATTTTGAGGTTTTTTTTTTTTTTATTATTGTTTTGTTTTTGTCTGTATGCCACCAAACCATGAATTTATATGGTCACTGTATGTATTTGAATATGTGTAACGTCTACATGTCAAGGTGTGCATGTGTCCGCATTCAGGTGTGTTTGCTAGTGTGTATTCTTCATGAGTTTGTTTTGGTGTGTGTGTTTTTGTGTGTGTTTAGTAGTGTGTGTTTACTGCAGTGGTTTCCCATTTGCTTCATTTGTGTGTTTGTGCTCATCGTCCCATCCCATGTTGCTTGTACCCTACCTGCTACTCACACACCTGGTCACCTGGCTGCCCGGGTGATGCCACTAATGCTTGGTTGGCTGTCCCCATGGGTGCCTGGGTTGTGGGGGAACTGGGGAACTGGGTGCTTGGTTGCCTTGGTTACCATGCTGGTTGGCTGACTGTCGTGTCGTGTCGTGTGTCAATCGCCTACAGGCTGCTTTTCCTCAGGTTAGTTCAGAGAGCCATGAAAACTCTCTCTCTCTCTCTCTATTTCTCCTTTTTTCTTGTCTGGAAGGCAGTCTGTTTGCCTGTTGCTCCACCAATTGTTGTCCAGCCTCTTGCACTATAATTTCCTGATGCTTCTTTGCCTCCCTCTACTGGTCAGTACTAGCACTGCATTTGACATTCTCCATGTTGACTGCTGTGTGGAGAATTCTAATGGGTGTTGCTGAAAAGCAGCATATTTTAAAATGTCTATAATCCTCCACCGTCACTGTTCTTCTTATTTTCTTGCTTTTCTGCCTGGCACAACCCATTACACATCTACACACACACACACACACACACACACACACACACACACACACACACACACAGAGTTATGAACTGTTATTCCTCCTTCAGAGCACCCAGTTGACTGAGAGGCCCAGCTGTGTGAAGAAGGACTACTCTAACTTCATGGCCTCCCTCAACCTGCGGAACCGCTACACTGGAGAGAGTGTACATTGTGTGTGTGTGTGTGTGTGTGTGTGTGTGTGTGTGTGTGTGTGTGTGTGTGTGTGTGTGTGTGTGTGTGTGTAGAGAGAGAGAGAGAGAGAGAGAGGTTGGTTTAGATGGTGTATGAAAAGTATTGTCTTTTATTGAGCTACAATTGATTTAGTTTTACAGTAATTCGTTTAGTTTTTCAGTAATTCACTGAAACTCTATTGATCAAATACGTGTCCATATCTGTGGTTTGTTCTTGTGTGTGTGTGTGTGTGTGTGTGTGTGTGTGTGTGTTCAGGTGGCAGGCATGCTGCAGTACGCACAGGTGACCCACACAGAGTCGGATCTGAACAGAATAATGGTTCAGCAGATGACCGAGGCTTTGGATGCCAAAAACTCAGACGCCTTCACACAGAGCATGTTCAAAATGACTGCCCTACTCATCAGCACTAAAGGTACTGTACACACACACACACACACACACATACTAACACACACACAAACCCAGATGCCATCACACAGAGCATGTTCAAAATGCCTTATGTGAAAGACACACTTACATACCCACACGCACACACACACACACACACACACACACACACACACACACACACACAAAATAATGACATGACACCCAATTTCCACCATATCATATAGCTTGTCCAGCAGGACCAAATGACATGACACCCAATTTCCACCATATCACATAGCTTGTCCAGCAGGACCAAATTAGGACCATTTACAGTGACTCTCCCTCTCAGTCTCTTCCTCCATCACAATAGACGCTAACTTGCCCATTATCCATCTTCTACCTCAATCCACCATAGTGATCCTCAAGAGATCCCTCCTCATCTACCGAACCATCAACTATTATTCTCTCTCTCTATTATTCTCTATCTCTCATAGATATATAATATCTAAAAAAAAAAAAAAAAATGTATGTAAATGCAATTGTCCACTCACAAGTTCTCCATAATTTATAATTTACAGACAAATTTTGTTGTTTATACTATCTGTTCCAGAATGGTTCATTGTAATGATTCATGTGCTCATTTATTATTAGCTGTTGGAACATTCAGGGCCTCTACTCCTCGACCTTTGGCCTGAAGAGTAGGGATCCTGAATTCATAAGACGTATTGACAATGTTGACATCCTCATCTTGACTGAAACATGGTGTGGGATGGACACACCAACTGGTTGTCCATCAGGTTTTGGAGAAATCATTATTCCCTCCCACAAAGCTAAAACTGTAAAACGTGGCCGAGCTTCGGGAGGGCTCTTGGTATGGTTTAAAGAGTCTCTTGCCAAACACATCACTGTTATCACAATAGGAAAATCACATTGCTGGATAAAAATCAACAATAAGATTGGCATATCCAAAAAGGATCTATATATTTGTGCAATATATATCCCACCAGCAGATTCCCCCTATTTTGATGAAGAATTTATCCCCACAATTCAATCAGAAGCAAGCCTTTTCCAGGCCCAGGGAAATGTGCTTCTCTGCGGAGATTTTAATGCAAGAACAGGCCATGAGCCTGACCAAATTGATCCAAAAGGCAATAGTCATGTGTTTGGTAGAGACACTCTTTTCACCATTCCAAACATTACACAGAGAAACAACCTAGACTCTGGTTTAAACAATAGTGGTAAGGAGTTCAGTGCGCCTCTGTCAAGCCTTAGGCCTGTACATACTTAATGGCAGGACAAAAGGGGACTCTTTAGGGAGGTTCACATGTTGTTCACCTCTTGGTAACAGTGTAGTTGACTATGCCATCGCTGACATGGACCCCTCCTCCTTCAATGCATTCACTGTCAGGCAGCAAACTCCTCTTTCTGACCACAATCAAATCAATGTGTTTCTGAAAACTGCTCAAAACTCCAGAAGCACAATCACAGCCCTGTAAGCTGTACAAACTTAATCCGACCCTCAGATGGACTCCAAATAGCCCTGAACAATTTACACAGGCACTAAACTCACCTGAATTGGCTGAACAAATTTCTAACTTTACTAACAAACAGTTTACTAACAACAAAACAGGTGTAAATGCAGCTCTCAATGAGCTGAACCTAATATTTCAAAGGTCAGCACAGAAGGCCGAACTAATAAAAAAAGTAAAAAAGACAAACAAGAAACAAGACAAGAAGTGGTTTGACTATGAATGTCAGAGTATCAGAAAACAATTAAAATACCTGTCAAACCTCAAACACCATCAACCCCAAAACACAAGTATTAGACTTGAATACCTTGAAACTTTAAAATCCTTCAAACGCACAATCAAGTGGAAAAAAACAAGTTATACTAACCAAATTCTATACCAAATTGAAGACTCAATTAACAACAATCAGTTCTGGGAGATGTGGAATGGTTTGAGCACCACTAATGCACAGGAGTCTGCATTACCAATCCAAAACGGAGTAACATGGACCGATCATTTCAAAAATCTATACAGCAAAATACAGCTGAATCAAAGACAAAATGATATCATGGAAAAACTTAAAGTTTTAGAATCCCATCTCACTGGATGAATTGGCACAAAAACTAAAATCACTAAAACCCAAAAAGGCATGTGGTTCTGACAACATTAGATCTGAGATGTTAAAATACAGCTCCCCTGCATTACAGAATGCTGTGCTCAAACTATTCAACCTCATTCTTTGTTCTGGCTGTTTTCCTGACACCTGGAATCAAGGCATCATTACCCCAATTCACAAAAGTGGAAACAAATTGGATTAATTACAATTACAGAGGTATTTGTGTGAACAGTAATCTGGGGAAGGTATTTAGTAGTATTTTAAATGACAGAATTCAAACCTTCCTTATGGAACACAATACCCTGTGTAAAAATCAAATTGGATTCCTGCAAAATCACCGTACAACAGATCATATTTACACCCTACACACCCTAATCAACAAACATGTAAAAGACAAAAAAAATGGAAAATTATTTGCTTGTTTTGTGGACTTCCCAAACCTGCACGCAAACATACTGTAGAACACAACTCTACATGTCTGTATATTTGTAATTAACACATGCACACACTCTTATGTGCACACACACACACCTCACACACACACACACACACACACACACACACACACACACACACACACACTCCTGTCTTACTACACATATCTGGATAAGTACTGTATTCTTGTTCTTTGTAATGTGGTACTCTTAGTACATCACAAATACTCACCTGATATTGTCCTTTTCTTATACTGTATGTGTTATATCTACTTGTATGTCAATGCTTTGGCAACACTGTATTTGAGCAGTCATGCTAATAAAGCCCCATTTGAATTTGAATTTGAATGTTTGAATTTAATATGTAGGGAATGGCATTTTTGTAACGTTACTCTCTTTTCACTATCCAACAGCTCAAATATGATCTCTGTACATACTTAAACATGTTAACCTGAAGTAGTTTTGGTTCACTTGCACCTAACCCCTCCTCTCGGGAATACGGCTAGTTAATATAACCGGTTGGCTCCCCACAGGCTTAGCGTTGGAGTGGACCAGCACCTGATAGCCTTGTAAGCTTCCGTCGCCTGAACTAACGCGAGATATAGAGTAGTTCACTACTCAGTATGTCGATCTCGCGTTAGTTCAGGTGACAGAAGCTTACAAGCTAGCTAGAGACAAGCTGTACATATAACCTTATATCTAAGCTAAATGTGCACTTTCAAAGTTCTCTATGCCTCGGTTTAAATATAAACACCCACGGGAATCTACGAAATGAAGTTTGGAGTAACTTTGAGAGGTAAGTTACAGTTTTCAACTCAGACTATCAGGTGCTGGGCCACTCCAATGCTAAGCCTGTTTGTAGCCAATCAGTTAACTAGCCATATTCCCAAGAGGAGGGGTCAGGTGCAAGTGAACTATGTGCGACAAGTCCGTGCTCCGATCATTACTTTAACATATTTTAAGACAGAATCACACCGGCTTTCTCCTTTAATGATAGTAATAATTATTACTATTATTTTAAAATGAAGCAATGGGGTGTATGAGCGTAGGAAACAGTGATGGGGACTTGGAGTCGAGACTTGGACTTGACTTACAGTAAGTCACAATTCTGGAGACTTGAGTTGGACTTGCCCTCAATGACTTGAGACTTGACTCGGACTTGAGCCTTGTGATTCGTGAACAATGTTCATTTCACGGAAGTGTTCATTTCATTATTTTGGTTTTTCTGATGTTTTGTTATGGGAAAGCATAGGCACAATATTTCCTCTTAGGTGCAATGTAACTCATGCATACAACTGCATTCTAAATTTTCTCAGGTCTAACATTAGAGATGATTTGTCAATAGCAGATTGTGTGCATAATTATGTCCACCCTCACCCTGTCAAAGGGAATTAAAAAAAAAAAAAAAAAGGCTCAACTTGGGAAGAAAAGGAGTAAAGAGTTCAAGCAGGAAATCTATTATTATATTTTGGTTCAATCTCCAGTAGTCTAAGGCCCAGTCCCATTACTCTTCCCTAACACTAGCACTTGTTTTGGAGTGCCCTCCAAAGTGAGACACCCCTCGATTGTGTAGTGAGAAGTGCAGTTTTTCCCCTACGAAACGGGACAGCACTTCACGTAAAAGCGCCTTCACCTGTTTTACGTGTCTACCGAAGGCTCTAAACTGACTGAAGGCTCTAAACCGGGGTAAACTGTTCAAAAGCCGTCATCCATAAATTATCATTTGAGAAAATCACCCACATGAGAGGCTCTGGTAATTCTGGTGAAAGATTTGCGCACTTAAAAAAAATATTTTAAGACAATAAAATATTTTATTTTAGATTCTTAAAATATTAAGAAAAATATCGATCTTTTTAATAGTCATGTTTTCAGTCAGGGACACACTACACTTACACGTGAACGTGCAAAACCGAGTGTTAGGGCTAAAATCGAGGGAAGTGGTAGTAATGGGACAGGGCATAAGATTCAGATTCAATACTTAATTGCCATGTTACTATTGCAAGTTGCTAGGGATTTGCTTTAGTGTGCTCAAAAGACATAAAAACATGGACATAGAACAAAAGCATAGAACAGTCACTGCCATTCAGTACCCACATAGGGTCACACATACCATGTTATACAAGTAAAAAGTAAATAAGATAAGAAAAAACCTGGGCCCGGTTACACCTTAGGTTAAGATTTTCCCTTAAAGTCTGATTTAAAGGCTCCTTAAATTAGTCTCAGTTGCACAAACCACTTTAAGTATTCCCCTTAAATTTCCTTAAGGGGTTTCCCTTAAATATTTAAGTTTTTCCCCTTAAAGTTAAGAAATCCCTTAAAGTTTGTTAAAACCGTTGCACAAAAGACCTTAGCAAACAAGGGGGAAATATTTAAGGGACCTTTGACATAGCCTTAAATATTAACATGGCCGAGTTCATTTTCCGCAACCACAATCGTAATGGCAATCGCCTTCAACGAAGAGTGTTCCGCGACCGGCAGAATCCGCTGGATACACAAACGGATGAACAGTTAATTCTGGATTATCGATTTGATCGTAGGTCAATCTTTGATCTCTCAGACCGGCTGCAGTTGGACCAAGGCAATGAAGTTTTGCTTTGAAGAGGGGGACAGACTGCAACCCCAACTTTTGGTAGTGTGTTAATGTGTAGAGTAGTCCAACAACATGAGCACAACGACCCAAACCAGCTTTGCAGTTGCATAGCACCTCGCCAATGACTGGATCTCCAATTGAAAGGTCAACCTGCAAATACAAAAATACAGTAAAATGTCTGCGTGCTACTCTACTGCCCACACATTAGATGTTCACGTTTTAATTCTATATGATAAATATAAGTCAATAGAAAAGTAACACAAGCACTGACATATCATGTGTATGACAATCAGGAGCCTGACACATTTTCAAAAGATTTGCTAAGATTGCCAAATTGTGTTATGATGTTCCAGCTGCTGTTGAAAATTAAATAGCACATTACAGCAGATTACAATGTACATGTATGAAATCCACAAGTCTGTACAGGACATAAAAATGTGAGATTGAGTTAGAACTCCTGCTCTACAATGCACAGCCTCTGAATGCTTCACAGCCTGACTAGACTCTACCTGAACTGAGTACGGAGGATTGTTCTTTCGCATGGATGGAAAGGCCCTAGCATTCACTGTGCAGCCGTCCTCACTCCTCCTGACTATCAAAATAATATTGACAAAATGACCCTGGCCCTTTCCAATATGGAGGTGGCCTCCATAGTTGTCCGGCTATCTTTGAAGATGGGAATGTCTTTTGGTCAAATCAATTGGCTTAGGTCTTCGTCCATCTTTTGCAGAATTCTTTTCTGATTCGCCTTTCTGTATGATGTTATCCAGCGCGTAAGAACTTCTTTAAAATCAGTCAATTTGGAGGAGTCCGGATTTAGAAGGAGAAATGTGACATAATGCTTCAGACTTGACAGATAGGACCGAATTGTGCCAGGCAGGAATTTATGATGGATGCAGTATGTCTCAAGGAATCGTGACCTGATGCCGTCATTGGTGAGTGAAGATTCTTGACTTACATTGTCGACTTGACGTGCATGTTGATAAGCTGAAGTTTTCGACTTGGGCACGCCCATCCAGTGATACCAGCCATGAGATGCATACCATGTAAGGGTCTGGTTTGCTTTTAACACAGGACTTGGCCTCACCATGATGAAGACGCATGTGTTTCGCCATCCTCTTTACCCTTGCCCCACAACTGTACACTGGTATGGGCAAGTTTCAAACTTATGCCGGTCTTTGTTTGATAGGCCTCCTTGATAGGCGCCGAGGTTGAGGAAGCCTGGTCATTTGGCTTTTTGGCCGCCTGAAGTTGATCAATTTTAACTTCTGCAGCTCTGCATTTTTCTTTGACCTCTTCCATTGATTGACCATGGACTTGCAGGCAACTTCTTCTGTAGGATTAGTTCTCCCAGTCATCTCCACCATGCACATGATCGTTGCTGCGTGGCTACAGCAAGATGCCAGGCTGAAGATGGATAGTTCATTAGCTTTATTTATGTGAGTGACATTAAATTATCTCTAATTATTCCTTGTCAAGTATACATACCCTGCCATACATGTGCAGTTAGCTGTGAGGATGTACCCCAAGTCCTTATGTACGTAGACCCAGGCATCATAGGCCTTGGACTTGATGCCCAGTCTCTGGCTGGGGAGCACATCTGCCCTCAAAACGCAGAAATCCGTAGCAGCAATATGATATTTAATTGCCTGTGCATGCCCACATAGTACATAATTGTAGGCCTCTAGAGATTTATAGGCTCTAAGCTTCTCTTTCGTGTACACACTGGGTGTCTGTATCAAGTAATTATATATGTCAGGCCAGCTAATCGGTGGCCATTTCGATCTATCCACCACCCACTGCTCTTCGGGAATCCCATATGGATCCGGCAACTGGTGACCATTGCTGAGTACCAACTTACTTAAGTATCCCGCACGATCAGAGCTACTGAGGGAAGCTGTGTAATCTGTCGGGGTAGCCATCACCTTTTTTTTTTTAGCTAAATTAGCATTGTTTACAATATGTACAGTGTGTACAGTAATTTGTACAGTAGCAAGTGACAGGTTGTAAATTAAGATGTCAGATGTAAATATTTTTAGCTATCCACTGTTTATGCTATTGACAAGAGGATAAAGATGCTCAAAATCAATGAACTACCTTGCCATTTCTACTGAATCTATCAGACATGACAACATTTAATAAGGTTCAATATTCAGATGGCACGATTCTTTTAAACATTTCTACATTTACTTTACTTTGAATTCTGCTCGCTAGCATAGGCTATTCGACCAAGCCCATGATGATCCAAATGAAAGGCAGACAAACAATATCAGAGAAAGGTTTCACTTTATTAAACTTGATTGTAGTGACTGATTTTTACATATAAATAGATCGAAGTTGATGTGTAAACAACAGAAAGGGTGAAATGAAGTGATGTTTTAATGGTTAACTTACCTGAAACTCAAGCTACCCTACACAGTTTTTTCGGCTACGTACCTATGCATAATATTATAAAAGCATAAATGATATCTGAACTTGACATGACATGCTATTCAACATGGTATTAACAATCGTATACAAACCACACAAAAGGCTACAACCGTCAGCGAACTGGAAAACCTGTTGTAATCACTCATTGTGCTGAGCTGTCATAGGATTTGTAATGTTAGCCACGGAGCCGAAAATGGAGAAAATAAATTAAGCAATCTGTGCGAAAATGTCAAAAAATGACATTGACCTTGCCTTGCCCTTGACCTTTTACAGTAATGGAAATGGCATAATTGAGTTTACCACACCCTTAAACATAGGGATCCATGTCTCATTTGTTCTTATACCATTTTTAGATTTTCAGCTATCTCAGTGTTCTGCTTGATTCATTCGCCTAATTTTCCTCTTCCTTAGTTTACATTATGTGCGATAACTCGAAACAGCTACTCTTCTCAGATGGCCATCATACCTCATTGGAAAGCTGAGATTCCAGGCTTTCAGAAAAGGTATGGTAACCTTTGCCACTTTTTCGGTAACGGTTTTCATATTTTGGGGCCCTGGCTCACAGACTATTAATTCGAAGTGCTGAACAGCATTTTGGGCAGTGTCCGTTCTCCACTTGTCCGTTCTCCTATTTCTTATAATCAGTTACAGGCCTAAATTAATAGTCTGGAGGCCACAGGGCATTTAAATGAAAAAACGTTTAAGCATAGCCCTGCTGCAGGAGCCTTCTAACAGCAATATATTTCACATGAAATGAAACAATTTACAGCATAGAGCTAACGCAAACGTGAAACACTTTACATTGAGTCGATCTAACCTCAGATCTTAGGCCCTGTCCCATTACTATCACTTTACTATCATTTCCCCTCAATTTTGGCCCTAACACGGTTTGCGCGTTCACGTGTAAGTGTAGGGTGTCCCAATACTTTCAGGACCAAGGGAAAGTGGCTTTCAGCCCTTCAAATCGCCCCTTCAAACGGAGGGAGGTCGGGTGCAGACTTCGAACGAAGTGAAGTTGAAGTGAAGATGAAATTATCCACGATTCTGCAGACTTCGAACGAAGTGAAGTTGAAGTGAAGATGAAATTATCCACAATTCTTTGCAAACTCAATCAGCTAAACACGTGTCGGTACCCAATCTGTGTCCCGTTCTCTCAGCTCTGGATAAGAACTTCAAAAATATAGCTACTATTGCAATTAAGCATGTACATGTATATATATTTTTTAATGTCGGCATAACTTAGTTTGATGTAAATTCAGTTGAATTTTGCACTGGTGTGTTAAAACATGACTATTAGAAAGATGCAAATCTTTCACCAGAATTACCAGAGCCTCTCATGTGGGTGATGATAATTGTCGATGACGGCTTTTGAACAGTTTACCCCGGTTAAGAGCCTTATATTCGTTCAGTCTTAACGATAGACGTATAAATCAGGTGAAGACGTTTTTACGCGAAGTGCTATCCCATTTATCAGGGGAGGATCTGCACTTCTCACTACACAATCGAGGGGTGTCTCAGCTATGCCACAATATACGTTACCGATATGCCAATACAGATCTTTCTCTCTCTCTCTCTCTCTCTCTTTCTTTCTTTCTTTCTTTCTTTCTCTCTCCCTCAATCTCTATCTCTCTCTGACTCTCACTCCATACTGTTTACGCTGTGTGAGACCTTAACCATCACTTGCAGCCTCCAGACGTACAGTATTTTATCCATCAATCCCTGCATCCATCTACCATCCATCCGTATATCTATCCATGCATCCGTCCATCCATGCATTTTATCCATCTATCCTTCATCCAATCTGTTCTTAAGCTGCCTTCACATTGGCATGTTAAGAGTCCATAGATGCAACAACATAACAATTGGAAATCATACATTTCCTATGAGGATATGGAGACCATGTGCAAAAGGGTCCAAACAAGTGTGGTGTGAATCGGGACAAGGCTCCAGAATGCGCACCTGAACTCGCACGACAGTTTCTGATATGACGGCGCCAAAAGTAGAGTACGTTCCTATGGCCACGTCATAAACACTGTTTAAAAATCTCACTACATTTGCCAGCCAAACACAACAGAAAAGCATTTTGTTGGGTCATAAGTGTAACAGAGAGTTTAATACAGGTATTGATTGAAAGAAAGATTTGTTGTATCGAAAGAAAGGAAGGTTTGAAGACCTGTAATGTCCTGCTCCGGTGGAGGTCGTATTGTGAAATACGAAGTTCAAAACCGACTGTATGCCAATGTGAAGGCCATTCATCCATTCATCCTTCCATCCATCCATCAACCCCTCTGACCCTCCGTCCTTCTCCTTCTCCTCCTCCCTCTCTCCCCCTGGGTGTAGACTGTGACCCCCAGCTCCTGCACCACCTGTGCTGGTCCCCTCTGAAGATGTTCACGGAGCACGGCATGGAGACGGCCATCGCCTGCTGGGAGTGGCTCCTGGCCGCCCGAGATGGAATGGAAGTGCCGGTAATATTACAAATCTCTGTAATATTGCACTTCTCTCTCAATAGAACAACATGAAATAACTGTTTTCTGATTGGTTGACAGGGTGTGGCAGTAATATTACACATCTCTGTAATATTGCACTCCTCCCTCAATAGGACACCATGAAATACTGTTTTCTGATTGGCTGTAAGGGTGTGCTGGTAATATTACACACCTCTGTAATATTAAACCCCTCCCTCAATAGAACAACATGAAATAAAGTTTTCTGATTGGCTGAAAGGGTGTGCCCATAATATTACACATCTCCTGTAATATTACAGTCCTCCCTCAATAGAACAACATGAAGCACAACTACTGGGATCCATTTAATAATTCTTGCAGTGTGATACACTATGATGCTTTTATAGCATCATATGCATTATAGACCTTGGCGTTTGCTAAAACTATGTTAACCATGGCAGGGAAGGGCCGGTAATATTACACAATGCTGTGATATTACTCCCCTCGCTCAATAGAACAACTTATCACCCGGAGAAATGAAATACTGCTTTCTGATAGGCTGAAAGGTTGTCTGTTATTTTAAGAGGTGATGTTTATATGGTGAAAAGTTACCGGTAATCACCAATAATATTACACAACGCTGTGATATTACACTTCTCCCACAATAGAACAATATGCAGCACAACCAGTGGGATCTATCTGATACTTAAATGCAGTATGATAATCCTTGAGGTTTGCTGATAATATTGTATATGTGAAATATTTCATTTAAACCAGAATGTATCACACTGCAGTGTAGAATTATCAGAGATTCCCCCTTCCTTATTTACCCTCAATTACCCTGTGGATTGCTAGTAGTATTTTTAGAGTGATGGAAAATGTACCAGGTCGTTAGTAATATTACACACACACACACACACACACACACACACACACACACAAGATATATGTATGATATACTGTGTGTGTGTGTGAATAGTTTTTAGTGCAGAGGTTCGAGATACAGAAATACTGCAGTCCTGATCAAATATGTGCGTGTGTGTGTGTGTGTGTGTTGATGTGTAGTTTATGCGAGAGATGGTGGGAGCGTGGCAGATGACTGTGGAACAGAAGATGGGTCTGTTCTCAGAGGCGGAGCCTGAAGCAGACCCCCTGGCAGCGTCAGAGGAGAGCCAGCCCATGCCCCGCCCACCTGATGTCACACCACACTGCCTGTGGATTCAGGTGAAATCAACCACAATAAACCTGATAATAATAGCTAATGGAGTTCGGAAAGTGGGCGAGTGTTTATTTTTAGGTATTAATACCACACAAAATGCTTAAAGTACAGTAGCTGTCTTTTTACTGGTTTAACTTTGTTACAGACATTCTTTCCATCAACAATGTAGAACAGAAAGATTTTCCAATGTCAATTTGCTCTGTGAGGCTAATAATGAAGTACCATTTTTTATGTATTCTCAATGGCAAGTGTGTAAGCTTGAACCGCGGTCCAAACAAATGGAACTTCTGCCCACTTCCTGAATTCATTACAAAAGATAAAATGCTACATAAGTATTGTATTTGAAGATGGACGTTCACTGTCGGCTATTTAACATTATTGTGTGTGTGTGTGTGTGTGTGTGTGAATAGTTTTTAGTGCAGAGATTTGAGATAGCGAAGTACTGCAGTGCTGATCAGGTGGAGATGTTCACCAGTCTCCTGCAGAGGGCGCTGTCTCTCAGTGTAGGGGGACCCAGGAGCAGCCTCAACCGCCATGTGGCAGCCATAGGCCCCCGCTTCAGGTCTGTCAACACACACACACACACACACACACTATACAAACACATACACACACACACACACATACAGTACATACTCAGACACATACACACACTCCAAGTTGCTGCTAAAGGACTCCACGTCCTGTCCTGTGAACACTATGACTCTCTCTCTCTCTCTCTCTCTCACACACACACACACACACACACACACACACACACACGTATGCCTACATGTATATCAATTACATCACTGCTGTGAATCTGTTTGCACACTACACAGATACATACACACACTATAATAGGACTTCAAATCAAGTCCAGGTCTAATAACAGTTAACACTCTGACAGTCACACACTCTTACACACATGTTTCACTCTGTGTGTGTGTGTGTGTGTGTGTGTGTGTGTGTGTGTGTGTGTGTGTGTGTGCGTGCGTGCATGTGTGTGCGTGCGTGTGTGTGTGTGTGTGTTTTAGGCTCCTGGCTATGGGCCTGACTCTGCTCCATGCTGATGTGGTGACCAACGCCACCATACGCAACGTCCTCAGAGAAAAGATCTACTCTACAGCCTTCGACTACTTCAGGTAACACACACACACACACACACATGAATACATACTAAGTCGGTGTTATCACACTCCAGTGTTCATTTCTGATATATCAAATAATTGCGGAAATGTATAATTCCATCAATATTGCTCAAACTGGATATTAAAACTGGACTATATTCTAGCCCTGTATATCACAACACACACACACACACACACACACACACACACACACACACACACACACACACACACGCAGAATAAGAAAAGCAATCCCTGTTGTGTCTCTGTTAGTGCGACCCCTCGGTTCCCCACCCAGACTGAGAAGCGTCTGCGTGAGGACATCAGCATCATGACTAAATTCTACGCCAGCCTGCTCTCCGACAAGAAGTACCTCACAGCCAATCAGCTCGTTCCACCAGGTACATGACACACCCACTCCTTTCCTACACTTCCCTTTCTCCACACCTGATACTGGTAACCTCTGACCTTTTGAGGGGTTAAAGGTCGAGTCAGCATTGTGTACCTGAATCTGAAACATTTAGATTACTTCAAACATGTTGATCACAGTGATGAATGGCATGATGCTATATTGATATGACTAGTTATTGAATGTGTGTGAGTGTGTGAGTGAGACAGAGAGAGTGCGCGTGTCCATGCATGTGTACAAATCGGTCAACGAAGTGGGTACAAAAAGGTTGATCAATTTTTGGTCTATCTTAAGTGAAATGTAAAATATATTTTCTATTTTTCTTACACATTTATCAGTTTTTTTGTTGTTGTTGTTGTTTTTGACTCTCTTTCAGCTCTTTAGCTTGCCTACTGTATGAGACAAGTTAAATAAATAGATGCATAAAATCCATGGCATCCCTCATCTCTTTGTCCCTTTTCCTGTTTGTGCTGCAGACCCTCAGGAGATGAGTGTGAACAGCCTGTCAGTGATGGCGGTGACAGACTCCCGCAGTAGTCTAGACGCAGCCGTGGGCTCCAGGCAGCCGGCCAATCAGGGATGGATCAACACCTACCCACTCTCCAGCGGACTGTCCACTATATCAAAGAAATCAGGTAACACGTGCACAGCCATACACACACACACACACACACACACACACACACTCACACACTCACATGGAACACCTACTGTCCTGTGCCCACTCTCCAGTGGGTTCTTCACTACATCAAAGAAATCGGGTACCACATGAAAGAATACACAAACACACACACACACACACAAACACACACTCTCCAATGGACTGGCCTATGTATCAAAGAGATTATGTAACACACATGGATATTAACACAGCTGTCTGTGTGTGTGTGTGTGTGTGTGTGTGTGTGTGTGTGTGTGTGTGTGTGTGTGTGTGTGTGTGTGTGTGTGTGTGTGTGTGTGTGTGTGTGTTTTAGGTCTGTCTAAGAAAAGTAACCGAGGTACCCAGTTGCATAAGTACTATATGAAGCGCCGAACTCTGCTGTTGGCACTGCTGGTACAGTATGATATATCACCTCATGAAAGCCTCCTCTGTAATCTCCATCGACTGCACACGCCACAGTATTTTATTTGTGCTTGGGAGGGATTGAGATTAATGAGATTGTATACCCAACTACACCACTAGATGGCAGTAAAGATCTCTTGTGTGTGCTTCAGATGTATTGCTATTATATGAATGTATTGTTGTAATTTAAAGACACTTCATTTTTTAAGTTTTTGGGGATTGAACCCGATGCCTTTGAAGAGGACAATCTATCTATGACTTTTTTTATCTTTTCTTATTTGCTAGTTTGACCATCTCTCTCTCTCTCCTTATTTTTTTTTAAGTGTTACGAATAGAATGTAGACTGGTCTGGTGGGTTGGCATTAAATTGATGTATTGTATGGTTTCAAAGTTGGATGGCAGAGTATTATTTAATACTCACAAACTGAATAAAGGAGTGTTAAACCTCTCTCTCTTTCTATTCCCTCTTTCTTCCCCTCTTTCCCTTTCACCAGGCCAGTGAAATCGAGCGTCTGACCACGTGGTACAACCCACTGTCCACCCAGGAGCTGGTGATCTCAGCTGAGCCGTCGGTGGAGACCAGCATTGCTAACTGGAGGTCCAAGTACCTGAGCCTGAGTGAGAAACAGTGGAAGGACCACGTCAACCTCTCCTGGAGTATCTCACCTTACCTGGCTCTCCAGCTACCTGCCAGGTACTGTAGATCACTGTAACACCCCTCTGCATGTGCGTGCACACACACACCAGGGTTGCACAAAATCTGAATTTTATGATTCAATTTAATAATGCTTCTATGGAATTTCATTCTTGAAATTCAGATTTTTGCACAACCCAGACACACACACACACACACACTAGAGTGTGGATCGGGCCGATTTTTTCTGTCCAAGTTCGACCCGAGTCCGACAGAGCAGTGATCAAATCCGAACCAAGCCTGTGATGTATTTGGATAACTGTGTCCGAGTCCGACCGAACACCGAATCACGCTATTATCATTGCAGCCATCAGCCATCTCTTTGTTGTTTATTCTCCAAACATCCACACGAAAAAAAGTTCTTGTCGTTGTTGTGCTGCATGTCTGTAGATCTAGCCCAGAAAGTAAACAAAATCTCTCTCTATGGCTCTGCTGGAGCCTATGCAGACCTGCGTTTCTGGTTGGCTAAAAGATGGGATAAGATTCTTTTTGTTTTGTAATTTGCTTCTGTAATATGCCTACCATTAAAATAATAATAATAATTTAAAAAAATCTATCAGTGTCCGAATTAGACCCGAGCCCGAATAGAAGTTATAAATATTTGTTTGAGTCTTCGGTCGGGTTCGGGACTTCGGTCGGGTTTCCATTTGTGTGCGATAATGTATTGATATGGGTAAACGGACTAATAGATGTACTCATGTAAAAAAAATTGTGATATGCAAAAGGGTTACAGTAGTGGCCAGCCTCTGCTCCCTAGTAAAGTGCAAGACTGTCATTCATGGAATCTCCTCTGTAGGTTTAAGAACACAGAGGTGATTGCATCAGAGGTAACACGACTGGTGCGCTTGGACCCAGGGGCAGTCAGCGACGTTCCTGAGGCTGTAAAGGTAACATAAACACACACACACACACACACACACACACACACACACACACACAGTTCCTTGGTCTTGTGTCAGTTTTAATTTTTTTTTTTACTATATTGGTCTACATGAATACTGTATTGTGATGCAATGATATCATTTAATTTAATTGTGGGTTTGTGTTTCTTTGTGTATCTTTCCTCTGTGTGTGTCCCAGTTCCTGGTGACGTGGCACACGATTGATGCTGATTCGCCGGAGCTCAGTCACATCCTGTGCTGGGCAGCAGCAGACCCGCCCACTGGGCTGTCCTACTTCTCCAGCATGTACCCGCCCCACCCCCTCACTGCCCAATACGCCGTCAGAGTACTACGCTCCTTTCCACCGGTACACACACAACACACACTCACATGCTATCACTTATCCAACTTGTACCTGCCCCACGCCCTCACTGCCCAATATGCTGTCACTCCATATACTGCGCCCCATTCCACCGGTATACACACATGTACACACACATGCGTACACACACACACACACACACAAACACTCTATTACTTCTCCTGCATATACCCACCTCATCTATTTATTTCCCCATAATGTGGTACATACAGTACACACCCACACACACACTCACACATACACATACTAGACATGGTTAGCAAAGGGTTAATATGTGTAATTATTTTTATTTTTTAGGATGCCATCTTATTCTACATCCCTCAAATAGTGCAGGCTCTGCGCTACGATAAGGTACAATCAGCAGAAGATCTCACTCCATTTTCATAAAATATTCAAATCAACTGGTCTGAATCAGTGTTTTACCTTTATGTGAAAGTTTAAACTTTTCATGTCTTTTTTATGTGTGTGCGTGTGTACATGTGTGTGTGTGTGTGTGTGTGTGTGTGTGTGTGTTTGTAGATGGGCTATGTAAGAGAGTACATACTGTGGGCAGCACAGAAGTCTCAGCTTTTGGCTCACCAGTTCATCTGGAACATGAAGACTAACATATTCCTAGATGAGGAGGCACACCAAAAAGATCGTAAGGATGGCCATACACACACACACACACACACACACACACACACACACACACAAACTCAATACACTTCATTCATAAATTAATTTCCTAATGTACACACAGTTGATTAGTTTATGATATCTCCTTTTTGTGTGTGTGTGTGTGTGTGTGTGTGTGTGTGTGTGTGCCCACAGCTGACATTGGGGAGCTATTAGAACAGCTGGTTGAGGAGATCACTGGCTCCCTGTCAGGTCCAGCCAAAGACTTCTACCAGCGCGAGTTTGACTTCTTCAACAAAATCACCAATGTGTCCGCTACCATAAAGTAAGATCATTTCTAACAGATCTTTTGCCTCCCACAGTTGACCGCATTCTCTCCTGTGTCCTGTTCTTACTGTATATTTTAATTATTTCATGTATATTTGTATTCCTTGTTTGTGATTACTGTCAGTTGACCTGTGTGTGTGTGTGTGTGTGTGTGTGTGTGTGTGTGTGTGTGTGTGTGAGTTTGAGTGCACTTAAATGCAGTGTAGTAATGTTGTGCATGTTGTGACATATTCCAGGCCCTACCCCAAAGGTGATGAGAGGAAGAGGGCGTGTCTCAGAGCCCTGTCAGACATCAAGGTGCAGCCAGGTGAGTTAAGACGGACGAGTTTCCATGGAGATCCCTGGAGACCGCCTACTGCTGTTTGACCTGACTACATTGACATTTAGCTTAGCATTCAGTATCTCACCAGTTCAACCATCATTAGTGTTGTCCCTCTCAGGGTGCTTGCTCAAGTCTTGAAAGTCTTAAAAAGTATGGAATTTTGAAATGCTGTTTTCCAGACCTTGAAAGAGTGTCAGAAGAGCTACTCATCTATTCTGCTTACTAGTTGCTTTGATAAACCGTTTATCCTACAGATTAATTAATGAGTTCGAAGTAGGCTAGCCTATTGTGGAAACAGTTCTATATGCATGATAACGAGCCTGCATCATAGGCTGCATTCCAAAACAGTGGAAGCCATAGGCATACCTATCTGTAGATCTACAATGAGGTAGCAATAACATCACTGTACCAAGCACAGCTGTTTTTGTAGTCTCCAATATTAGACTGAAGTGGTAATTTCAGACATACCATGACTGATATGTTGGTCAAGGAATAGCTTACCGTGTGCCAATTAGGCTACAGATTCAGAAACACAAGGTAGGCTACTGTAGCCCATTTCCTTCAAGTATTTAGACACATTTTCAATGAATATCAGTGAATTTAACAAATTGCAAAGAAAGACTGCCCCCATCATGTTTCTCATTATTATCCTAAAAGGGTCCAAAAGACTGTGCATCACATCAAACTGAAAATTCAACAGTAAATGCCATTAAGGTCTGAAATGAAATTAATTTTGGTTCAATTGTAAGAAATATTACAAGGTCTCACTGACTACCAACTACAATGATATCAGCCAGGGCTGCTATCATCAGTGACCTCATACAGCATTCAAATAATGTGCAATGCAGTAGGTAATCCACTTAATTAATTGCTATGAGAGTTAAAATGCACCAGATTGCAGGAAATGGCAACTAATTTTTCAAAAAATTCTTGGGGGGGAACCCCCAAACCCCCCTACTACTTCTCTTTACAACTATGCATCCTATATTCTTCATTGATGTGCTGCCTTCACTGTTGTTGTGTCATGTGTTGTTCACAGTATACATTACCAACAATACTACTTTGAAGGTTATCATATGATGTTGAATTGATTCTATGTAATTTTAGTGGTACTGTTTTTCTATGGCAGGGTAGTTGCGCCCCTGAATCAAGGTCTTGGGGAAAAAGATATCTGTTTTGAAAAAGTCTGGAAAAAGTCTGGAATTTTGATTTGGAAAAAGAGCAAGCACCCTGCCTCTTCATTCACACCTCAGAAAAGTCCCAGTGCTCCCAGTACTCAATATCACTTAAGTCATTGCACACACTAGTATGGTGTCCTTTATGGGCCAAACTGATTTTAGTATTCCAATCTCTCTAGGCTGCTACCTGCCCAGTAACCCAGAGGCCATTGTGCTGGACATCGACTACAAGTCTGGCACTCCCATGCAGAGGTATGTATACACCAAGAGATCTAACAGTGTCAAACTATTTTTTTTTTTTAAAGATACTTTTTGGGCTTTTTGCCTTCAATCAGACAGGACAGCGTAGAGATGACAGGAAACAAGTGGGAGAGAGAGACGGGGTGGGACAGGGTCCCCGGAGTAATGGTCCGACACTCCAGCCACTGAGTCATGGCGCCCCTAACAGTGTCAAACTTAACTTACAGACTGGTTCTTATAGACTAGGATAAGACAGTTTAAATATGACCTTTACTCTTGCAGTCTTGTATTAAATGTGTTTGTGTATGTCCTCACTTATTTCTCCAGTGCTGCCAAAGCTCCTTACCTGGCCAAGTTTAAAGTGAAGAGGTGTGGAGTCAGTGAGCTGGAAAAGGAAGGTACTGTATGAGGATGTACTAAATTTGTAAGCTTGTGTAATAATGTAAATAGCATATTTTCAGATCTGATGTGTGAGTGTGTGTGTGTGTGTGTGTAATTTCAAGTATCATACTTATCAATATGTGTATGTGAGTTTTTAATCTGAGTGTGTATTGATCTCTAATGTGTATGTGTGTGTATGTGTGTGTGTGTTTTTGTGTTTGTGTGTGTGTGTGTGTGTGTGTGTTTGTGTGCAGGTCTTCTGTGCCGGTCAGACTCTCTGGAGGAGGGTGGCAGTGAGGGGAGGTCCAAAGGATCTGTTGGCAGGCGGCCATCTTTAAAGTTGGAGACGACTGCAGACAGGTAGACTACATCCACCTCATATTCTACAACACACTGAAATGCTAAGGCTAAAGCATATAATATATGTTAGATATATGCTGATTTATGAATGTAATTGTCTAATCTGTCATGTGTTGTCTAATAAAAAATAAAGCTAGCTCAGATCCTTCTTCTATCTTGCCTGTGCCTATTGAGGTGCTCAGTTCTGGCAAACCTGACGGAACAGTACTTGTTTTTGTATTTGATCATGTGTATGTGTATCATCTTATGGACGCTACGGATGATTTCCTATGGGATGAATAAAGTACTATCTTACATTTAAATCTCTTATTTTTATCTTAGACCGTCACAACATGCTAACATGCTAACGTTACCTTCTAGGCCTACTCTCACTACAACACTCCAAACTCAACAAAATTTAATTTCATCCACTCCCTCTATAACATTAATGGTATATGAACGAAGGTCTGCTCACAGTAGTTCATGATGGCAGTAAGTCATTTGTTTAGTGATGGCTTGGTGTTAATATGAGATATTAAATAAATCCTTCTTGTCTCTCTCTGTAGGATATGCTGGCCCTGCAGATCATTGGCCTCTTCAAAAACATCTTTCAGCTGGTGGGACTGGACCTGTATGTCTTCCCCTACAGAGTGGTTGCCACGGCGCCAGGGGTAAGTGCACCAATCACACTCCAGCATGGAAGACAGTGGAGTCTTCTCCACCAATCAGTGGAGAAATACAGGGTGGCAATATGTTCACATGTTCTTGTTTGTTTGTCTTGTTTTTATTTGAATTGGTGAAAGAATTATCACAGATAATAGGGAGTTTTTCCTTGCCCTCATGGGTGCTCCTTGTGCTGCCTGTAAAGCACCGCAAGACAAATGTATTGCATTTAGCGCTCTACAAAAACTTTAATTCAACTGAATTTGAAAATCGATAAATAAAAGGAATGTTGTCCCCGATTACAGCACTTAGAACCAGTCATGAGGGTAAAAATATTAGTGCTGTCAAAATTAACTGATTAGTCACGTGATTAATCCAAAAAAATGAACTCAGATTTTTTTAAGAAATTAACTCAGATTAATCCTGATAAATATGGTTCCACTTTCATGCCATTTATTATGTTCAATTTCAGATAGAAAATGGCTCGGCTATCAAGTCAAACTATACAAAGATTATGGCCTAGCTCCTGATTGTCCGACAACATGTTTGGGGAACCCTTTGGGGTAGGGGACAGGTGTGAGTTGCCCCATTTGAGAAGAACAAAGCCAACTATTTAGTATCAGGGCCTTTACAGGGCAAAACAAGGATCCAAAATACCCTAGCATCCAAATTCTTACTGGAGGAAATGAGTTGCGATTAAAAGTGATTAATCACGATTAATCATTGTAAAATTTTGTGATTAATCAGATTAATTATTTTAATCGTTTGACAGCACTAAAAAATATATCTCATAGTCCTTTGCCAAAAAGTGTGTGCTTTCCCATGGTTTAGTGTGGCGTGATTGAGTGCATCCCCGACTGTAAGTCACGTGATCAGCTGGGCCGGCAGACAGACTTTGGCATGTACGACTACTTCAGGAACCAATATGGAGACGAGTCCACTCTGGCCTTCCAGAAGGTGAGACTGTGTGTGGGTGTGTGGGTGTGGTGTGTGGGAGACAAGTGTGAGACAATTGTATATGAGATCATGTTTTATTACCTAGGTTCTGGAGGAGGTTATGCTTTCACCGGCATCGGTCTGTCTGTCTGTCTGTGTACAAAATAACTCGAAAAGTACTGCACAAGATGGATGATTTTTTTTGACAATGTGTGTATTGGGTCAAGTAACGACTGTTTAAATGTTGGTGGTGATCGGTGATCCAGAACACCATCTGGAATTTATATTGTGTCTGTGACCACATTGCCTTGGGGGAGGTCTGCACTCTGAGTGCTGTTCTAGTTTGTTGTTTGTTGAGTATGGTGGCTCATCACCTCTCTCTCTCTCTCTCTCTCTCTCTCTCTCTCTCTCCCTCAGGCGAGGTATAACTTCATTCGCAGTATGGCTGCCTACAGTCTCCTGCTCTTCCTGCTTCAGATTAAAGACAGACACAATGGCAACATCATGCTGGACAGCCAGGGACACCTTATTCACATAGGTTAGACACACACACACACACACACACACACTATAACATCATGCTGGCGAGCCAGGGACACCTTATTCACATAGGTTAGACACACGCACACACACACACACACACACACACACACACACTATAACATCATGCTGGCGAGCCAGGGACACCTCATACCTCATAGGTTAGACACACACACACACACATCATGCTGGACAGCTAACACAAACACACGTGTATGTGTAAAGTATGTGCAAAACACATGTATGTGTAAAGTATGTGCAAAAGCAATTATGTACCCATTGCTTTCCATTGCTCATTTGTGTGTGTGTGTGTGTGTGTGTGTGTGTGTGTGTGTGTGTGTGTGTGTGTGTGTGTGTGTCTCCACCACAGATTTTGGCTTCATGTTTGAGAGTTCTCCGGGAGGAAACCTGGGCTGGGAGCCGGACATCAAGCTCACAGACGAGATGGTCATGATCATGGGGGGCAAGATGGAGGCTACGCCCTTCAAATGGTTCATGGAGATGTGTGTGCGCGGATACCTGGCCGTCAGGTGTGTGTTTGTGTGTGTGTGTGTGTGTGTGTGTGTGTGCAGATGCGTCAATAATATAATTTATACTCTGAATTTGTAGGCCATACATGGATGCTGTAGTTGCCCTGGTAACACTGATGTTGGATACAGGGTTGCCATGCTTCCGTGGACAGACAATCAGATTGCTCAAGTGAGTTACATGATAGCAATTAAGGTAGTTCTCGTATTAATGACTTGATGAACAAATACTAAAGCTGTGTGTGTGTGTGTGTGTGTGTGTGTGCGTGCGTGCGTGCGTGCGTGCGTGCGTGCGTGTGTGTGTGTGTGTGTGTGTGTTCAGGCAGCGCTTCAGTCCCAGCATGAGTGAGAAAGATGCAGCCGCTTACATCATCAAAGTCATTCAGAATTGCTTCCTAAGCAGCAGGTATGGTGATCACACACATGCACACACAAACAAACAATTAAACAAAATCACACACACACACACACACACTAATTTTCTTGATAACTGGTAAAAATCATATCCTATAAATGCCTGTTTTGAATGGATCATGAGACATCTTCAATTTTTTTGTGTGTTTGCAGGAGCAAGACATATGACATGATCCAGTACTACCAAAACCAGATTCCATACTAAGACATGTGCCTGCACTCGTGTGTGTGTGTGTGTGTGTGTGTGTGTGTGTGTGTGTGTGTGTGTGTGTGTGTGTGTGTGTGTGTGTGTGTGTGCATGTGTGTGTGGTGTGTCTGCTTTGCTCTCTCTCTCTCATACACAGTGAATGCCCCTCTCTTCTATGTTGCCTCAGTTGTTCGATGTACACCCTTTTGGTCAGGCTGCTGAATAAGCTTGTCTGTAAGAAAAGAAAAACTACAAATCCCAACAATCACTGTCAACAACAACAAGAGCTATTAATCTACAAAGAACATTCTGAATTAAACCAGCTAAATGTATCAGCTAGTGTAGGCCTATGTCAAATGAAACAAACCTTTTTTTCTAAAGCAAATCTTCCAGCATAAGCAGCAAATATGCTATGGAATAATAATACACTTTCTCACATAGAATGTTAATAAAGATGGCCGAGATAAAGTGGCATACAAAATACGATATCTAGATTTTGGTCACAGCTCTCAAATATCATACAAGCAAAGATACACAAGGGGGCGCCATAGTTCACTTATGCAGCACAATGTGTATGGAGACTCCTGTTGCATCTTCAGTCTGTGCATTACTTGCTTAAAAATAATGATTGAACTCCTTTCAGTGAAGAAACTTTGGGCCATTCAGTGACCAATGCTTTATGGACTCTGCAAGACCCAAAAGCACAGTTGAAGGTAACACTATTCATTTCTTTGGTCACATCTTGGAGTTGTGTTGGCATTGGACGCACTGCATTCTGGGATTTGTAGTCCCTCAGTATATGATATGCCTTTGGATGCTTCCAAATGTTTACTGCAAGCGCTTACAGCAGCCTGTTCCTGGTTTACACTGTTCTTGCCTGCATGGTAAGCAGGACATCAGAGCACATTTTGTACATTTTACCATCAGCATTCTTATTGGATAAATAATCTCTATGATGTCAGCACAACAGCTCTCTTCAGTGGCTTCCACTGTATATGTACCAGCACCTGATTGGATCCCAGTCATCAATAACCACTTATTTATGTTAATGAATTGGGATTGAAGTTACTTATCAGACAGAACGAATGCCAACTCTTAAAGGACTACTTCAGTCACATTTCAACAAGAGCTCTGGTTGAAGTTGCCCTTTAAAATAGCAGAGGTTTACATGTAGATTGTTCTCTGAGTGTTTGAATAGGAAATGGTATAAAACTCTTAGTCTCATGGTAGTGAGAACACTGGTGTAAATAGAGAATCAGTGGAGACAGACATTTGTTGAAATTCATGGATCTCCATATAGGCTAACATCTGATCTGTTCACCATAAGCAAAAGTATGGAGTATGGAACACCTTAAAGTGTCCTCATAGTGTACCATACGCTTGATTTGTAGATTTAAGGCTTTTGATTGGTAGCAAAGAAATGCTCATGTCCACTGCAAGTCTGAGTGCCAAATTTGCCAATCACAGAGCCCAGATACAGTACTGTGCTTTCTCTGTCTTAGAGTATAAGGACTGTTAATAGTGTGTGTTTGTACATGCGGCTGTGTGTGTTTTTGCTGTGTGTGTGATTTGTATAGTAGGAATTGGCCTCTCTTTGCAGATACTCTTTTCAATACTTTGCATCATTGTCTTGCATTCCCTTTTCTATCCTCCAGTCTTTTTCAGATGTGTGAGCTGTTTGTGATATTTAATCTAATAAATTATGACATTATGACTACATTCACACGTGTGTGGCTTTCTAATTCTTTGTTCTCATTCACAGCTTGTCTTCAGTCTAAGTAAGTCTAGGGTTGCACTTGCATACAGAACAGACGCAACACAGAGCCACAAAAAAAAAGACATACATAGACTCTAAAAGCACAGAAATTCCATACAATACTTCCAAAGGAAAATAATAATAATAATAATAAAAATAATAATAAATACATAATAATAATAAAGAAAGATACAAATAATGATAAAGAAATCTATTGGGTGGAATTTTATATCATCAGAAACAATCTAGTCTACCTAGGAGCCATCAGACCATTGAAACTGTATTAAGTGTAAAAAAAATTAGACCAAACCTACCTCATTCAATCTGGCAATGAGCTCCTCAAAGGTGTATCTTTCATTAACTTAAACCAGTCTGTGAAACCAGGTGTAACTTGGCTTTTCCAGTGTCTCATAATTATTCTTACTGCGATAATAAACCCAGCATATGCCAAAGCAGATTCTGCTTTAGATATATTTGGTGGTAAGAGGGATCTGTCTCCAAGCAAACATAACTGGGGGGATTCTCGTATCTACCACAAGCTGTAATCAATGACTTAGCATCATAATAGCACCATTCACACTGAAGCGGCAGCTGAAGCGGCAGCCCTCGTGTTCAGCCCTTCTCGTGTGAAGACATTCTCGGGTAAAGACGTTCCATGTCTACCTGTGCATGTCCACCGAGCAAGGGCCACCGTTAAAAAGGGCTGCTTAGATTTATTTTCACTTTTTCATTTTCCTTGGTCAAATGTGTCTTCAACCTATTTCTGTCATCTCCACTCGGAGACGGGCTCATTTCTGTAGACGTAACCGCAACCTTGCTAACCTCCGTTCTTTACAACATGTCTCATCATCCAATGATATCTCTTTTGCTATTGGTTTATGGAACTGTCAGTCTGCAGTCAACAAAGCTGATTTCATTAATGCTTATGCAAACCAGCTTTCTCTCAATATCCTGGCTCTGACTGAGACATGGATCACACCTCACAACACTGCTACACCAACAGCTCTCTCAACAAACTATACCCTCTCTCACACCCCTCGAATTTCTGGACGAGGGGGTGGAACAGGGCTAATGGTTTGCAATGACTGGAAATTTACTCAACCGCTACCATCAGTCTCATACAACTCTTTCGAATACCATGCTATCTTGATAACTGCACCGGTTAAAATGTATATAGTGGTTATTTATCGTCCACCAGGTCAGATGGGCGACTTTGTGGATGAGCTTGACACTCTGCTCTCTTCCATCCCAGAGCATGAATGTCCCATGCTTGTTCTTGGGGATATGAACATTCATCTAGGCAAACCTACATCTGCAGACTTCCTAGCTCTGACTCACTCATTTGAGCTACAACGGGTCTGCAGCACTCCAACACACAAGGCAGGTAAGGAACTTGATCTCATTTTTACAAGACACTGCAACACAAACTCTCTGGAGGTCACTCCTCTACATCTTTCTGACCATTATTTCATTCAGTTCAAGGTAAGTCTACCTCAGCAACCCTCCGCACCTGTTCCTACGGTTTCCTTCCGTCGCAACCTTCGCAACCTCTCTCCTGCTAACTTTTCATCCCTTGTAGCATCTACACTTCCGTCTCCTTCCGCTTTTTCTTCTCTCCAGGTCGATGAAGCCACAGAGTCACTCTGCGCTACGCTGAGCTCCTGCCTGGATCGCCTGTGTCCTCTGACCACCAGGCCTGCTCGATCCACTCAATCTCACACATGGCTAACTGACTCTCTTCGTTCGATGCGCACCGACCTCAGAGCCTCAGAGAGGAAATGGCGCAAGACCAAGGACCCTTCAGATCTGACACAATTCCAGGCATTGTTAGAATCCTTCTCATCCAGCATCACTTCTGCAAAGAAGGAATTCTACCAGGACAAGATCATCAACGCTACAGACACCAGGAAACTGTTCTCCACGTTCAAATCTCTACTGAACCCTCCACCACCGCCTCCTGCAACCAACCTCACAGCTGACACCTTTGCGGAATTCTTCACCGACAAAGTAGCAGCAATCAGCAACAGATTCTCGGACCCACCTATACAGATGACTTCACAAAGGCTTCCTCCTGCTTCATTCACTTCATTTGCTTCTCTATCAGAAAACGATGTGACTAAGCTTCTCACAAGCAGTCGTCCGACATCCTGCCAGTTGGACCCAATTCCAACCACTCTTCTACAGGACATTACTCCTACAATTGTGAAGGCAACCACTCATGTTATCAATGCTTCACTAACTTCAGGGACATTTCCCACCACCTTCAAGCAAGCTCAGGTAAGACCACTGCTCAAAAAACCTTCTCTCTCTCCCACGCAAGTGGAGCACTACCGACCTGTCTCTCTTCTTCCTTTCCTGTCAAAAACCATCGTAAGAACAGTCTTCAAACAAGTCATGGAATTCCTCACTCAGCATAACCTCCTGGATTCCAAACAATCTGGCTTCAGAAGTGGACACTCAACGGAAACGGCACTCCTCTCAGTAACAGAAGCTCTTAAAGAAGCCAAATCAGCAGGACAATCGTCAGTTTTTATTCTACTTGACCTATCAGCAGCGTTTGATACAGTCAACCATAGAATTCTTCTGGATAAACTTAGAAGCATGGGCGTCGGCGGCAAAGCGCACTCCTGGTTCAAATCCTACCTCACTGGACGATCATTCAATGTGTCATGGCTTGGCAAAACCTCAGCAAAGCACTACCTTACCACAGGAGTACCCCAAGGCTCAGTACTGGGGCCCCTCCTCTTTGCTTTGTACACAACAACACTGGGTCCAGTCATCCACTCGCATGGCTTTTCCTACCACTGCTATGCAGATGACACCCAGCTTTATCTGTCCTTTCCTCCTGGTGACTCTACAGTGACAACACGGATCTCTGACTGTCTCTCAGACATATCTGCATGGATGAAAGACAACCACCTTCAACTAAACCTCTCAAAAACGGAACTGCTGATCATCCCTGCCAAGCAAACCCTGCACCACAACATCAGCATTAAGATAGACTCTCTATCTGTTGCTCCTACCAAGGCTGCAAGAAACCTAGGCGTAATAATTGATAACCAGCTGACCTTCACGGATCATGTTGCTGCTGTTGCTAGGTCGTGCCGTTTCTCTTTATTCAACATTAGGAAAATCAGGCCGTACCTTACTCAACATGCGACACAGCTCCTGGTTCAGACGCTGGTTATCTCTCGTCTTGACTACTGCAACGCTCTTCTAACAGGTCTACCAGCGTGTGCAGCAAAACCACTATTGATGATCCAGAAGGCTGCTGCACGCCTGGTCTTCAACCAGCCAAAGAGAGCACATGTCTCTCCACTGTTCAGGGAGCTCCATTGGCTGCCCCTGGCTGCTCGCATTAAATTCAAGTCACTAATGTTGGTATACAGGGTACTGGAGGGAACTGCTCCAGTCTACCTGAAAGACATCATCAAACCATATGCTAACCTCCAATCACTCCGCTCAACCAAGGATCGCTGTTTGGAACGACCAGCACCGCGCACAGGTCAATCTAGGCTCTTTTCATGCATTGTTCCTAACTGGTGGAATAGTCTCCCCAAGACTATTAGAACAACAGGCACTCTTTCTACTTTCAAGAGACTCTTGAAGACCCAGCTCTTTCAAGAGTATCTCTTGTCCTAATTCGTTAAATTACTTGGAATGCACTGACCAAGCACTTCTAAACTCTAGCACTTGCTCTCCTATTAGCAAATGGCACTCCCAGTAGGCACTTACTTGTATTGTGTTGCAGCTTAATTGTTATCCCTCTTTTGTAAGTCGCTTTGGATAAAAGCGTCTGCTAAATGCATAAATGTAAATGTAAATGTAAATGTACCATTCTCCAATAACATTGAGAATCTGTTTCCAAAAAGGAAAAACAAAAGGGCATTCCCACAAAAGATGAAGATATGAACCAATGTCATTCATACATTTCCAACACTGATTATTACTCATCAACCCCATTTTATGAAGCTTGACGGGTGTGTAATAATATGTATGGATAACCTTACAGTGTGAAAATGTATTAACTGCATCCATCACAGGCCAACCTGCATTGGAGACCATCTCTTCCCATTGTTTCTCATCTATGGTTGAATTAAGATCCCTCTCCCAAATCTGCCTTAAGTTTTGGCTAAATGCAATATTTTTTTTATGGCATCCAGTCTTCTGAAAAAATAGGCATGTACGACATGTAAGGCGCATGAAGACGGCTTCAGCCAGCTGTAGACAGACAGGCATTTTGGTTAGACTTGAGAGCATCATATATTTGTGTCACCAAAATGCGACCACAACACGTCACTCAAATCTTGCAGTTGCTCTGACCCCGGCTAAGAGGCTGCATCCCACCCCAGGACATAACTCATTATTCTGATTGGTTTGAATTTCCTCATGACAAATATGACACCTACCATGTTGTGATCACTGAAAATGGGCTTATTTGAATGAGCTGCTGCTAAGCAGTATTGATGTTTTGCAGTATGATTTGGTCTAAGTCTGAAAGCCATCTCAAATAAGCATTTCATACCTTATAAATCGTCATTACATTATATATTATATGATTTATTTTGCCAGTTATCAAGTTCATTTAAATGATTAAATGAGGGGATTCAAGCTGTTTTCAATGCAAACAAACTTCTGTGATATCTCCTCACATCACATCCATGTTCACATGTTGTATGGCTGCAGCTGTGTTCTCCAGCTTGTCCCTCATGCTTTTCCACTCCCACCGACGTACATGTATTTCGGTAGATCTAGTTGACATATGCAGATAGACAGGCCTATCCAGACAGGCATCTCAAACAAGGCTGATTTCTTATGGAGCAAATTCAGATGGAGTAGCCTGCTTGCAGCTACGAAGCTATCAAACAAAGTGTCTACTGTGCCTCCCTTCAGTCAAAAAAAATGTACCCTGAACTCTAAATGTAAAACAATATGATATCAAAACATTTGACTGATTTCTCTAATATACACAGTACTTCTACTTTTACTTTCAGAACTTGAGTAATTTTTGTAATACTTCGACTTGAAATATACTAGAAAAATACTTGAAGTACAAAATATTTTGAACAGCCTACTTCCTCTTAAGTATGGTCATTAAAGAACATTTCTCCTCAAGTCACTTTTTTGATATGGTACTTTTACTTTTATGTGTTCATAATTCAACTCATAGAAAGTGTTACTGAATAGTCTTCTGTGTATTCTTCTGCGGATGTCCATCTTAAATACAGTGTATTCTTCTGCATACATTAATCTGTATTCATCTTCATATAGTCATCTGTATATTCAATGGTGTATATACTGTATATCAAACAAAGGCAAGCATGGAGGGCTACGGCGTTGTTAGATATGTGGATGAAGGTGCTCATTGGTAAAAAAAAAAAAAACTTGATTGAATATGCTAGAGAGGATGTCCAAGGCACTCTTCCAAAAGGGTTAAAAAGCTTTATTAAATGGCTAGATCATGCTTGATTCTTTAAAAAACATGCCAACATGTTTCGGCCATAAGGCCTTCATCAGGGCAGTCTGTGTACAGTATATTCTTTTGTGTTGTATATTAATCTGTGTATATTCATCAACATATATTAATGTTTAAAAAGTATATTTCAAATAAATATTATTATTAAAGTGGAGTGCAAAAAGATATTAACCTAATATTGTAGAAAGCCAGCATGACATCACTGACTGTACCTTGAATTCACATTACTGAAGGAAAAACTGTATGGGTCTACATGTTAGCCAAATAGACCCCTAAATCTCTTGCCATAACTTTATGGTGATATTGTCCTCTTCAAGTCCTCTCATTGAATTTTCCAAAGCTGGTACATCATCAACAGTCCTCTGAGCAGGTTTGCATATGAGGAAGAGTGCAAAAGGACTCTTCAGAGTCTATTACAACTGATCAATTGTTCACAGGCCAGTAATATTGAAGCTACAAAAGAACTGGATTAGGTGTGGTTGTCGATGCTTCTAGAGACGTTTTGACTTGTGACACTGAACCCAGACCCAGTGTTGTATTGTATCAGTCAAAAGGACTGTTCTACTGACTACATGTATGGATTCTGGTTTGGTTGGATAATTATCTGTTAATTTCATATATAAATCCAGCCATTACAACTTTTTTATGTGAGTTTGCCTATTTGTGATGGGCTGCACATCTTTCCAATTTGTGACTTTTTAATGTCATACTCTGCTAATAACATTCAGTTCTGCTGATAGTTTTATAATAACTTCATTAATCAAACATTGCCATTAAATGACAGTGCAACCGGTAGAACAGCTTGTGAGTCCCTTGGCATGCAAGTGGGAGTGTCAGATCTGATAGCTGATAGCAGTTTATATTACATGCAAAATATCACTCACTCAGACACAAAGGGCTCCATTATGCAACGATAGAACTAAGTTTATCTGGGTATATTAATGGGTGTGAAAAATGCAGTTAAGTCTGGTGTCATAAATGTGGCTATTACAAATACAAGCTTCATACAATATTTTTTTTCTGTATAATTGTTTCTGCCACACTCCATTCCACCTGGACACACACATTCAATAATAAACTCCTCCTCTGTATAACTCTGACTAGGCCTACTGCATTCAGTGCAGATAAGTTTTTATTGTATTTCAATTATTACAGTGCATGCAAAGCAATGCACTATCTTGTTCTCCATTGGCTACTTCATCTTATACTTATTATTATTCTTCAATGCACGCATTAGCTCAATAACTGTTTCACCTAGAAACTTCATTCAAACTTCATCTCGTAGGTCTCGATTCGTGTTGTTATGCTATGACTTCACTTTTGTACTATTTTTACTTTTTCTACTATCTGCGCTAAACAAGCGGAAAAAAAAAAGATTTTTATAGTTTCACAACAGAATTCTACATTGTAAAAAGATTTCTCTCACCCACTAATAGAAAAAAAGATTGTTTTCCAACCTGACAATTCATAGTCAGCCTCAGATCAACCTCATAATTTGGCATTGGCACTTGTCTCTCGACATTCTTTCAGCTCATGTAAAATGTGGGAGCTTTGTGTGCTGAGACTACAGACTTCTGTGTTTATTAAGTTATAAAGCGGGATATCGGGGTGCCGCAACTCCACAATAAGGCTTTAAGCATCTTTGGTCTTTTCATTTGCTAAATGAGGAACAAGTGTCAAGAATACCGGCAGATGGGTGCTTTGGCACCTTATGTTGAAAGAGATTGCACTACACACCAAGGCACAAAGGTGCTGGCCACCGAAAATTAAATGTAAAATATTAAAGAAAAGGTGCCGCAAAGAAAAATGTAATAATAAAGCTGGCCAGCTGATCTCCATCCGAAGACGGCATCCCACCATTACATGTTTGAGGACGTCATCGGGTGGATCCTGCTCCGGCCTAGGCCTATATCAGAGATGAACAAAAAACAGATATCAATCATAGCATTTTACAGCACAAGTCAGTTTCCATAAAACATGTAGAAAACAGTTTTTACAATAATTATGTTGTCCATGTAGATCATAATACAGAATAGGCCTATTTGTATCCAAAAGTTAAAAAAGCGTACATATTTAAAGGAAAACTCTGCTCTGGCACCTTAGCCATAGGACGAGTCTCACAATATCTATACTCTGCCCCTTTGTCCCTTCACTAATTCGGTATGAATGTTGAGAATGACAAGCGGAGACTGTAAAGTTGCATATTAATTCTGGCACAGCAGACGTTTTACCCTTGCTGATCTCTCAGTAATTGTTGCCGATTTTGTATGAAGGAAAAAAACACCATTTCATTCCAAGTAAAAAAATGCATTGTAATTGTTACTTACCTTTTTTTCTGTAAAACCTTACATTATACCAAAAAAGCAATGCATCATTACAGTATTTATTTGTTACTTTTGTAACTCGTTACTCCCAACACTGGTTACTACTATTGCTTTAGAATGTGTGTAAGCTTGAACACAGGTTGCAAGTTTACAATCACTTTACTTCATTGCATGTACGGTACTCTACACCCACATTGTATGGCTCTTGAATCTGTTTCTTTTTATTCTTTTTAACTCAACCTCAGCATAGAATGTTCAAACTACTAGACTACTTCAAATATATGCCTACTGCATCTTTAGGTCTATATTCATTTGGTTGTACAACACTGTCTATTTCAGTTTTCACTTTGTCATTGAGGAACAAGTAAGCATCCTAAAGGCATCTACAGCCCTGCAGTGGAAAGTTACCACACATCTGCATACTGTAACTGTGCTGGGGAAGCAATGAATAATTTGCCTTCCAAAAGGACAGGGTTGCGTGAGTACACATGCAAATAGGTATGTAAAAGAGGAAAATGCTAGCCTGGCGGTCGATTTTCATCTCACTTCACGAAAGGGCAGTTAACAATAACAGAAGCCAGCATATGAAGCCTTGCACGCAAGATTGTTTCATTGTCATACAGCACTTAGCAAGGTGAAACAGCAGGGCTACAAGTTGATTCACATCAGATAAAGGGAATCAACTCAGCTGTCCACTGTCCAATGTAAGAAGCTAAAGTGATGGGTGAAATTACATCTATTGGCTTAGGCTAGTTAAAAGGGTAACACTTTACATTACAACTCAGTAATAAGAGGGTAGTTTTGTGGTCATAACTTGGTATTTTCATAATAGCAACTCATAATTACGTGCATCCCTGAGTAATAACTGAATAATAACTGAAACATTACTGACTAGTTTATGTTAGTACTAACAACAGCCTGCTATTTGTTGTGGTAATAAGTCAGTAACCAAATAGTAATACGAGATATAGTGAGATTTGATTATATGAAGTTATTAAATGGTAAGATCATGTATTCATCGCTAGTGATACCAAGTTCACCATGTGATGATGACAATTACCTATGTCATTTAATAAAAATAACACAGAATCAGGGCTGTAAAATACATTTTTGCCTGTTTCAATTTCATTACAGTGTAATTGTTACTCCAAAAATGAATATGGGTCAAATTACATTGGATCTTGAATGGGTTCCATTTGCTGTGATAGAAACATAAGACAGCATGATTAGACTATGATAGACTATTAGACATGATTTGACAGCGATTTAATCAGTCATTCTCTGACTTATTTCATACCCACAGCATATACAGAAATTTACGTCTAGCCCAGCCATTATCTGTTTTGTGCAGGTAGGACAGAGGAAGTGGAACTGAAAAGGGAAATGTGTCAAAATAGGCGTAATAGGTCTTTAGTTCTTACTTTTTGAAACAAAACACAACATTAGAAATTTGATGATTTAGCATGCAATCTTGTTAATCTAAACAACCTTAATATGCTTCACTTTCATGATTATCTCCTTGTACTGTAATTGATAGCACTATAATATAGATGAGTCTTATATTTTGATTCCCACCTCTATTTCTTTCTACTCACTAAGGCACTAATCTTATGCCATGCCTATATGTCTGATTGAATTATATCATTTATACCTCATAATGGGAGTGCTCAGCAAAACGTGTAGCAACTTTATTTTGCTGAATAATTTGTGTACTGTTGGTATTTCTACATGTTATCATAATAGCTGAAGTGGAATTTGTGTGGAGTTTGATATTTTTTGAGTGTTTTTTTTAGCAGGAAGAAGTAAATGATCAAACATGGGCTAACATGAACATGGGCTACACATCCACTTTTATTTAATGCATTTTCATTGTTGGAGTAGATGTTACACTGTAATTCAATTTGAATGGGCAATAATGTATTTTACAGCCCAGATACATGTAATATTTATAAAAAATATTAGGTAATTACTAGAAATGAACACAGAATATTCTATTTCATTACAATATTTTAAGTCATACCATCAAATCTCATCGTAATAAGAAAGTAACTCCTTATTATTAGTATTTTGTTATTGCCTTATTACCCTCAAGAAATAGTGTATGGAAGAAATAGTAATTATTCTTTTATCAGTCAGTAACATGAGTAGTTATGAGTTGTTACCTTGAAATTATCAACTTATCACCACAAAACTACCCTCTTATTACCGAGCTGTAATGTAAAGTTCTACCGTTAAAAGCCTGGCAGCAGCTTTCTCAATTGAGTGTAAATATCCAAAAATCCAGCTTCACTCAACAAAATGCCCATATTTGTGTAATGCAGATTTCTGTCCTCTCATTGGTCAGAGCAGTGAAATCTGTCAGATGTTTATTGGTTTAAATTTTCAGCCATATCTCATCTGCACACAGTCCAGCTCCACCTACCAGTAGCTATAAAGACCGAAGATTCACAACGAGACGGGCTGCAACAGCTTGCAACAACCTGCGACGATTGATTCACACCGCAGCAACTCCTCTCAAACACCGTTCCGTCTTGACGCAGATCTTCAGTCTGAATTGGCCCATCATTTGTGCACTGTTGAGAGATGAGCTGGCTAAGCAGTATGACTGAGGGAAACCCAGTGATTCAGGTAATCACCAACATGATTGAAGGTGGGTATGAATTTATGTGTTTTGTGCTTCAAAAGCAAGGCTTCATGCAGAGGATCCATGAACCCATCCAAGTGGTGGTTCATGTGGAGCTCGTTCAGCAAGCACTTCCTACCCACCGGGAGCTGTTCAACTATGGCACTCATGGCCAACCACGTATTCTGCAACAATGGCAGTTGTTGCCCAACGTCCGATCTCCTGATATGATGCATGTTGCCCAGCATACACTCTCTGGCAACGAGGCGCTTGATTTGGATCACGTGACCATTGATAATGGCACGCGTCAGCCACCATCCTCTCTCTTTTGATGGTAATCTTACGAGATTGTGCACAAGATCGATTGACGATGAAGATACAAGATACAATGAAAACAACGGCATATTATAAATTATTGATGCTAAACAACGGAGGATAATAAATTCAAATGGGATGTTCGGTGATGGTGTTCTATTATACATGCATTCTTGCGCCAGTCAGGCAAACGGGAGATTCTGCTCTGATGATGAAGATACAAGAAGATACAATGCGATTGATGCCCAGCACACTATCGGCATGCGTCGCCAGTCAGGCAAACGCGAGATTGTGCTCTGATGATGAAGATACAATGCGATTGCGGTACAATGCGATTGCGTGCGGTTACGATGCGATTACAATGTGATATGTTTATAAATAATGCTAAACACTGAGGGTAATAAATTCAAATGTGATGTTCAGTGATGGTGTTCTATTATATACGCAGTCTGTGTTTGTCTGCAAAATCAGAAGCCTTTTTCAAAGTGTTTGATAATGTTGCAGTCTTTTTCTATCAAACCTGGGCTGCACATACACCCTGATACTATTTATGAATAGTCAAAATATTCTGTGTCTTTGGGCATACTTTTTTCCATACTTTATTAAGACTTTTACATGAAATCCAAGACTTTTCAAGGTCTGGAAAACAGCGTTTCAAAATTCCATAGTTTTTAAGACTTTCAAGACTTGCGTAAGCACCCTGTGCTATTTTCACGGGAGGCGGGTTTAACACCAGTGGCGAATTCAGCAGTCATAACGTTTTGAAACGTTTTGCCACAGCTCCCATTCATCCCTATGGGTGACGTATTAAACATTTTGGAACGTTATGTGATCTTGAAAACGCCGCAAGGATATATTAAGGTTTTGTACCAATGCGTAACGTTAGCCTTATTGAATGATGAGTTGTCCCGTTACGCTCCACACCGGTGCGCAACATGCTTCTGAGGTAGTTTGCTCTCGTTTGATGGGTGATGTTCACCAATACACATGTAAGTGTATGGGAACCTCTGAGATTTAAAGGTGGGGTATGTGATCAGGAAAAACGGTTTGAGAACACAAGGCATTTAAAAAGAAACAGTTCAGAGGTCCAATCCCCTGTCTTCAGATTTCCCCTGAAGCCACACCTCCAGAGTATAGGAAGGAATGGAGAGGGGGAGGGACAAACAGTTGGGTTTAACAGACTTATCACCATCCAATCATTTTTGCTGGTTCCTTAAAATGATTGGATATTGTTTTTTTCCGCCCTGCTCGTCCCACAGGTGACAAAGTAACTTTATTATTGTGTTGGGGGGTTTAATTAATTGTTTGCATTCAAGGTGTGAAAGTCATTTTAAACAATATACTAAAAAATGCTCCAGGAAAGCATCACAAACCCCACCTTTAAAGCGCTAGTGTTAAATATAACACAAATTCACGTGATGTCCTTTGATGACAGCAAAAGCAGTGGCAAAATTATAATTCTGTAGTATTTCTAACATTGATGCTTTTAATCTGATGTTCACCAAAACTGTGATTCATCAAAATCTATAGTGTAATCTATAGTAGTGTTATGATGCTTGATGTCCGCAAAGATGATAAGCAAGCCCTTTTCTGCATGCGTCATCAGGAGCGATTGGCTGAAGGGATGTAGCTCTTTTCAAACGTTTACTGGGGATTTGACATACATATAGGTTAAACCTGCCTGTGGAACTACCTGAAAACAGCATCTTTGCTAGACCATAGTACATTTTTTAATGTTATGGTCGTGCTAGCTAGACTTTTTTCTGTAAGGAAAGCGTCACAACACAGTGCACCATTGACCTTGTCCCAGGACTTATAATTCACTCCAACAGCTGCAATTATTGCCCTTGTTTTAGCTTTTCAACAGCAGTGTTAAGTTAAGTGGGAGTGGCAGAAACTAGTTAGGTTACCACTATGCTAGTAATTCGAAGCGCCATACATTGTATGTCAATGATCAGTTAGGCCAGTCCTCAATGAAAGAAAAAGCAGATAGATTTAATATGGTTGCCTTTCAAAAAACAAAAAACAAACAAAAAAAAACTGTTTTTCAACTAGCCCATAGTTTTAACCCAAACTGTTTTGTTAAATGTTTTATGTTTAATCATACTTTCTCTTTTTCTTACAGAACTTAGTGACCTGCAGGGCTATGTATTGAATCACACTTGATGTCACCTTTAAACTACTTGTTCTGATAAGTACTTGAATGCTTTCAAGTGCCTTTGGCTTTAAATAACAACAAAGTACTAAACTTTCCAAAGATCTAATGCTTCTGTAGACAGGTGAGTAGGCTGCTATACGTTTGTATAGGCCACTCCATAGGTAATGGCACTTTTCACTTGTGCCATCAGTGGCAAACTTTGGCAATGGAACTTTGGAAGCGAACATTCATTACTGTAGTTCGTATTTTTCTTACAGCTCTCAGTGTCCTGAAATGAAAAGGCTATGGATTAAACCACACTGGATTTATTCTACAGTTGTTTTGGTAAGTATTTCCTCTTCACTCTCGTCAATGTTCCTCATTATATGTTTATATTTTTGTACACAGTTCTGTTTGTTTGTTGAGGCTTTTTCAAAACCTTTGTGACAATATTTACATGTAATTACACTTAATACTCGACATACAGGAGAAATGCATGTGCCTCATTCGGCACATATACCTGAATGTATTTGTTTACTTATTGATTTCTAATAAAAAAATTGAACATACCTGGTGTTTTTGTTGTAATTTTAAGAAATACTATTCCTTCATGAACAGCATTGTAAAAGGTCAGTGTAGAGAAATAATCAAGGGAGATTGCAGATTGAGTGATAAAAGCAAGACAGCTTGCTTAGAGCGCAGAAAGAAAATTTGAATGACTACTTTTGTGGCTGGTATATATTAGCAATTAGCTATGATAAAAAAGGCAGCATTATTAAAATAATCCTAGTGATGCTGATTGTAAACATGTAACATGTTTACAGTGTTTAAATGTTATTTAAATCTCCTCACAGTCCACAGTCTATTCTGGGTAGACATACAGAGCTTCAGAATTAAACAAGTGATGACGTGTCCTATGATGGCCTTGCAATCATAGACGTAAAACTGATATGTAAGGTCAGAGGTATCCTGATATAGGGTAATAATGGACAAGGTGGAGACATTGGACAAGAACATACCAATGGCGCTGAATTTGCCAATAATGCAACAATACATCAGACAACAATTATCATACTCATTATAAAACCATAATAGTCAAGAGCAAAATGGTGGGACAGCCTAGTCTCCTTCAAAATGGCAGATCATGAGGGAAAAGTGGATGCACTCTGCCCTCATGTGGGTGAGCAGTACTCTTGCTAAATTCGGTACTACAGTACCTTTATCATGATCTGTTTATTCCAAAGAAAAATATTGTAAGTTTATTTTCCTATTAAAAAAGCTGAAGTGCTAGACTGGACCAGCCCATACTTCCTGTCATGCATGAAATTTCACAATCATGTCAGTATGTCGTCAGATGTTTAGTGGTTTTATTTTTCAACCACGTCTCACTTGCATGCAGGTCAGTCTTAGATGATTTTTTGTTTGTGATATTTAATCTAATAAATTATGATATTATGACTCCATTCACATGTGTGTCGTTTTCTAATTCTAAAATATAACATTTGTGTCAGACGTGGGGGGGGGGGGGGGGAGATGCCTCATTTCAAATATTTACACTCACCTTATTTGTATACACACACACATTCACACATCCAGAGATTCACACAAACACATGCACCAAACACACACACACACACACACACACACACACACAAAAAACGAAGCAGAGACAAAGAGTGTACTTGAGTTGCCAAACCATTTGAATTGTAACTAATTTGCAAGAGTAAAAAGATAGACACCACAAACAGTTGCTCCTTTCAAAATACACAGAACGTAAGTTATGTACATAACTATGGATCTATTTCGACCTCACTCAGACCGTCACCACGGTCGTTACACTCTGAATGATGCCATTCCTTATACCTACTTCGAGACCTAATGACAACAATGTCATGATTGACCGCAGGTGGCATGGCTCACTTCCTATATTAGCCCCATTGTGAGTCAGCCACTTCCTCTTGCCTGGAACGCCCCACTCGTTCCGAGCGACAAGAAATGGTGACGGTCATCGTTCGGTCTCATAGATCCATAGTTATGTACATAACTTACGATCTATTTCGACCTCACTCAGACCGTCACCACGGTCGTTACACTCTGGATGACTAATGCCATCTAAGTCGCGAGGAAAGAAGAGCGAAAAATAACGCATGCTTCAAGTCCCGCTAGGAGCAGAAAGAACCACCGAGCCCAGTGGTGCTGAGGCAGCCACATTGACTCTAAAGACGTGCAAATGTGCACAGTGTGCTCCATGAAGCTGCTGCACAGATCTCTGCTACAGAAACCCCTCTAGGTGCAGCCCAGGAGGTAGCCATACTCCTTGTAGAGTGCGCAACTAGGTTGCCAGGAACAGGAAGATTCTGACTGCCATAGGCATGGGAGATGCCATAGGCATGTGGTGTCGACCACCCAATGGGAAAACCTCTGTTTAGAGGCTCTCCATGTTTATGTCCGCCTTAGCAGATGAATAGCTGCAGACGAGAACGTCTGATTGAGTGTGTACATGTCACATATATACGCAACGCCCTCACTGGGCACAAGCTTTACCAAATTCGTGCTCTCAGACCCAAGTGTAGAGTCTGTGAGAGCACTGACCTGAGATCCAAGATCTGAGGATTCAGAACCTTGGGAAGGAAAGAAGGATTAGGCCATAGCGACACCCCAGTGTAGTCAGTCTTCCACCTAAGACACTGATCGCTGACTGAGAGTGCATGCATCTCACCAACTCTGTAGGCGGTATAGATCGCCAGGAAGAACAGTTTTCTGTGTAAGATACTTCAAGTCGGCCATATTCAAAAGGTCCGTATGGGGCTACTGTCGGTGCCTGCGACACTGTGGGCAGGTCCCAGGATGGAGTTCTCAAGAGTCCTGCCAGGACGGAGGCGGTGTGCGCCTTCAAGACACTGAGACACCAATGGGTGTTTTCCCAATAGAGGCCATCAACCACATGATGGAAGGAAGAAATAACAGCCGTATAAACTTTCAGTGCTAGCTGCTTTTCCTGCAGCAAGAAGAGACTGAAGGAAATTAATGACAGTGCACAGGACATGAGGCTGAATCCAGCTGTCTGTCAACACACCACTGTGAAAACACCCACCATGTCTGGCCATAGCCGGCCCGTGTTGACGGAGCCCTGGTGCTCTGAATGGTGAGTCTGGCAGCCTCATCTAACTCCTAAGAGAGGGGCTGAGCAGTGGCCACACCCACAACTGAATCAACACCAGATTGGGGTGCAAAAATGTGTCCCTCTGCCTGAGACAGGAGATCTGCCCTGACTGGAAGGGGCCACGGTCGTCCGTGAAGGAATCTGAGGAGAGCGGGGAATCATTACCTCCCCGGCCACCTGGGGGCGATCAGCAGGACCCTGCAGCGACCCTTAAGGACCCTGTGGAGCAGGGCATCCAGCTTATTGAGAACCACATGTTGCAATGAGTTGTCTCTGATGATGCAAACAGGTCGGCCTGTGCTCTGCCGAACTGGGACCACAGCTGGCATACCACCTCTGGGTGTAGTCTCCACTCGCCCGGTAGGGGACCTGTCCTGGAGAGGACATCTGCCGTCCGATTCTGCACCCTTAGCACAAAAACAGCTCTCAGAGAAGTGAAGTGAGTGAAGGCCTATTCCAGCAATGTCCTGGCAACCTGAAGGCTGCGCAAGGACCTGGCGACTTGGGGTGAATTCAATAGTCATAACGTCTTGTAATGTAACATAACAGTTCTCATTCATCCCTATGGGTGACGTAGTAAACGTTTTGTAACGTTACGTCATCTTGAAAATGCCATTGGTGGTTGATGTGGAACACTGTAGAGGAATTGTCCATCCTCACTAGGACATGTCTGCCTCTGATGAGAGGGAGGAGATCTTGCAGGGCCAGATGGACTGCCTTCAACTCCAGCACATTTATGTGCTCCCAGGAACCCCTCACCATCCTGCCTTCCCAAACTGCACCATACCCAGTTAGGGAGGCGTCTGTGGACACCACAGTCCTGTGAAAGGGGATGTTACCGAGCTGGACTCCATAAGTCAGGAAGGCCTCTTTGCTCCAAGGACACAGCGCTCGTGTGAACGACTGAGTCACTTTGAGCTTCACCCGTCTGTCTTGCACTGGATGAAAACTGAATGCATTCAACCATTTCTGGAGAGGTTGGGTCCGGATGAGACCCAATGGCACCACTGCTGTTGCCGCCACTATTGTGCCAAGCAGCCTTTGAAATTTTACCAAGTCCAGTCTCCTGCAGAGACGGAACTGGCTCACCAGTGACAGAAGCCTCATTACCCTGAGAGGGGGAGTGAGGCATGCATTGCCACAGAGTCTATCTGAAGCCGCACGAACGACACATCCTGTGTAGGAGATGAGGTTGCTCTTTTCTAGGTTCACCCTGAACCCTAAGTTCAGCACGTGGTGGATGACCCTTCTCCGTATCCAGCACAACATGGCAGTGACCTGGGGCACAAATCAACCAGTTGTTTAAGTGCAGTAGGATCTTCAGACCCGCCGTTTGAAGAGGGGTTAAGGCTGCCGCCACGCCTCGAGAAGACCAACATCTATTATGTGGTGTACATTTTGAAAGGCAGGACCTTTAAAAAGACACTTAACCTTGTGAGGTCCAAAATGGGACACAGACCCCCGTCCTATGTCGGAATGATAAAATATGTGCTGTAAAACCCAGCAAGCTGTTCGCTGGAGTCTACCGACTCTTATCGCGGCCATCGCTAAAAGATTTAAAATCTCTTGGTTTAAAATGTCTGTCTGGACTGGGTCTCTGACCACAGTCATATGAACCCCAGAGAAAGGAGCAGGTAGGTGCTGCTGAAACTGAATTCTGTAGCCGTTTGCTACTGTGGTAAGCACCCAATGGTCTGACACACATTTTTCCTAGCTGTCCAGGCGAAGCTGGGACACGGCCTCAGCAGGCGGCCCCATACAGCTACGTGGTGTAGCCCCTGGGACGTGACCAGTCTGGTTGGGGATAAGAGACCCTGAAACCATATGAAGGACCAGCCCTATTGGACGCACGATGGACTGACACTGTCCGAGAACGTTCTGCAGCCTCGGCCAAGCCCTGAGAGTCAGGATGAAAAACTCTACCGGGAACAACCAGCATGCCTATAAGGTCTCTCTTCACACGCTGAGAGAGAAGTCTGCGAATCTGTCTGCATGCCATCACTGTGGAGGCTATGACCGTCCCCACATCTCTGATAAGTTGAGTGGGTCATATGAGCAAAGTCAACCAGTGACAAGGTGTCTCGATCAGACCCAACCAACTTTCTGATCGCTGCCAGTAGTATAGCCAGTGCAGTACTAGAGCGTGCAGCTCGGACTGCTGCAATGTGAGAACGACACACAAGGGAATCAGTCTTACGACAGCCTTTGACTGGGCATTTGGGAATAGCAGTCACCCGTGCCAGTCCTAGAGAAGTAAAGGCTGCCGTGTCACGTTCGATAGGCGGCATGTCACCCAGGCCGGAGCCTGCCTCGAACTGGTGCTTCGCAAACCTCTGACACCCAGCTGTAAACTGTGTGTATGTGTGTGTGTGTGTGTGTGTGGGGGGGGGGGTTGCAGGGTTGCCCCAGGACTTCTTTAGCAACTCAACATAATTCAGCAAACTTGGGAGGCCATGCTTACAAATACTTACCAAAATATAAGCAGTGCTAACAACAGCTTGTACATACTTACCAAAACACAAGCGGTGCTAATAACAGCTTACAAATATTTACTGGAATATAAGCGTCGCTAATATGCAAGACTTGTGTATGTACACAGAGTATAGCGAACAGAACAGAAAGGAGACTAATGTGCGCTAACGCACTGCTCATTAAGTAGTAGCTGAATAAACAGCAAACAAAAGAGACTGATATGCGCGCACGCACTGCTCAATAAAGCTGACAAGCTGTAACCTGACCACAGTGCACAACACACTGTAGCCTATAAACAGCATACAAGAGAGACTGATATGCGCGCACGCACTGCTCAATAAAGCTGACAAGCTGTAACCTCACCTCAGGGCACAACATGCTGTAGCCTATAAACAGCAAACAAAAGAGACTGACATGCGCGCACGCACTGCTCAATAAAGTAGACAAACTGGAACCTACAGCGCACACGCTGTACGGGTCAGTAATGGAAAAAGGCTCACATGCGCGTACGCAATGCTTTTTTTTCGTAAAATAAGCTTTGCTTGTTTAATGCCTCTTTGCAATGCTTCTTTCAACAGCAAACAAAAGACTGATATGCGCGCACGCACTGCTCAATAAAGTAGACAAACTGAAACCTACAGCACACATGCTGTACGGGCAGGCATGGACTGGCCATAGGGCATACAGGGAAATGCCCGGTGGGCTGACAAGTCATTTTTGGGCCAGGGCTGTCATGTACTCACAATTTTCATGAAGCATATTGGGTTAGTTTAATTACTGCCCTCATATTAATGCAATAACATGTCCAACTTAGTGTTATTTTAGCTAGCCACAACATTATTATTATTGATTAAAATTATAGTGGGCTGCCATGGCCAAAAATACCCTGGGTACGGATCAGCAATGGGAAAAAGGCTCACATGCGCGTACGCAATGCTTCTTTCTCCTAGTAAGCTTTAAGCCTATGCCCAAATAAGAAAAACACACACTATAGGCAAAGCACAGCAGAAGACTCATGCACGCATGCACTACTTAGCAAGTAAATTTACATTTACATTTATGCATTTATCAGACGCTTTTATCCAAAGCGACTTACAAAAGAGGGATAACAATCAAGCTGCAACACCAACACCAAGTAAATGCCTACTGGAGTGCCATTTGCAAAATAGGAAAGCAAGTGCAAGAGTTTAGAAGTGCTTGATCAGTGCATTCCAAGTTATTTAAGGAACTAGGACAAGAAATATTCTTGAAAGAGCTGGGTCTTCAAGAGTTTCTTGAAAGTAAATAAGCTCAACAGATTAACTGTAGGCCTGATCAATAAAGGAACCTGATGCTGGCGAATGCGCCCTTATTATACTCGTCATAGCAACAAGATGTACATTCATCACTTTCGACCTCGCATGTTTTTGTCACTCACAATTTCAGAACACTCGCAAAAAAGCGTGTTTAGTGTGAACGACCGCTTAGTCAAGATAAAACAGCTGAAGGGCAAAACGAGATACAGAAGGCTCACGCACGCATGCGCTGCTCATCAAATTAAGCACGCTGTACAATACCCAGCACTGCAAAGAAATAGACAAGTCAACGAAGAAGACTCACAGTCCAATAATAACGCTAACGTTATTTCAGACCAAGTTAATTAAACAAGGCTCACGCGCGAACGCGCTGCTCTGCACGGACACACCGTATAACAAACAAATCGTGACTTTAAGTACTGATAGTAGGCTACTAAACACAACAACTTTACAGCGAACTTCAAACTTCGTGCACGAACGTACACTGGAAGCCGCAATATGTTTCCCAGACAATGCACGCAGAGGTCAGCGGGACAACACATTACAACACAAGATAATAGCTATAGTGATTAAGTTTTCACTTACCAGCCGAAGGTCTCTTGGTATGCGAGAAAGGCAAGAGGAAGTGGCTGACTCACAATGGGGCTAATATAGGAAGTGAGCCATGCCACCTGCGGTCAATCATGACATTGTTGTCATTAGGTCTCGAAGTAGGTATAAGGAATGGCATCATTCAGAGTGTAACGACCGTGGTGACGGTCTGAGTGAGGTCGAAATAGATCCGTGAATCATGCCTCAGGATATTTCACCTTTTCAACTACTCAGGTTAACTTTCATGTACGTGTGTGTGTGTGTGTTTGTACAGTATGAAATGGTATATTGTGTTAAATATTTTTGTGTTAGAGAGACACTTTATTAGGATTCATAGGATTTCTATGATTTAGGATTTTCAGCCATTTGAAGTGTGTGTGTGTGTGTGTGTGGGGGGGGGGGGGGGAGGGTCAGCTCTAAGTCTGCTAGCAGCTGTATGTTGGCTCCCTTCTCCCTCTGGCTCGTTCCTCTTTGTGAATGAGTCCAGGAGTTGGGAAGATGCTCAGAGTTACTGCAGAGAGAAGTACTCTGATCTGGCCGTCCCAGACAACATGGTGGAGATGAGGAGACTTCAGCAGATCCTGGAGACAAAGACCACGTACCATGGTGATGTGTGGATCGGCCTGAAGGGGAGACCCCAACAACAATGGCTCTGGTCTGGGTCGGAGAACAACTCTCTTCAGTACACAAACTGGGAACCTGTAGAGCCAAATTTGAATGGTGTCTGTGGTGGAGTTTCCAACTATGGATGGTTTGATTCTGCAAAAATGAACTGTTTTTCATGTGCCATGATGGTAAGTAAGATACTGTATATGTAATTTTTAAAATAAATCTTGCCTTGTACACTCTGCACCATTGCAAATTCTATTGTGAATAAAATATACGTTTATGAGATTTGTAAATTGTTTTTTATTCACAATTTGTACAGTGTCTCAACTTTTTTGGATTCGGGTTTGTATTTTCATGTTTTAATTGGGATTGTCAGGGATCTATCAATATGAGAATCATGATGGGGCCATACTGTATTTGTGATAAATATGTATTGACAATATAAAATGTACTGACAAATATATCATGGCCTTGCTAAGGGCTCAAAACACCATTCTCCAATCTGAATAAGAAGAATGGGTGTGCATTTGGGAGGCTTTGAAATTGTTTTTTCAAAGTGTTAAGATACAATTTCATAATATTTGACATTAAGCCTTCTGTCCGAGAATTTTCGGTTGTTGCAGGATTACCATCCCACCTCCACAACGGCAGAATAGGTGCAGTTGAACAGTCCAAGATGCATTCAACATTTATTTACCAAGAAGTAAAACTCACCAAGTGGTCCTAGTGTTCACTGATATGCTGACACAAATATCACTGCAAAATAAACCAAACTTGTACTTTAACTATTTTTATATCTTCTCACAGAGAATAGCTCTCCCAAATATGTGTATGTCCAGAACTCTAAGACATGGATTGAGGCTCAAAGTTACTGCAGAGAAAAATACACAGATTTGGCGAGCATTGAGACTCCAGAGGAGCAGGAGTTCCAGGACATCCGAGACGGTCCCTGGGTTTGGTTTGACCTCTTCAAGGACTCCTGGGCTTGGGTGACCAATGGGAGCTCATCTTTCCATCACTGGGCATCAGACGAGGAAATAGCCAGTGATGGTGAAGGCTACTGCGCTGCTGTGAAAACCACTGATGAGGGACGCTGGTATAGACACATGTGCAATGTGACACTTCCGCTTTTGCCTCCAGCAATGTAAATACACCTTTTAGACATAATGATTCAGTAATCAGTTTTGGTAACTGGTGTAGAAAGCTTTTTCTCTTTATTATAGACTACTATACTTTAAAACATATTTATTTGTATCAAAATTGGACACATTTTGAAATTTGGAAAAAGCATCTACCAATTAATATAAATTAATAAGTGTGTGTGTGTGTGTGTGTGTGTGTGTGTGTGTGTGTGTGTGTTTGTCTGTCATTACAGCAATAAAAAAGCATTTCTTAAGACTGAAAGTGTCAACCACAGGAGATGTGGATCTGAATGATCCCAACATGAAGGCAGTGATTTTGGAACAGGTGAGTTTCACCATCTCAGCATCAGTGCTGGGTTACATAACATGAGTCATAATATGGGTGAGATTAAGATGGTTTCTTAGCCTGGTTCACACATACTGTACTGATCTGCTATGCATCTCAGTCTGGCCTGTAGGCTTATCTCCACTTCTTCTTTTTCATCTGAGATGGGGAACCAATCAAAAACTGTCTTTTGCCCGAACAAAATTGAGGTGGGGTTATCCTATGTATTCAATTTGTGATGCATCCCACTCTGTTTTCTTTGCAATCACCAGTTTGATTGGTTGTAAGCATATCCAATGCCTGCAAAGGCATTCTTCAATTTTTAATCTCACCTCATGAAAGTAGGAGATGGCGTGAAATGGGTGAAATGTGTTTTATAGGCTAGCCGTCTGCCTGCATGGAAACGATCCCAGGTAAGAAAGGGCATTTGTGAAATGACAAACTGACTGATAGACAGACAATAGGCTTTGGGATTCTTGCGACCCAGGTTAGGTACGTCTGGATGCATACGTCAATGAGATCTACCGAAATACATCGGTGGGATTGGAAAAGGATGGGGGACAAGCTGGACAACACAGCTGCAGCCATACAACAACTGAACATGGACATGATGTCAGGAGATATCATGGAAGTTTTTTTTTTTTTTTGCATTGACAGCTTGAATACCCTTATTTTGAACGTGATAACTGGCTAAATAAATCATATAAGGTTGTTTCATAAATTATTGTTGCAATGCAAGAGGAACAGATTTGTGTTTCAATACGTGTTTTTAAAAATAGTAATGCGGTATAAAATGCTCATTTGAGATGGCTTTCTGACTTAAACCAAGCCATGCTGGATAAGGCTATTTCATTGGGCAAAACGTAGCCTACTGCTTAGCAGCAACTCATTCAAATAAGCCCATTTTCAGTGAGTACAATGTGGTAGGTGTCATATTTTTAATGAGGAGATTCAAACCAATCGGAATAATGAGTTATGTCATGGGGTTGGGATGCAGCCTCTTCCAGCCAGGGGAGAGCAAATGCAAGAATTGTCTGCAAGCTCCTTGATTGTGCGGGTTTTGAGTGACGTGTTGTGGTCATTTTGGTGACACAATCAAAAATATGATGATCTCAGCCAGAAGTCGAACACAAAGTCTAGCCACAATGCCTTTCTGTTTACAGCCGGCTGAAGCCATCTTCATGCCGTTTTACATGTCGTACACGCCATACAGCAACACAACAGCAACATTTCTACTCTAGGAAAAATATTGTTTCAGCTTTCCTACAATCCTGTTGCCATGTGGATAAAAAGCCAAAATGATCTAAAAGTTTATCTTTTCTACCTGAAAACGTTTCTGTGTGTACATGCCCTGAGGTGTATAGCAGATGTGTATGTGTGGGAACAAGGGTAATGGTTTCTTTTGTCTGTTATTTCAGGTCCATGCAAGACTGAAGGAGCAGGGTGTTTCAGCCGATGCAAAGCTGCAGTGGCTTGAAAGCACAGATGGCAAAGTGTTTGCCCCTGAGAAAGAGAAGAAAAAGAGAAGACCTGAAGAGCTGTGAGGCTTGATCAGTTCTCGCCTGCAAAGCCTGATGAGGAAGTCTAGGGTCAGCATGGAAGAAAAGCCTATGATTATCAGCATAGTTTGTAACTGTAGGAAACAGTTCCTTGATTTAGTCAAGTTTTTAGTTTAAGCATGGTATTGACTACTTTGCGTTCATATTATGCATCTCAAAATATTTCATCTCAAGAATAAAGCTAAAGCTTGAGATATAGGCTATCCTTAATTAATGTCCTTGTATCCTTGTATAGCAGTTATGTGCATTTTTCTGATAATAAAAGCAGTTCTTTGTAGACTACTAGAGGCCACTTTCCATATTTCTTCCAATATTCCAGAGATGGCAGTGTTGGGCAAGCTACTTATATAGAAATAAAATAAATATAGCTCACAAAGCTACCAGTCACTCTATATAAGGTGAAGTTTCACTATGCTACCTGAAGAAAACATGTAGCAAGTAGAAGTAGCCTAATAGATGTTAGGTATGTTGAAGCACTGGGTCTGTAATGTACAAAAAAGGCCAATATATTACTTGGCCTACAAGTAAGAGATTACAGCCATCAAGTCCAGTGGTTTTATTGTCTTTTCTACCATATACACTGCATACAGTGAGACGAAATATTGTTGCATGGACCAAGTGGTGTTACATTAAACTAAAGACATTAAAGACAAGGCAACATATTTAATGGACGCAAGGGGTAATTACTGTATAAAGTGCAGTGACTCTTAAGGTTGTGCATTTTAAGACAGCACCAGAATTTCACTTTAAGGTAATAAGGTACAGTATGTGTTGCTGAGCCCATTTGACCGTGGATGGAGTTTGAAAGCAGCTTCCTCCATTAACAACAAAACTCCAAATGGAGGCAGAAATGTTTTTGTTTCTTAACCCACTAGATGGTGTAAGAGGGACTTTCTAGCCAAAGTTGAACACAGAGATTTTCTCTACACTTAACTAGGATATCACACTAGAGAGATTAATTTCAGTAACCTACTCTAAGGAACAAGCCAAACCTGTTATATCAGAGATAAAGTCAGTACAGGTTTTACAACAGAATGCAAAAAGAAAGAGCTGCGGAAGTTACTCGCAACTTGTACACACCTCTTACCTTGTACATAGAGTACTATGAAAGATGAACTTGGGTAACCTTATTCATTAAGAAAACTACTGACATCAGTGACTCTTTAGAGGCACTGTGTGAATGATGAAATTTGGGGCAAAGACGAATCATCAGACAAAAAAACAAACAAAAAAAATAATTAGCCTGCCGGCTCCTATTCCAATGAATGTAGCCAAGTCGGAACTATGAAATCTGTCAAATTTTATTGCTTATTGCTTATGTTCCCAAGCACGCCTCAACTGCATGCAATTCACAGTGTGCCTGTTTTAGAAATAGATCCATCCTTAAAAACAACATTTTGAAGAATACAAAAACCCATACTCGCACCTTACACGTGGTGCATAGAGTACCATGAAAGATGAACTTGGGTAACCTTATTCATTAAGAAAACTACTGACATCAGTGACTCTTTAGAGGCACTGTGTGGATGATGAAATTTGGGGCAAAGACGAATCCTCAGACAAAAAAAAAAAAAAAACAATTAGCCTGCCGACTCCTATTTCAATGAATGTAGCCAAGTCGGATCTATGAAATCTGTCAAATTTTATTGCTTATTGCTTATGTTCCCAAGCACGCCTCAACTGCATGCAATTCAGTCCAAGTTTTTGAAGTTTTAGAAACTACAGTGTGCCTGTTTTAGAAATAGATCCATCCTTAAAAACAACATTTTGAAGAATACAAAAACCCATACTCGCACCTTACACCTGGTGCATAGAGTACCATGAAAGATGAACTTGGGTAACCTTATTCATTAAGAAACCAGCTTTTTTGCAAATGAACTCACTGTGCTTGGAGGAATACAAAGCAAAATGGCTTTTCCAATAAGGAAGACATTTATACTCCATCAGATCTGACCTGACAATTTCAATGGTACTCAGCTCACTCACTTCACGATGGAAATTTCCAGTACTTTTAAAATTCCTCTCCTCCCCAATATATTGCACTGCATAAACTACTGACATCAATGACTTCAGAGGCACAGTGTGGATGATGAAATTTAGGGCAAAGACGAATCAACAGACAAAAAAAACGAACAATTAGCCTGCTGGCTCCTACACTATTTCAGTGAATGTAGTGAAAGAGTCGGAACTATGAAATCAAATTTTCACATTTCAAATTTCAGTCAAATTTTATTGCTTAATGCTTATTTTCTCAAGCACGCCTCAACTGTGTGCAGTTCAGCCCAAGTTTTGGAAGTTTTATTTTAGTTTTAGAAACTACAGTGCCTGTTTTAGAAATAGAACCATCCATAAAAACAACATTTTGAAGAATATATATAGACATATATTCATTAGCTTACATGATAATAAATTCATACTTCTGGGAGGTATCCATGCAAAAGATGGACAAGATATATCCTACCCAATGAAGTTCCTCAAAATGATAATGTGGGTCTGGTTTTCTCACTCCTAGCTCACTAAGCAACATACAAAAATATTTTACAAAGGTTGTTTATTTTTGTAAATGCATTCCCCAAATGATCTCAGTTTCCTCTTTACTGAGTTCTTCTTAGCTATCTCTGAAAGGAAAGAGTCTGAATCCACATTCCTGGCACTACCATTTGCGCCTTCAACTGGGTTTCAACTAGAAATAGCAACAATGCATTTAGGAGAGGAAGGAATGCAAAGTGGGGCTTGCTGTACACACGTGGTCAGCTCTATGTTCCCACAGCCCTGTTCCCACATTTGTTAGGAATTTTTATTTTTCACAGAATTTTTGGAAATTAGGCCCTATGTTCCTACAGCCCCATGCTCTCACATTACAAAGATTTATTTTTTAAATTAGACCTTATTTTCCCACAGCAATATGTTCCAATAATGTCATGTTCACATCAACACAGGTAATATTTGTCCAGTAAGCCCCCATTACCTGGAAGGTACCATTGAGGGCAAAAAATACCAAAGATCGAATCTTGCTTGAACGTACATAGGGGGTCTACCAGACAGGGGTAGAAATGTGGGACTATGACTTTTGAAAAATCTTAGAAATGTGAAAATATAGGGCTGTGGGAACAGAGCTGTGGGACCATAGGGCTGTGGGAACATAGACACGCTCCCGTGCACATGAGTTGATGTGAGATTTACAATACATTAGTGGAGGATTGCCCTGAAGCACTGCATGCTGAATTCATTAATCACACTTGGCAAAAGTTCAGAACGGCGATATGACTGCACCACCTCAAGCTTCAAGCTGTGGTTGAACACTCCCACCTTGAACCCACAACTGTTACCTGGTGCATAGATCATCACACTTTGTCATTATAAAACCTGCTACACGAGAAATCAGGGCCCAGTTCCCCAAAACATCTTAATCGCTTAGTAGTAACCTTCAGCCTCTCTCTTGATGTCACGGCACGATTCTCGACACCTTCGTACTCTATACATCATCAGTAAGTCATATATTCGTAAGGATGGTATGCACAATTCGTAGCCTCTATCATAACACAGCTTTTTTACTAAAACACATGTTCTACAGCTTTAAAAAGTGTTGCTTTTATCTCAAGACTTGCACACTTATGCCAAGAAAGATCTGCATTTTGTGTTTTACATTACATAAAGTAAATAAAAAAAATCACCAAAATACAGTAAGTTACTTTGCTTTTCAACACTTCTAAAATGAAAACCTGCCACTGACACTACTTTCACTTTTCATGCATGCTCAAACATCTTAACATGCTAAGAGTGAGCGTTACCAGGGAACTGGGTCCAACCTTTTTAGCAAATGAACTCATTGCACTCAGAGAAATACAAAATGACAATGCCACAATAAAACGACAGACATTTTCACTACTCAATCAGGTCCTACCTGACAACTTCAACACATTCCAGTACATTTGAAACGCCACTCCCCTCCTCAATATTCTACAATAGAACCTACTGATACCAGAGGCACCTAAGGCATCATGTGGATGATGACATTTGGAGCAGAGACGAAATCAACAGACAAAATTCCAAACAATTACTAGTTTTGGCTCCAACAGTGAGCGTAGCCGAGAGTATGTATTGCTGAATGTGTCTATATTCCTGCTTATGAATTGGAAGCATGTTGTGACCGGCTACACAGTTCCAGTTCATTGTAAATGCAGTCACATTGAAGTGTATGTTTATTTCAACATGCTCTCTTCCTGTGTAAATAAAGCTGATTGTTTTCCATGGCTACAGTCATCTTAACTTGTTGTAGTCATCATGTGTCTCTGCAGTTGGAACTGTTAAGAAAAAACATCAGACATCGCCTATATTCATAAGTTTTGATCTTATCATTATAAATCATGTATTGCATCCCAAGGTCCAAAACCCTCGTACAAAGAGAAGCATAGAGTAGACCGATGTTTTGGTTATGCTCAGAGAGCGCAGACCTCCCCCAAGACAATGTGGTCACTGGTGTTCTGGATCACCGATCACCGATCGCCACCAAAATCTAATCAGTTCTTACTTGTCCCAAAACAAACGTTGTCCGAAAATCTCATCCTAATCCGTGCAGCAGTTTTCGAGTTATCTTGTACACAGACACACACACAGACACACACACGGCAAGCAAAACATAACCTCCTCAGCGGAGGTAATAATTATAGGCCTAATTTATTAATTTAGTTGTTTCATGAAATACAACTAAAGAGATATTGGCATCAAACAACAGTAAGTCAAAGTATATGTTCATACACTTTTTGTAATAATTTTAATATTTGTATTAAAAACAGAAATATAGCCAAGGAGAATGGCTCTAAATTGTATTTGTCCTCAGAATTGGGACTAAGTTTGATTTTAAAATAGAAGTGTTGCTGAAATATCAACAATTTTCACAAATTACTGCATAGCATCCTCTCACCATTTGTTGAGGCCCACAAAGATTTGGGCCCAATTCAATCAGCCCCCTTTCCCAAAACCAGCCCATTATGACTTCCACTTCCTCAGTAAGTGAGTTTTGTTTTGAAGTGACACTCATGCAAGCAGAGGGCTTTCTTCAAAGGGGTAGTTGATAATAGGGCTACATTTTGGATACCCTTGAGTGAAAAGGAAATTGATGTCAGAGTTGTTTTCATAGAAATTACAAATGCAGTAAACATTTTTAGGGCACAACTGTAAATTCAGATATCATCCAACTAAAAGAGAAGTCAGGAAGGAACTTGACAGGAGTAATGTTCAGTCTTACTCACAAGTAGCTGCATCGTTTTCCTCCAGGGCAGCTGATGATATGGTTGAGGTATGCGGTTTCCCAGGGCAGCATTGTTTTTTTGGCGGGAACATCACATGACAGGCAGGGTGTATTAGAGGACACAAAACAAGTAAGTACACACAGAACACTGTCTTATACCTGTCACGTTTCAACATCCTGAACATCTTGACATTGATTTGAAAAGCCTGAAAAATGCTTAAGTTAGTATATGCCAGGAGCGGGTCTCCACAGCATTTTCCCACATGTTCTATGTTTTTTTCAGAATCAGGCCTTATAGTCCCACATTTTTACCCTATAGTCCCACATTTTTAGCCCTGCCTGGCAGACCCCCCTTTGTGAATTAATAGCTGACTCCACATTGGAGTCTGATACGAGATGGGTGGTGAGCAAAAAATAGCATTTTGCTCCATCTTTAAGGTAGCCTAGACTTAGGCCTTGCCCTTGACCAGGAATCTTTGCCTGTGCAAAGAAGTTTTTAGTTTAGTTTGTTTAATTTCAGGGACCATGTACAAATGCATTAATCACAAGATTAGATACATTGCACCAGATTTATTACCTCACTCACGTCAGATGTAGCGCTACGCGCGAACATCTGATCCTCCGCGATAGACCATTTATTTCAGGAGCCAGAAATCCTTGAATCTAACTGGACAAACGGCTTGTCCATCAATTTAATTGACGTACACTTCAGCCAACCACATCGAAACCAACCGATGACTCTGGTTACGTTTGTTGGATTGGTTGAATTCAAAACAGTTGCTTCACACCCTCTACAGCAGCCAGCAGCCCTGATTGGTCCGGTTAGGAAATATTGGGCTTGAAATCCCTCCCAATGGCATCAACATCAGATCGTTGCGCGGAGGCCTTACGAAAGTTACGTAGCGCATGATCTGACGTGAGTGAGGTAACCAGATTTAGCAAATTTGCTAGTTTCCATCTGCAGTCCCTGAGCAGGTAGGGATACTAAAACATATAAAAATACATAAGCAGGATTGTGCTGGGATTTTGACTGACACTTTCACCTTGAGAGTAGCGGCCGGTCAGTGACAAGCCATTCACACATCCCGGAGTGCTGACCTAGCCTGACACGCCAGACTATATCATAAGAATGTATAGTCTGAAGACCACTGATGGACTGTACCGCAATGGAGGGGCGGGTGATTGCGTTGTCTTTCAAACTGCCTCTCCACGTAATAGGCTAGCGTTCTGGCCACTGGTACCAGCTGGTATATCAAACTTTTTCCCGTAGCCCGTCTGTAACACGGCAAAGACATCTTTTTCAAAACGAAAAACTTAGTGCACTTTCTTGTTTCACTTTCAAAGAAAACGACAAGTGCAATTCGTCCAAAACTAAAGCCAAAGACGATTCTGCTCTGATTTGAGCAGGGCTGTCGTCATCGTGCAAGGCCCGCCTTACGATTTCCTGTACACATACCGCGCTGTGATTGGTTATCCGCCGCCAGAGGAAGGATACAACGGGTTTCTATCAGTGGCCTCTAGACGTACCTGCTGTGCAAATTAAAATTTGCTACCGCTAGGGGTACGTCTAGAGTTCTAGGCTAGTGCTGACCACAGTAAACAGCCATTTTGACCCGTTGAGAGAACTTTCCACACATGTTTTTTGACTGGGATGCTGACCTGCATGTGGAAAAGCTGAATAAATTGGAGACATGGAAGAGGTCACTACAAAATCTGTCCAGCTTTAATGTTCCTCGCACATTCTTACAACAGTCTCTGTCCAGTGCTACATACACCAAGCTGCGCATCTTTTCAGATGCTTCTAACTGGGCCACAGGAGCAGTGGCCTACCTGAGAGTCATCAGAACTGCAGGTCAGGTCAAAGTTTTATTGTGATAGCAAAGTGGTCCTGGGGTATACACCATGGCTATGTTCACAGAGCAGGGCTTGAAGCTCCATTCAGATTGTTTTGTGGAATCCGATCTTTTCACATTTAAATGCAACATGTATGCGCCTGATGATCCCCAGTATGAACTTCAAACGCACCAAAAGTGTCCTGCATGTGCTTTGAAGGACACATCTACGTCTCACAAAGCAAATCAGCTCAGTGTTTAAGGAAGTAGTGGTAAACATGAATGCAAGCAGTAGCCCCAGTTGCAATAAAGCGTTGTCATGAATAAAATATTTTATTTCGTATTTTTTTTCACCGAAAAAAAAAAGAATTAGCTCCTCTTCTTGTCTTTATCTACCTCACGTATTACACATGGTTTGTGATCGGGGCTGCTTAACTGACATGTAGTTAAGCAACATGGCCGTTCAGATTGGAGTCGCATGTCAAAATATCAGATACGAATCGATTTTAAGACCACATACCCAAGTGGCCTGGGTCACGTGTGAAAAAATCGGATCTGTGTCGTTCAGACTGTCCTTAAAAGTGATCCTGTGTTAACGTAACAGTTTATTTAAAGTCAGAGCAAGTTGAGCCAATTGGGGGTCAAAGAAAGAAAATAAAACTCTTAGAAATGTGAGAATATAGGGCTGTGGGAATATAGGGCTGTGGGAACATAGAGCTGTGGGAACATAGAGCTGTGGGAATATAGGGCTGTGGAAACATAGAGTTGTGGGAACATTGGGCTGTGGGAATATAGACACGCTCCCGCGAATTGATATGGAAGTCTGAATATGGACGGAGAAGTGGAACCAGAGACAATTGATGAAGTAAGAACAGACACACTGACTGTCTTTTATGATTAGAACACAATTGACCTTTCCGCGACCAAACCCCCAAAACGGTAACTGACCAATCATAGCATAGCAATTAGTTACTAAGCTCGGGACCTCAGTCAAGCTAGCCATTTTGATGAATGAAAGTCTATGAGAGAGACGTCTACTCGAGAAGAGAAAATGAAACGTTGTGCTTATGGCGTGTGTAATTCTGACAGCCGATATCCAAAATGGCTGAAGGGAGGGGTAAAATTTCATCCCTTCCCGAAACCCAAGCCCCAGAGAGAGAAATGCCTCCTGTGGATCAAACAATGTGGTCGACCCCCCTCCCCCCCCTGGCCTGATTGAGGGCCTGATTAGTAACAGGCCTGCCTATTTAAGAGTTCAGCTAACAAACAGCAGTGTGGGTCCTGGCCTGAGCCATGTTTGGATGCCAGAGCCCTCCATCAGGTAGGGCACTGTTTAATAGTGGTGACTAAGTGATGCTTTTATGAACCTTCAAAGCATTCAATCCAATTGTATTGGAAAAGGGCCAAGCTTCTGAAGCTTCCGAACTCTATGATGACCTCTGCTGTTGAAAACTTGTAGTGCAGTGTGCCCGTGATGCGTTGTAGCACACTGATTACGCTATAAATAAAAATTGATACCAAATCTTAAGCTTGTCTTAGCCTCTCATTTCTTACATTAATGGGTTATAATTATTTGCACTTTTGTGTAGGCTAGTCCAGAAAGTAGGCTATGCCTAAAATATAAGCTTAAAAATAGTTTGTCTCACATAAACAACTCCTTATATTAGAACACAGCCAGAGGTGCAGTAAGGCAGAGAGATGGAAGCTCTGCATCCTTATTTGCATTTAGTCTCCCATCCACGTGTTAACCAGGGATGGTGCTGCTTAGCAGAGGCAGAAGTGAGGGAGCACCAACTCTTTCACGCCACCGGTTGACATGTCTGTTGTTTGACCAATTGGCTAATTAAACCTTATTCGTCGATCCATAGAAGTAGATTTTGATTGAATATATGCAACACATTGTGCATTTGTGACATTATTCAGATTGGAAAAGGCTTAATATACAGTCAGAGTTATAAACACAGTTTTTGAAAACTCTTGCAATGCATAGAGCTGTGCACAATCTAGTGCTACAGCAGGCCACCAAAGCTGTGTGCTGCGGTTTTGAGCCTAGCAGCAGTTCAAAGTATGAACCAGTTCAAAATGGTTGGAAGTAGTCACGTGGGTGATTGGTGCTTTGGGATGCCACGCCCACAAATTGAGGCGTTGTTTGACAGTGGTCATGTGACTTTTTATGTTGCAATACAAGCGCTGAACCAGCGGTTTATCCGGGAAAACATCTTTTCTTTTTTTGGGTGTGATAGGGCCCTTTTAAGACCTCTAACATTCCAACTAATAATGTTCAGGTTGGCCATTTAGGTAGTGATATGTATGACATGCAGCGAACAATAAGCAAAAAATCCCCCACAAAAAATGCATACTGGATACAAGGCATGAGTCTCTGATATGTCTCTAGTCGTACCGTATCAAAAGTAGTAACATTAAACAACAAACAAACTATATATACAGAAGCAAACCGCCGGGCTACTGCTAAGCCCAAGGCTTGCAACACAAACACAAAAATCATTCCATTGGCACAAATGTGCAAGTCGGTCCTCAACAACCACTACAGTAAGATAATGCTCCAGTCCATAGAGAAGTATATATGTTATAAATGAACACAGTGGGAGCAATTCTAAGTCAACCAATAAAACTGAAAATCACTTGAGAATAGTATGAAATAAACTGATGCTCCTGGCAGAATATTAAGAAATAATGAGAATGAAATGTTAAGAGCTACGTAAGACTCTCATATCACTGCTTGAAGTAGCTAATGAGCATAACCAGGAACAAATGAGTTACGTTAATGTGAGCCTGGAAAGTGTTTTGAAGAAAGTTCTCTGCGACTGATGGAGCGTCGAAGTGGAGAAGTCGAAGTCTGGTTGGTAACTTTAAGTTGAACGGGATAGTGTAGAAATGGCTGTAGCCCAAGCAAGGTCATCTTCTTGTAGACAGGGACAAACACCTTCCTCTTGCTGATGGTCTCTTTACTGTAGTCTGGAAAGAACAGGTTTTGGTCAGCGTACTTGACTGGGTGGGTCCTGGCTCCCTTCAGAATCGCCTGGCGATCAGTGTAGTCCAAAAACTTGAACATCAATGTACGTTCAGGGACAGACTGAGTACAGTCTGTGTGCTCTTTCTATGCGAATGGGTCGACCTTTCAAAGACGGAATCCATTATGGCAGGCTTGCGATCAAAAAGTCGGCTGCATTTGATCCTTCCTCACCCTCTTTCAACCCGACAGGCCTGAAGTTGGACATTCGGCTGTGGTCTTCCATTTGAGTTAGCTTAGAAGTGAGATCGCTAACTTGTAGGGCCGGCACGGTATATGTATTCGTGCCGAACCGTCATGGTACGGGGGTCACGGTTCGGCACGCGCAATGCCACGCAGAATACACACGGTACGGAAGTTAAATATTGATCTGGACGCGGAACTGTTATTTTGCAAGAGTTTTCTTTTGGACCCATTTAACCACTGCCACCTGCAAGCTCTGATTGGTCCGTAAACGCATCGTATCTTCAAGTCTCCAAATAAATGTCAGCAGCGCATTTAGTCTCGGGTTTGAACATAAATTCATTCCAGTAATATCGCATTCAAAGCGATTATTCTATTAATAGCACACCCTTCACCATTTCTTGACAACATTCTGTCTTGTTTTAAGAAATAGGCAGGTGCCCTTATGCGATGTTTAACATTCTTTTTTTAAGACGTTAGATGTGAAAAACGGTAGATTTGATTCAGGCCTTAACAAATCTTCATCAACTCGTTTCAGATATCTATTGCATATGCTCGAACCTCGCTACAATTCTCCTTCCCGCAGCATAAGGGAATTTGTAGTGCCAGCCTTGTATAGGAGAGAAATTGTGGAACAGGAATTAAAAGCTGCGCATTCAATTGCACTCACTACGGAATACCATTTATAGTCAGTTTAATAATTTTTCAACCTGATCACAAATACTGTATGTGGATGGGCAGTAGTAGGCCTATTATATTGCAATATTGACACGACCACCTGCAGGCGTTTTTTAGTATTGCAGGTAGACAAACAGTCATTTCAATGCCTTGTCAAACCCCATCTGTTAATAATAATAATATTAATATTAATATTAATAATAATAATAATAATAATAATAATAATAATAATAATGTATAATTCTATAATAATAATGGTTGCATCCAGGTGATTGGTTCAAAAATAAATTATTATAATAAATTATTATTGTATTATACTATAATTACTATCTGACAATGTGGTGCTTGTTCACTTGTTTAACAGAAAGTTGCGACTATCTCAGCTGGGAATTTAAATAATAAAAAGCTGCCTTTGAGGATAGCCTTTTGGTCATGTTTTTTTTTCTGCGCTGTACCGAAAACGTACTGAACCGTGGGGTCCATACCGAGGTACGTACCGAACCGTGAGTTTTTTTGTACCGTTCCACCCCTACTAACTTGCTGCTGGAGAGCATTTACCTTATGTTTGCTAGCGCTCAGTGCTGCCTGTAGCTTGTTGACTTTAGCTGTGTTGTTTTGAATAGCTTTTTGAGAAGCGTCCACGTCTTTGGCAATGGCACCCAAGTTATCCTCAGTATGTTGAATTTGCGTTCTCAGTTCTGTTAGTTGCGGGATCAGGATGTTATTGACTGCGTCTTTCACTGCTGTCTGTATCATGTTCAGGTTTTTCTGTTGCTCTTGCAGAGCCATGTTCACGGCTGAGGTAATTGCGTTATCCAAATCCTCCTTCGACATGCTAACCATCTGTTTCTTCTTTTCCTTTAATGGAGACATATTTTCGCCTTCTCATTTGTGGTGCCATAATGATGAATTTAAAACTCTATTTGGTTGACTTAGTCGTGCTTTCAGCTACACATGCATCGCAGACATGTGTAGCAGGGCGAGCGAAATAGACTGGTATAGTGAGGGAGTTCCGACTACGCCACCCTGGGAAGTTAGTACCTGTAACACCCAGGGAACTAATAACAAATTAACACTTGGATACCATGAAAACTTGGTCACAAACACAGGTTCGAATAGACAAGTCTGGAGACATGAATTCCAATCAACTGGTAGTTCTGTTGAAAGTGTGGAGGGGGAAAGGGGAGTGTGTGCGAAAGACCTGAAAAACAGGCAGCAGTTAGAAAAGTACAAAATTATTTATTAGATTTGTTAATTAATTTACTTTTTCTTTGCGGTTGAAGGTTGCATGAAAATGGAGCAATGCAAAGGGCTTACCTGGAGGGGGCAGACTAACAGAAAGTGCGTACACAGCTCACACCCATGCACAGCAAATCGACTTAGCAGTAATAAACAGTAGTCCACAGCAACCATTTTGAGTTACACACCAAAAAGTACAGTTACACCACACTACCACTCGCTGACTACAGGGTAGCCGCCGGGTCTTAAAAGTCTTTAAAAAAAGTTTTAAATTAAATGTTCCAAAATGAAGGCCTTAAATAGTCTTCAATTCTGTTGCAAAGTCTTAATTTTCAAAATGAAAGTCTTAAATATCATAAATGTACTACTTTCATAGTCAACCTTAATGCAGCGTCATAGAACTTGTCATTTTTTTTGAATATTTGCAAACTTTGTGCCGACAGTCATTTTTAAACAGGCTTCGGCACTACCAGTGAGCGCCTAGCATGCTGTATTCGCGTCATTGTATCAAGTGAAAACACGGTGGCAGCAGCAGTCCCCTCCTTCCCTCTATCTGTCTTGAGCGCGTCAGGTTATCAGCCTCATTGGGAAGGTAAACGGTCTTGGTGGGATATGAAAAACAGATTATGAATGAAGTTAGTAATAATGGTAGTAGCTAAACACGGACCGAAACGGTGCCTATTTTTAATTTCCAATTGTGTCTTTCCAGCAAGAGGGGCTTTGGGGCTAGTGTCTCTGTAGCTAGTTATGGTCACTGACAGCTAAGTTTCTGGTTGAGACATACAAGCCTGCAAGTGCCCACTACCACCAATTTAACAAAGCCATTTAACATTATATTTGCTTACGAGTGGTTTTCCGTTTTTCGTTTAGCCTACCAATTTTGAAACGGAAATCGAATGGCCGCGACGTACACGGACCACATAGGCTTCAGAAATATGACACTATCAGTCGTTGTCTAAGGTTATTGGTTCGTAATACTGTAAATCACCTCAGATTATTTTGTTTGTATGTATGTGGTTTCATCATTTGGTAGCCTGTGGAATGGTGGGACAGGCTACCCAAAGATCATGAATCCTCTCTGGGCTACCTTTTTGCCGTGTGGTTTAGAACTTTGGCACAGAGCAAAGACTGCTCTAGAATCTTGCTTCGGCGTTTCATTCCATTTCCTACACAAACAAACAGCCAGTCCTGTTATCCGAATATTCTATTTTTCATTCAGTTGCAGAAATTGAAAAACGAAAAAAAAAACACTCGTTATCCGATTTTTCATTTTTGTTTTTAAAACGGAAAACGGACAATCGATTGTTTTCTTCGTTTGTTTCATTTTGGTTTCAAATCGAAAAACGAATGAACGAATGATACACGGATTCAGTTCTAGCCTGGCAGCACCATCCTGCGTACATACGTAAAAATGAATTTTACCTCTGTACCAGTCTGGAATAGAGCCCCAACCTCGGTTCGTTCACGGTTTAGCCAATCAGCACACAGTTTAGAACAGGGCTATTCAATTAGTTTTCCAAGGGGGCCACATTTAGAATCCAAGAACTTGAGCTGGGCCGCAAACTTTTCGCGGTCACTATTTTCAAATAATCAAATCGCAACACATTGATTAAAAATGCATATTTGCTTTGTTTAAACAATAACTTTGCATGTTAACAATAGCTACAAAATATTTATTTACAAAATTTACATTTTTAAATTACCAGAATAGAATATTTTAATACCATAACTTTGTTTTTAAAGTGAATTATTCATCCCTACATGTACTATCACAGAACTTATTTTGCACTCCAACAGGTAGGCTAAAAGAAAAATTTTAAATAATACGTAAACAAGGACTCTAATATAAGTACAGTTGTCATAAGAGGAAATGCTGCATCAATAGACCAAACCGGCTTAAAAAATAAATAAAAAGGCTGCGCAACAGCGCCAAAATCCTCTGGTGGCCAAAACCGGAATTACATGTACTTGCTTAGAATCGCCATAGAGAATGAATAGTGGAAAATACCTTAAAAAAATTATTTCCTAATGTGTTAATGCCACTTAAATTGACGTAGTTTGAGGACATATTATCTATTTATCAATATTCTGCAAAATATAAGGTATATATTAAGTTTTGGAGACTATATTTTAGTTGTAAAGGTGATGAATTACGTCGGCCGCATCTGGGCCGTGTCCGGGCCGCTAATTGAATAGCCCTGGTTTAGAGCAATGTCCCTTAATTTGCCTGAACACGTTCGTTATTCTCCCCCTACTTTCGAATTACCTTTACAAAATTGGTACATGACATTAACATTCATGATCTTGAGTACTTATTGCCGCTACGATGTCAAATAAATTGGATTAGCTAGCGATCTGTTACTGCTGAATGCGGAAGTGAGAGTCAGGTGAGAGGATACGTCATATCCAAATGGAAACATGTTTCCATTGCATTGTTCCAGACTGTTACGGAGTCAACAGTCGGTTTATTAGTCAGGCTAGGGCAGTTCCCCAGTTTGGGGGAATTCAGAAATCCTGCCCGATCAGCAGTTGGCCAGACCAGCGACAGCAATGCCGAAGGTGTTATGTCACTGGGAGGGCTAGTGGTACAGCAGGGATTGGCACCAATAGAGCTGTTCGGGGGCGGAGCCCATACGAAGTATAACTTGTTATTAGTGATAGTTAGCTTAGGACACGAATAATAAATATACAGCCGGCAAGTATGGTTAATGCCCCCAAAATGTGAGGGTGGAGTCGGCGTGGGGGAAAACAGAGGCCAAATTAACATTATGGTGAATGGACAAGGTAGATTGCTTGGTAAAATTGACCAAAGTCCATATTAGATGTTTTACCTAATTTTGACCTGTTTGCCTGCTTGGGCTTAGACTAAAATAAATTGATTATTCTAGTAACACTGACAGCCTAGTAAACCAGCACCACCCGCTGGACGCCAAAATCTTTTGTCTGCGAGTGGGTCTAGCCTTTACCTCACTCACGTCAGATGTAGCGCTACGCACGTTCATCTGATATTCAGCGATAGACGAGATATTTCAGGAGCCAGAAATCCTTGAATCTAACTGGGCAAACGGCTTGTCCATCAATTTAATTGACGTACACTGCAGCCAACCACATCGAAACCAACCGATGACGCTGGTTAAGTTTGTTGGATTGGTTGGATTCAAAACAGTTGCTTATTCGCTACGTCACACCCTCTACAGCAGCTAGCGGCCCTGATTGGTCCGGTTAGAGAATAATGGCTTGAAATCTCTCTGATGGGCTTCAACATCAGATCGTTGCGCGGAAGTGCCTTACGAAAGTTACGTAGCGCATGATCTGACGTGAGTGAGGTAAGTCTAGCCTCGCATCATTCTCCAATTCTGCCAGAATGCCAGGAATCTGGCAAAACCAATCATAATGCAGAGATGTGTTTTGAATCAAAGCGGGCGGGGTTTTGAGGGAGAAACGACAGAGCGTTGGCCTGTAGCAGTGTTTCTCAAACTTTTTCAGACCAAGGGCCACCTACCCTCACGCCCCTCACCAAGTCGCATGCTGCTACCCATTTCTAAATTGTCATTTATGGGCATTTCAGCTAGCCTAGAACTCTAGACGTACCCCTAGCGGTAGCAAATTTAAATTTGCACAGCAGATACGTCTAGAGGCCACTGATAGAAACCCGTTGTATCCTTCCTCTGGCGGCGGATAACCAATCACAGCGCGGTATGTGTACAGGAAATCGTAAGGCGGGCTTTGTACGATGACGACAGCCCTGCAAAACAGAGCAGAATCGTCTTTGGCTTTAGTTTTGGACGAATTGCACTTGTCATTTTCTTTGAAAGCGAAACAAGAAAGTGCACTGAAGTTTTTCGTTCTGAAAAAGATGTCTTTGCCGTGTTACCGAAGGGCTACGGGAAAAGTTTGATATACCAGCTGGTACCACTGGCCGAAACGCTAGCCTATTACGTGGAGAGGCAGTTTGAAAGACAACACAATCACCCGCCCCTCCATTGAGGTACAGTCTATCAGTGGTCTTCAGACTATACATTCTTATGATATAGTCTGGTGTGTCAGGCTACATTTCAGCTTCAGAGAGCTTGAAGTTAGTAATGTATATTATGGGCCTGCTTCATAGGGCTTTAAAATAATTTTAGTGAGAAACAGACTAAATAAACATATTTTGTGGAATCCTCGTGGACCACTTGATCTTGCTTGCGGACCACACTTTGAGAACCACTGGCCTATAGGCACAGACATGGTTTGAAAGACAACGGGTTGTGCTCATCAACAATCTCCCGTTGTATCCATTCATCTGGGCCAGACTAAATTAGACATCCAATCTCACATTTAGGCTGGTTTATCAGGCTAACACTGACAGAAATGTCATGAGCTGTCTCTGCTCCTGTCATAAGTGAAGCAACTTTCAGTCACAAGTCAGATTAGCTCAGTTTAGCAAGCTACAGTTAGCTACATTTACTGTGGTGATGAATGAAGTTGGCTAGTTAGCAAGCTAATGAAGCTAACAAGCATTAACTAAATTGACCTCAGTATCACGTTTGGAATGGTGTCAAGTTCAGATTTCACATCATTACTACCTTAAGGCAATTTACACTGTTAGTAACTGTTCAGGAATTTGAAAGGAGTTAAGTTCAGTGTGGCTGGTGATATTAGTTGAGGTGTGTCGTTTCCGTCATCCTTTCTTTTTGGCACGAAAGCCATGACAGGCATGTGGTGCAGCATTCTTCTAGAATGATCTGTGACTCAACAGAGTGCCCATATTTGGTGGTGCTTAATTGTCTCATTTCATTGGTCAGATAAATTAAATCTGGCAGATGTGTATTGGCTTAATTTTTCAAGCACGCCTCCTGACATCAGTTCTTCGCCCACTTTATGCCCTCCGGCCACAAGGGAGGTTTATAAGTGCCTGAAAAAGTTATACAATTTATTAGGAGTTATTACTATTAGCAGTGCTTTCTACACAGGAACAGGGAAATCTTTAGATATTTCAAGATGGCCTGGAGATTTGGTTTTAGAAATATTCAGAGATATTTAGGTCTAACAAATTTTAAAGTTATTCAAGAAAAGGAATCTCAATCAGTAAATGGCAATGCGCCCATGCAGGCAAAAGCTTGGAAGGGTTTTTTAACACATGCTCCGAAATATTTACTATATTTAACAATTTTCTTGAGTGGGTCACAAATGACCTCTCTGACCTCACAGATTACTAATGAAAAGGAATCACAATCAAATGGCGATAAGAATATTGAAACAAAGAAAGAAAAATTCACATTTCAATTTAAAATGGAAAGAAAAGGTTGAAAGAATTATGATCAAGTGATGAAGTCATACCATGGAAGAAAAGGATACATGAAAAGATCTACATCTACAAGTAACATGTTTAATTGCAACCTACAACCAAAGGTAATACAATATTTGGGCTTTGAAGTGCACTGTTAATGTGATCCACGGCAAGCCTGAAGAAAAGAAAAGTGTATCAAATATCAACCTGTACCTGTTTATCTATCTAAATGAATGTGATATTGGAATAAAATGACTTCATTAACTCTGTGTCTATTTTTTTTTAGTAGTCTGAAAGCATATAGATCTGTTATCTCAAACACATCTGTAAAGACTTTACTGTAATCTGTGAATTGTTTTTTGAGCTGCTCTGGTGAGGATAAGGTCCTCTTATTTCATAAACCCAATGGTAAGTATCAGCGAAAGTATAAGTGTTTGTCCGCGTTATCCTTGTATGTCTTTGTCACTATTTATGTGTTTATGTGTCACTAACTTTGTCTATTGTCTTGTCTTGTCTTACTAACACCCCACTCGTGACCTGTACCTTGACGTGGTGAGTGGGCTTTCAACTAAACAGGTCATTTTGTATTAATCAAATAACCCTTTCAAATATTAAATGTACAGTATGTTTTCACAATGACATTTGTACAGTATTTGAATGTGTTACTTATATTCACTGACATGATTGTAAAGCGTTTATGATTGTAAAGCATTCATATCCACTTCCTGAGGCTGTCTCTTGCTGCCTGACATTCATAGACATTCCTCCTCTTTCTCCTCGCTTCTGAATGTTAAGGTATCTAGTGTCTGCGCCTTTAAGGAAGGCATCCACTGGTGGATACACCAGCAGGTTAAGGTAATCAGGAAAGCAACTACGGTAGTTTCCTTAAAAGTGTTGTGGGAGTCACATCGGGGGCTGGAGCAGGAGCGCTGGTTGCGCTGCCTCATGTCTGGCTCATGAGGCAGTGCAGTTAGTGTGGAACTTATTTAAAGGAAAATGACGGAGTAAGTTTAAGCATAGCATAGAATTTCAAACAGCATAGACCTAACGCGAACGCGAAACACTTTAATTTCACGTCGATTGCGATGTACAAAGAAAGGCTGCATGGAATCGTGCGTACGCAGTTTCGTACATTTGAATTTTTTTGTTCGTACGTCAGTTTCAGGCTTTCTCCATACACACGGATTTAGTATGATTCCCACGCAACTTTTAGTACATGAGGCCCCTGGTCTGAAGGGGTTAAAAGCACTAGTCCCCCAAAAGCTTAGCCGGGCTCCGCCCTACTGGTGACGCAACGCCTTCGGCTCAGCTACACACAGCAGGGCCACAACCTCGTTCAAGTACATTCCCTGATCCCGCTACAGCGGGATCTCCACCCACTTTTTCGGGAACCAATCAACTTTGAGCAGCTCCAACGGCTCTCAGTCCTGTTCAAGCAATTCCCTTCGCGTCACATACATCAGAGGAAAGAGTGGTATGATTGGTTTGGCTTCGGCACAGCATTTTCTAACATCGACCAGTAGCAAACCGAGGCATTTCAGGGAGGCGGGTCCACCATGCGTTTTGAGAAACGTTGTTATACGGGCTCTTGGTCAGACCAAAGTCTCGTAGAGCTTTGAAAGTCGATGGCAATCAGGCTACCAAAATCTAGCCTTTTGTATCCACTCCATGAATTTACTAGACTGGGCTGCATTACCCAAACGTATTTACGACGTAAGACCGTCTTAACACTTACGGACCATTTCCCGAAACGTTCGTTGCTTAAGATGATTCGTGAGATCACTCGCAGATCTACGTGTGATCCAGAGTAATCGTAGACCACTTAGAAGATCTTAACCAAAAAGAATTGGCTAGTGGAGACATCCAGAGGATATAAGGTGAAAACAGGCCAAGTAGGCCTATACACCAGCATGTTGCTTTGACAGTTGGTACAAAGATAGGCCAGCCTCATAAAAATAAAGGTATTGTTGAGTGTTAATACTTGCCATAAGAATTTTTGCCTAGCCTATATCCTGAAGGAAAGCTGGGTATCTATGGTAGCCTAATTAATTAATTTATGTGGGCACTTCATTGAGTGCTTCAGTGGATAGCAAATGAAAATAAAAGTTTGAGGTTTTCCCAAACTGCAGCGTTAATTTGTATGGCGGGCAAAGCGGGGACGCAGCTATCCCTGTCTCCTTCTGTCTTCCTCTCTCGCGCTCAAAGCACCAAAATAAGCTGTTGCCTATGTTTCAAACATTAATTAACATTAATTAAAGTTCTGTAAATCGGAGCTACGGCAGTGTGCGGACCGTTTCTTATTTTTACTTTTTCCAGCCATTGTCTAGCACCTGCGCTAGTTGTCTTGGATATGCACACCACTCCAATACACGTGTGGGGAAAGTATCATTGTTTCATCATCTTAAGACATGCAATCAGTGATATGTATAATACCTCGCTATTTTAAACATGACTTTGAAGTTGGCTTGGAATGAATTTGGAAAAAAAGGCCTACACACGACAGAAACGTTGGTATTATTAGTCCATGAGCCAAGGGGCCAAAAATGGCAAGTTGGATTTGGCAGCTTTGCGATTTTATAGCCCCTTATGTCCTAGTGCTTCTCCCATTGAAATAAATTGAAATTCCATTCCACTCCACAGTTTTTTTAGCCTGGCGATGCCATCCTACGTACCTCCGCTAAACATTTTATCTCCGCACGTAGTCTGGAATAAACCCCCCTTCCCACCTTTCTCTCGGTTACTCTACGGTTTAGCCAATCAGCACACAGTTTAGAGCGATGTCTCAAAATTTTGTAGTCCACAGGATAGGGACGCGTTTGTTATTCTCTCCCCCACTTTCGAATTACATTCACAAAATTGGTACATGACATTAGCATCCATGATCTTGAGGATTTATTGCCACTACGATGTCAAAATTACGGAAGCTTATTGCTGCCAAACTAAAAAAAAAAAAAAATTGGGCTCAGTAACACGTTATTACGTTATTTCATGATACAGAACTATCACGTTATTTCATGATACTAAATTATCATGAAATAACATGAAATTATCACGTTATTTCATGATAATTATCACGTTATTTCGTGATATTATCACGTTATTTCATGATACAAAATTATCACGTTATTTCATGATAGGGAATTATCACGTAATTTCATACCTGAAAATTGCATCCAAATGCAGTAGGCCTACTTTTCGACTTATGTTGTACACAGACAGACAGGACACACAGACACTGACACTGAAAATAATGACAAATAAAGTTATCATAAGCGGGGATCAAACCGAGCTATGGGAGGGGGAACCTTGTTATGGAGCTGCAAGAGCAGCGCTTACTGGGGTGGTTTTGATTTTCTTTTCTTTTTGTGTTATTGCCTTATTGGCATGCTGTTATTACGTTCTCTGTTGATAAAGGGGTACTGTATGCTTGCGCAGTTGCAATGTATAGGTTGTAAACATAAGTCAATGTCTTGATTGATTGTTAACCGTGATTTGGTTACCGTGCGTAACAGTCGGGGTTCGCCTCTGACGCAACAGGATCTAATGAAGGTAGCCTATGTTATATTGCCTAGTTTGTGGACCTTGTCCCTGTTTATTTTCAGTTTGATCAGTGTTTTGTTTGACTATTGTAGCTCCAGATAGTAAGATAATGCGCGGCTCTCCCTAGGTCAACCTCTCTCCTAGATATTGCTTTAACCAGGCAATTCCGAAAATGCAGCGCATGATGTAGCCTAAACTTTATTGAGGATTTCGTGCAAGTAGCATAGGCCTATTCACCGAAATGAATAAGTCCCAGTTCACCGTTGTGCATAACATTCAGCCAGAGGTCCGGGAGAGAGAGAGAGAGTCATTGTCACATTGTAAGGTCAGTGCTTGCTTCCCATTACATTCAAAAGTCCACAAAGCCTTTACTGAACTCAGGGGTAGATTTATCATCCGTTTTGCAATGGTGCTATCCGTTTTCAGGTGTTATTGCCACGCGAAGACTGTGTTGGCCAGTGCAGTCTTATTTACAGAGAGGACGCAGTGCCTGAAAACGCAAAGCTGTGTCTGAAATTGCAAGCTGCGCTTGAGGGAGGGGAGTGGGATGGGATGGCCAGGCCTATGCGCAAACTGCATCAACCCATACTAATACTGCCGGTAAGAGTCCGCCTATATTTTGACGGCAAATACCGTCTCCTCAAAGCAGGTCTAAACCAAGCGCAAATCCTTTTGTGTTAAAATTTACTTTGTTTAATGACAGCAGTGATCCGGATAAGATGAAGACAGGAACATGTTTGGGAGCAGTGAGATGTTTGCCTCGAGAATTACTCTTTTCTAATTAAGCTAAGAAGAACTCATCCGACGATACAAATTAAACAGCAATAGGCTACACACATTATTCAATTTCTGATTGTAATCAAAGATGACGTTCACATTCCATCCCAACACATGTTGAACTAGAAAATCGCAAAAATAATAATAAAGAAGCCATGTTTCAGTCTACTTTGAATTTATTTTCCCCGTCGTTATTTTTCATAAATTCCAGTCTAACATTAATTTATTTGCCAGTTATTTCTTACAAAACAGGATAGAGATCACATACGGATAGAGATCACATACGGGCGCATGTTTGCGTTTAGAGGCACGCTAATTTTGCACTAGAGGGCGGGGTAAGCGCTGTTTGCCTTATCTGTTTGTGGATTGATAAATACATCGCAAAACAAGGAAGCACTGCGTGCGCTATTACGGTTGTCGCAAACAGACGCAGCGCAAATAGCCTAGTCTTAAATGAGGGCCTCAGAATCAGACGAGCCGTTGCGCAGACTGGAGAACGACCTCTTCAGGACCTCTGACTGAATGTTATGCACAACGGTGAACCAAACGGTGAACCAAATCACGGTTAACAATCAATCAAGACATTGACTTATGTTTACAACCTATACATTGCAACTGCGCAAGCATACAGTACCCCTTTATCAACAGAGAACATAATAACAGCATGCCAATAAGGCAATAACACAAAAAGAAAAGAAAATCAAAAACACCCCAGTAAGCGCTGCGCTCGCAGCTCCATAACAAGGTTCCCCCTCCCATAGCTCGGTTTGATCCCCGCTTATGATAACTTTATTTGTCATTATTTTCAGAGTCAGTGTCTGTGTGTCCACCTGTCTGTCTGTGTACAACATAAGTCGAAAAGTAGGCCTACTGCATTTGGATGCAATTTTCAGGTATGAAATTACGTGATAATTCCCTATCATGAAATAACGTGATAATTTTGTATCATGAAATAACATCATGAAATAACATCACGAAATAACGTGATAGTTATCATGAAATAACGTGATGATTATCATGAAATAACGTGATAATTTCACGTTATTTCATGATAATTTAGTATCATGAAATAACGTGATAGTTCTGTATCATGAAATAGTGATAATATCACGTAATAACGTGTTACTGAGCCCATTTTTTTAATACGCTTCCGTACAAAATAGATCAGAACTTGCAACTTAATACTGAAAGTGAAAGTTGTAGGCGTGAGAGCCAGGTGAACGAATACATCATATCCAAAAGGAAACCTATTTGGGCCAGACTGTATGACATAGTCAACAGTCGCTTTCGCCCAGGCTACAGTTTTTTTGCAATATCTCCTCAATACTTTGAGGGATATTTACCAAACTTGGTAGATTTCATCACCACTAAGGCATAATGGGATGCCCAGACATTCAAGGTGATAAGGTCAAAGATCAAGGTCAAATGAGGTCATTCTTTCAGCATCAGAGGTAACTTATCTCAATGGGTGATCATTGTTACAAGGTCAAAGGTCAAGATTGCATGGGGTTTTGTTGTGTTTTTTTACTTATTGAACTCTTTTTTAAAGAAACATGTCCGCGCCAGGAATAATGCTGATGTTGATTTATTACAATAACATAAAGTATGCAAATGTCACTGGGAGAAGCACAGTGTCTCATCCAAGTGATGAATTTCTCTAGGGGTGCATGTCCGTTTTAAGGGGCCACTAATATTTGAATATGCCCAACCAGATTTGTTAGACTTATCTCTCACTCAGCCCCTGTCCAATTATTTCATCTTAACTTATCAAAACCTCATAAATATTCAACATTTGTTTCACACCTTGTTACTTCTTTTTGGTCACAAGGTGGAGGTATTAGACCACATTTAAATCAAATCATTGATTTGCTTTTCGACCCTTGGATGGGGCTGTTGGATTACGGTTGTACGGAGTGTTTATTATGGCTTTGAATATGTGCCCCCTTATCTTGGAATGTGCACCTGGTGTTTTCAAAACATTTTCAGCTTGGATCAGACACTTATGCCTCTATTCATTAAGTTGACGTGATTATATGTAATTAAGAGACAGTTAGATGGATAATAATTGTGAATAACATACAAGGACATTCTATGGTATTTGAACTCAGTGGTACCGGGTTTTTTGCTGATGGCACATACTTCATATTACAAGATTTCAATAAAAGGCACGGTACTTTCCAAAAACACATTCAACATGATATCCAGTGGCATGGTGACTGTGCTGTCCTCGGTATAACTTCTTGCTACACACTGACAGCCAGCTAAACTCTCTCCAAAACATCAAGACTCTGAAGACCGTTTTCCGTCGTCCACAGGTTTATTGACGTACGTGGAAAGTGTGAAACTGAAACATACAAAATGTAGCCTAATCAGTGCTATGCTACAGCTGATTACCTGACAGTAACCTCATGAACTTTCATCTCATACATGAATAAACATTGCGTTTACACAGCAAAGTGTCTAATATTCCTTCATATAATATACCATTTAAACTAGAATGTAAGTACATCAACAGCGCTCGTGCGTTCACGCATGGAGTGGGCTAATTACACAGTGAACTAGCAGTAGCCAGCTAGCATAGCGAATCCATATTTTCAAGTTCAAACTCCGTCTAAAACATCACTAAAGTCAAATTAAGAATGCATGAAGTTACATAAAGATGTAAACTGTAAATACATACCCACGATACTGCCTTAGGCATAAGAAAATTAACAGTCAAGTTTTAACCAAGCGTAACAGCAGGAGAAGCCTGAAAAACGTGTCTTTCTCACTTGTTTACAACTACGGGAGCTGCAATAAGACAAATCGCGCATGGAATTAAAGGGATCACAGAGAAATTAAAGTCACCATACAAAAAATGGAGAAATTGTATAGAGATTCTCAAGTACTGCTCATGAAATATGAAATTGACAACTTGCAACTGAAGTAAGGCTTGCATTTAACTCTTTAACCTGTTTATGAATTTAACCCATTCAATGCCTGTAACAGAACAGTGACCTTGTCCTACTTATCAAACCACTAAATGTTTTTCTTTGGCAATTAGCCTAGAAATTCCAAATATGGTCTATTCGGAAATCATGTTTACACACAGGTGGCCCCCTCAGGGGTATTATGCAGACTCCCTGCAACTCCCTGTTCTACTCCTTAAACAGGTCACCTATCGTTTTCCTTTGATACTTGTCCAAATGTGATGTGGTCATAAGATCATGTTTACTCAGAGAATAGTGGCCTACCTCTGCCTTGAGCAGAGGCAGACACAGGCCTACTTTTTTGACAGAGACCTTTTACATTTTCATGACCTTTCCCGATGTACCATTTTAACATTAATACATGAGAAAAAACACCACAATTTAACACAAATTACTGTTCAACCGTATTGTTCTATTGAGCTGTATCTGCTATTTCTCCCGGCTTCCTCACTCCAGATTCCACACATTTATTCTCTTCAATGTACCATGTTGATAATGAACTTCGTTAGAGGTCATATTTTAAAGGTCAAGGTCGGCGTAAGTCCAACCTTTTCGAACTTTGCGCTAGAGCAAATTTCGTTTTCTGCACTATGAAAATAGCAAAATATTGCCAGCATGCCCCCAACACAAGATGCATCTTTCGCCTGAGAATGTTTGACATTGCGTCATCAATATAGGGCCCTATGTCTGAAATGGTTGAAAAGGTGATCCTGAAAAAGTCTGGAAGTTCTGTCACCCTTTTCTGCCTCAAACCTAAACTGCCAACGCTTCTCACCATTGTTTTCTTTTGTCGGATGCTGAAACACAGACACACAGGTGCCATGGAATGATGTTGTAGCAGTTGTTGCAGAAGGGTTGTGGTCAATGTCGTCAATAACAGCAGTGGTGAACAGCCCTTTCTGTACCAGAAAGAAACAGACCACACCCTCCTCAACACACTTGTGTACAGTGGCATCTCCAAGTTGAGCCGATATCTCTAGCACCCGGTCATATGAGATACTCATACATGTTCATGCAACATTTTCACCAGGCTTCTCTTTGTGGTTTTAGCAAACACAGACATACCAATGTACTGTATACTGGAAATGGTGTATATGGGGTCAAACAACAAAGTGTCTGCCAGAAGCAGAGAGTCCTGCTGCCGCCATATTGAATTTTGGGGTGGCCAGGGGCTTTTTCCTAAACAGTGGCCCTCAGACAGTATGTCAGGCAAATTTCATAGTTTTATACCTAAGTAAATGGTTTCTACACTAACCATTTAGTAACAGTGGCGGCCATCTTGAAAAAATGGCCGCCATATTGAAATTTTGCATGGCCAGCGCTTTTTTTCCAAAAAGTGACCCTTGGAGAGTATTTGCCAAATTTCATGCTTTTATACCAAAGTGAACGATTAAGTCACTAATCTGCTCTACTATCTTCAGACAGTGGACGCGCGTTCATGTTAAGTGCATGTTTGGGAAATGTGTGTAAAAAAAATTAAGAATCTTCGTAACATCACTTGTTCGCTCATTCGTAGCCACTAAGATCCATCGTTATCGGGAAATGAGGCCCTGAACAGTTGAAATCATTACAATAAAATACAAATAAAAATATGTCCACTAGGAGGTGTACTTGCATACACTACTCACCACTAGGCAGATCCACAGAAAACAAATGACAATGAATGACAATGAAGTGACAATGGATGACTGGATGAATGAATGACTAATTGGTTAAAATACAAATATATTGCTATGCTATGTGTGACGCCAGTGCTCTTGTATGCCCAAGACAAATTTCTCTGAAGAGAGACAAGTGCTCACTTAGCAACTATTCTGTATCACCAGCGATGACTGTCCGCTTGAGATGGAGACAAAAGACAGGTGGATTATGGAGCAGGAGTAACAGGTATTTTTCCAGCAATGCAACAGATCACAGCGTACTGCCTGGCTGCTCAAACATTAAGCCCGTCATGAAGTCTCTCTTTATTCCTTTCGCTGACAACTTTGGTTTTTCATTGACACATTAAATTACATGGTTGCATACTTGACACCATTCTCGTCTATACATACTGTATATCAACAGATATACAGAGAAGATACAGAGAGTCTGCTAGCTCTCCAATAAATACATTGCTGCTAAATGAACTCCGAAGCTTGCAACATGGTGGGTCATTTAGATAGCGGTTCAGCCCTGCAGCGCTGTAGCTGCTTAGACCATAGTCATCATCTTTACTTTTTTTTATGCCTTCATAAAATATCCGTAGTCCATGCAGATTGTCTTTGGCTCAGTGCCCAGGCTAGGCTCCTAGCTTTTGGGTTCTGTGTGGGCAGCCCATAATTGAACAATTGCCCCCTGAAAATCCATGCAGACCCCACATGATCCTGGAGAGGGCTATAATGGTTAAGTGAGGGTTGCCCAAATCTTCATGGGATCACCGCCGCGTGCCGTGGCCCTATGCCGGACCAAAGTAAGCCCAAAAGGGGCCCGTGTGCGCTTGCTTGCTGGGTAGTTTTTAACCAGTTAGCAAATTAGTGAGCTGGCAATGGGATCTGATTGATTACTTACAGTTACTGATCTGACTGGGATCAAACCCCATTTCGTGCACAGCATGTTGACATTGACCCAAATGACCTCTGTGACAGATAAACCACTCACACTTTGACGTTAATGAACTCCTGCAGCTAATCTCTGTTCCTGTTTCATAGGCAGGCTGACATACCCACATGTGATCAGAGCGCTGACTCCAGCAGCTTTGCCGAACAGTGCACACAGTGTGCAAGAGGGTAGGCCTTTAAATCCCACTTCCATTTTTCTGTCGCTACTCAACAAAAACAAAAACAAAGCATCTCATGCTCATGCACTGAAACCAAATATTTAATCACATGTAGATACTTTGTACTCACAAAATGCTACTGTTCAAAAGAATAATATTTATATTAGGCTTACATCTGCAGATTTCAAATATGAACTGTAAATGTATCCAACTGACAATTACTTGTTATGTTTAGGCTATGAATTAGTATTAAAGTTCAGAATGTTTTGAATTGGAAGATTTGCTTGATCTTTTTCTGAGCTCAGACGCAGCTGGAATTATTGTCTTGAAGCGGGGAAAGACATTTCGCTGACCTGATAGTCTTATCTTCGCATCGCCCAACCAAAGACCAGTGTGCTACGTCGATTGCTGTGTAGTGCAGTGCTTTTCAGGTGGGATCAAACACTTACCAGAGCATAGTGGTCAAGGTGGGTGCAGATGTTGATTTGTTAAATGAAGACTGTCGCAGTCGCATGTTGATTAATTGATGAAGTGTTCAGGTCAGCTCTGCGATAACCACCTGGGAGTGACTGAGTTGAGCTCACTCTCAGTGATGTGTATGAAAAACAGGCTGAAAACCAATGTCCATAACTCTAGTTTATTTTCATTCGGTTTTCAAAGCCTCGGTATTCAAATTTCTTTCATTTTATTCAGTTTCTTCTCATGTCCAAATCATACAGAACAAAACAGATTTAGAAAAAAAAAAATAATAATAAAGAGGCTGTGTTTTCTTTAGGGTCACTGACTTATTCATCCTTCTGCCAATCATGAGGTTTATTGGTTCTTGGATTAGGGCTAGTCGGTTATTGATTCAGTCGTAGTATCCATTACATGCAAAGAAATAAAGAGTGCTTATTACAGGCTGAAATGCATGGAGCTATGCACATTTGTGGACTTAAAGCAATAATCTGGAGTGAATCAACACATAACCCTGCTGATTTACAGTGCTAAATGCTATTAATAGCTACCACAATGACCTAATTGCAATAGACCGAATGGAAGCTAACGGTAACAGAATGGGGCATGTCAAACCAAAACCAAATCGTTTTGTTTAAGCACCTGGGAGAATACTGGTCCAAGCACAAACAACTGCCATTCTGATCTAAAGCACTTTAATTCAATTCGGTTTTATTTTTCAAATCACCAAATACACTGCATTTTGCATACAGTTTCAGTAACAGCCACTGTACATGTGAGTAACCAGCTTCAAGATTGAGAGGAGGGGAGATGAGTTTTGGAGTTTACCCATCTTCAGGTAATCAACTTGTGGTATTGTGAGCGTTTTAGGGGGGGTTGGTTAGAAACCCACATTGTTGTAGCTAGTGGCCTGATTCACCGAATCAACAGTGCACAATGCAACACCTCTGACACAATGCAACACTTACTGTACCCCTGTGACAAGAAACGTCTTTCCAGCTCTTTTCACACAACTTCATCAGATGCAGAACGAATATGGAATAAGTTTGCACGATTTGCAGGCAACCCGAACGGTCCGTGTATATTTTGGTAATTGGATTTTCCCTTTTAGAATAGGAATTAAAAAACAAAAAACGACTGGTTTATTTGATTTTCGTTTTGAAGCCCATGACCAACAATTGAATTACGCAGCATTTTTCTTTCATTTTCATTTTTTGATTACACTTTACAAAATGAAATTCAAAGTCAACAGGAACGGAAAAACGGACCAAAAACAAGCATTATTCATTTTCTCGCACCGGAAGCCACGTGCTATATGTTGATTTAATTTCTGAATCGTCCCTGAGCCAACACAATATTTATGGATAAACATAGCCTATCAATTTGCAATCAGCAACTCAACAATCATTACCATGTGATTACGAAAAAAGCAACCTACACAGGCAATAGGAAAACTTTAATGCAAACATCCCTTCAACAAGTGCCACGGGAGCGCGTCCCAAAAAAACTGAAGAGTTTTGCCACCGTCCATCGCGGAACCCTGGATGATGGACACATCAAATAGCCTAGCCTACTGTATCTAATTAAGATTTTATGCCATGTTTTTTTCTTTATTGAATGAGCTGAGCACAAGTAGAACCTAACTGTTCCGCAGTGTCGGCATAGCCCATAAAAAAACAATCGTCAAACAACTTAGGCTATTCCAGATGCCCCCACGTCTCTAGTAGGGCCTAAACTCACAGTCCTCACTCGTCACCACATAGGCTATGTTACCCTACAGTTGGGCTATATTATGTGTCCTTGATTAAAAGTGTCTTAGTCATTTTAATTCATTTATTCAGACCCATTTTCCTACGATGGAGATCGCCAAGGAGCTGCGTCGACCGCATTCGATGTCAGCCTAGGCCTATAGTTGATATCCGTGCCGTCAGATAAAAATATATGACAGGTTAATGATGAAATTATTAATTATTTTTTGTATAATTGCATTCTTGCATTAGGCTACAGCGTCCACACATGCAACAGTGAAAACTGCAACAAGATCAGATCTAATGTGCATAACCATCTGTTGCGTCTTGATGGGTATAGGCCAATAGCGCATCACCTTGTAGCCTAAGCCTACAGCCCTTATTTTTATCCATAAGAAAAAGTTTGGCTGTCTAATCTGTTGTTAAACAGCGCCCAGTAGCCTTCAAATTGCCTAACTCTACTGGCTTTAAACATTTTCATACTAGGAGCTCAGTCTGATTTATCTGAACATTGATCATCTCTGCATCAGCTGGCCCGACATATCGGCACAGGCTATTCGATATTCCTCTCGCGGTGTGTAGACGTTTTTGAAAATTCTGTGCTATCTTTCCGCCACTGCCAGGCTCCTCACCAAACTATGTGCTCTGTTACAAGGCTTTAGGACTATCTGCTGTAGGCATATTGGATCACTCCTTTCCCGAACAGACAAGGGCTTTCTAGCCTCACAAGCGCCTTGAATCTAGCCTGACATAGCCCGACCATACTGCTGTTCATCCTGAATCGCAAATAGACCAAAAAACAACTGTCGGTGATGGGCGGATGCGAATTTGAGCCTATATGGTAAATAATAATAATAAAAAAAAAAACTTTGGCGCAAATGGCTGTGGGATAGATGATGAGTTCTGCGATATGGTTGTGGATGAAATAATAGCCTATCCGCGCACCTCTATAGCCAGCCTGCCTCCCTCCTGGAACCCCTGCCCCTCCTTTGCCACCCTGAGGAAAACATTCTGGAGCAGCCACTGAAGACACCTCTGTGCTGGCCTCCTAGTGGAGCCTCTCTCCAGGCCTGGACCCTGGCTCTCTCCCCTTGGACTTATGGCCCTCAGCTCTCTCCCCCCTCAAACACTCCTCCACCGACTCCTCACACATCACTACCCCTATACCAAGCACTCTCCTCCGGGGAGAACACCTCCACCAGCTCCGGGGGGGAGGGACACGCCCACTTCCTCGGGCAAGTTCAGAATTTTACATAAAATTATCTTCCGCCCCTAGCCTGGCGAATGCCAAACTAAAATCACAAGTGATATTTAGTCTGGGGACCTACCTATTGCATTTCTCGTAGCGGAAGCATCGTTTACAATTGTCCATAGCCGTTTATTGGGCGCTACGAATGTCTATCATAGCGTCTGTACATACCTCGGAGCCAATACCAGATCCACCAGGTGACGTACAATGCAATCGAGGGCCGTACAAATCCCTTTTTGTTCTGCGATTGGATACCGAAAGTAAGCGAGAAAACGGCCATGGTCACCATGCTCCTCTGCAGAGTGAAATGAAATAAGCGAGCAAAGGAGCATGGGAATTCCCAGGCTATTCCGCCCCCGCTTTCCACTGAAATGCACGCATGATGACAGGCCTTGTTTAGCCAATTCTATAATTTCTGAGTAGGGCTCCAAAGACATTATTCTCGCTTATTATTCTTGCATTAGCCTATTCGCGCTTACAGTCTGAATGGTGGCTTCCGGTGCGAGAACATGAATAATGCTTGTTTTTGGTCCGTTTTTCCGTTCATGTTGACTTTGAATTTAATTTTGTAAAGTGTAATCAAAAAATGAAAATGAAAGAAAAATGCTGCGTAATTCAATTGTTGGTTTTGGGCTTCAAAACGAAAGTCAAATAAACCACTCTTTTTTTGTTTTTTAATTCCCATTCAAAAAGGGAAAATCCAATTACCAAAATATACACGGACCTGGAACATTGGCAATATTCTGGTTCGAACAGGAATATCCCCTGCATCTAACCATATGAACTGTTCTGTCTTTTCTTTTCCATGTTTTTGCCTATGGAGTAATGAAAGTACCGGTGAATTTATCTTTAGTCAGAGTGAAATGATATATCTAGTGGTCACATTCCTAACATACTTACTTACTTACTTACATACTTACTTTCACAACCACTGTACTTACAGTACGTTGGCCCTGTAAATTACCCTGAAGTTCCCAGTGGAAATGGGGCTATAATTTTTTAATAAGTTTTGTGTGTTATAAAAATCTGGAATAAAAATACTTAGCAAATGATTTGACTAATTTGCTCTATTTTGCTGGTAGACATACAATGTTGGTGGGATTGTGTTTAAAGGTTAACTGGTAGGCATATGTATGAGTGATACATCATGTTATGTGTCATGCCATTGCTTTGTGTTTGGTAATTAAAAAAGAAAACTGTGTGTATCATGGACAGTGAAAATGTGGTGAGGTGAGGTGAGGTTTGGGGCCCTATCATGAACATGGTGCACTGTACTATCGCGACTGTCATCGCAAATCTGTGCGAGCACATTGTTCGTTTTTATGTCAAGAAATTCACGTTGTCAAAATAGGAGACGGACTTTGCGCCTTCGTAGGTGTGTATGTGAAAAAAGAACAGCCGTGGTCTGGCACAAAGTGCGACAGATTCTAGACAAAAGTCTTGAATGAAGAATCAAGTTTACTTTTGCTTTCTTTGCTGACATTGAATGGATATCCCGAGATATCTAAACAGGACTAGGCTAGATCAGCTTCATCTGTATTTTTGTGCAGCCTATATACAGGGCTGGACTGGGACCAAAAAATGGCCCGGGCATTTGTGGCCCTGGCGGCCCAACAATGATTTTATTCAATATAAAAGGGGTAAATTGACAGCCCCGGCCCAAAAATGGCCATCGGCCCACCGGGCATTGCCCTGTATGCCCTATGGCCAGTCCATGCCTGCCTATATAACATTCATTCAATATTACCAAAGCCATTACGGCCTGAATATTACTAGACTACTATGCTATGCGTTCTATTTGGTGCTGTCAAACGATTAAAAAAATGTATCCGATTAATCACAAAATTTTGCACTGATTAATTGTGATTAATCACTTTTAATCACAACTCATTTCCTTTAGCAAGACTTTGGATGCTAGGGTATGTTGGATCCTTATTTTGCCCTGTAAAGGCCCTGATACTAAATAGTTGGCTTTGTTCGTCTCAAATGGGGAAATTCACACCTGTCCTCTACCCCCAAGTATTCCCCAAACATGTTGTTGGACAGTCAGGAACTAGGCCACTTTCTATAGTTTGACTTGATAGCCGAGTCATTTTCTATCTGAAATTGAACATAATACATGCCATGAAAATGGAACCATATCTATCAGGATTAATCCGGGTTACATTTTTTGGATTAATTACTTGATTAATCATTTTGCCAGCACTAGTTCTATTCAATGTTTTCATTTCCTTAAATGATGACGAGAAGATCCGCTGGTGTGATAACTATTCACCAAGCGCTATGCATTGCACAGTCTTAAAGGAGAAATATGGTGTGATTCTGTCTTAAAATATGTTAAAGGTGACATAGAATGGATTAATGGAGTACTGTACTTTGTTTTCTGATGTTAAAATACAATATGTTTAATTGTATTTTGTCAAAAAGAAGACCAAGTGATAATTTACAAGCCTAGTTAACATCTCATATTTAAGATGTGTATTGATATGTTTTTTTGCCTAAACAATACCTCACTCTGGCCACTTTAATTGAACTGCAATGGCTTTGTGCTATTTGACATCATTTGTAGGCTTTGTTCTAATTTGCCCATGATTTAGTGGCTATTTCTAAATGTAGGATTTCCATATGACAGAGGGCAGAACCATGCCTCATGTTCATGATAGCTCTTCGACCATGCACAACCTCTAAAAGTGGTTTTCCATTCTATGTCTCCTTTAAATATGATCAGTGCAGAGACTTGTCACACATAGTTCACTTGCACCTGACCCCTCCTTTCAGGAATATGGCTACAGAATCACATCGGATTTCTCCTTTAAAGGCAATGAGAAATGTATCTGTTATTTGTGGACTTAAAGCAATAATCTGGAGGATTTCAAGCAATAATCTGGAGTGAATAAACACGCAACCCTGCTGATTTACAGTGCTAAATGCTATTAATAGCGACCACAATGGCCTAATTGCAATGTAGACCGAATGGCAGCTAACGGTAACAGGGGCATGTCAAACCGAAACCAAATCGTTTCGTTCAAGCACCTGGGAGAAAACTGGCCCAAGCACAAACAACTTCCATTCTGATCATCTAAAGCACTTTAATTCAATTCAGTTTCATTTTTCAAATCACCAAATACAATCCATTTTAGGCTACAAACAGTTTGAGTAACAGCCACTTTACCATGGCCGTAGCTACAATAGAGGACACCGAGGTCCGGACCTCGGTAATTTTTTCGAGGCGAAAATAAGTTAAACATTCTTCAGACGCGCCAATTAATTAACCCTTTTGCGCGCTAGTGCCGCAAAACATATCTCCGGTTTTGCTTCATTGTCTTTCGGAAGCTTTATATGGGCATGATACCTCTTACAATCGAGGTATTTGGTATCAAATTAAACTAGACAACCAGATCTATCCATTGGTATCATTGGTAACGTACTTGCTAGAGAATGAGAGAAAATTCGCCTATATTTAGGCAAGGTCTTTATCTAGTGTTAAAGGCTGAACTTGCTAGATCATCATCACACATTATAATATAAACCTATAATTTTCAGTTTTCAAGTTTTCAATCTCAAACTGTAATCTGTGGTGGGAGCACATTATTGTAGACTAATGATTGGAGCACTTAAATCACATCTTCTGGACACAACTCATTCACTGAAGTAAAATATATTTTTCTCCAAACACAATCAGTGGCAGGTTACACTGTTGTCACAAAATCATAAATAGCCTAAAGAATTCTGTGCTAAGATACAGCTGCATATTCAGCATTGCTCAGTTATGTAGCCTATTAGGAAGGAAGGAGGAGCTGTGTCTCATTGACTTTCAGTGGGTGTAATTTCTGTGTTTCCATCAGAAAAAAGTCTATCATGATGTGCTCCCACCATTGCATTTTTAAGAATTGTGTTCATTTCACATATTGCTGTGAGATCACTTTGAAGTTTTCTATCATCCAATTTCAGAAATGGAGCACCCTCATTTTAGGTGGTGGTGAAGTCTCACACAACTGGTGGGAGAATGCAAAGGGAGAGGGGGTTTGGAGTGTCTCAGACCTTTCCCTTTACTGTGGCAGCTATGCATATAATAGTGTATCTAATGCAATAAGTGAGTTTAGCAAAGTCAGTATGAGCAAGGGAAGTTCAAAGATTAGTTCAAACACTATTTCAGTAAATCTCTTATGTTGAAAATTTTTCGGCGCGCTTCGCGTGCATGTAGGACCTCAGTAATTTCAAAATGCTGGCTACGGCCATGCACTT